>JAVJIF010003701.1:0-366520 GCA_038442645.1 Agave tequilana
TTGGAAGCTAGCACCGGTTGATTCACGAGCCTATGCATCAAGAACACATCTAGAGGAGCTCGGTGGATTGCATTTGGACCAAGTCAAGAAGATGAGAAGCCTTCAAGTGAAGACTTCAAGAAGATGAAGACTTGTGTCTAGGTATAGAGATTTAGTTTTTTGTTTAGTTAAAAAAATGTAAAGGATAGATAGTTGGTGGATTGCTCAAGTTATATCACACACACACTCTTGATAAAACTCTTGATAGAATTGCTTTCATAAAAGATTTTATGTTTTAGAAAAGAATTTTATTTAGTAAAAGATTTTCTTTGTGATAAAATATATATACCTTGGTTTTTGGTATTTCTATCATGTATATCTTTTAAACCATAACCATGTTTAGAGCTTAATGTCAAAAACATAGATATATCATTATTATTTGTGTAGTGGATCATATCCATACACACTATGCTTTAGAATGAACTCAAATATCTTGTTTTGTATTTGATAAAGATTTGGAAAAACTAGTTTTGGAAAAACATGTTCTGGAAAAATAGTTTTTATTTTTGAGCCAATATTTCCAAGTTACAAAAATAGTTCAAATCTATTATAATATGCCTTGATTTTTGTGCAAGCATGTTTGTATATCATTGTATAACATTGAAACTATTTTTGTAGATTTATTTGAGGATTTATGGGATTTATATTAAGTTAATAGACTACCTTAAAAATCCCAGTTTTTCAGACCAGGAATTGGCTGACCAGACCAAATCGGTCGACCGGCGGTCGACCGCAGCTAGGTCGGGTCGACCGTCCCAGTCGACCGGCGTGCACAGCCTTGTGCACGTTGTCAGCACAGTGGTCCGGTCGACCGTACGGTCCGACCGCTGCAGAGAGTTCTGCTCTCTGGATTTCTGGGTCGATCGGGCGGTCGACCTGAGGCTCCAACGTCGGATTTTCGACCGTTGGCGGTCGACCGGTAGCTCTGACAGACCCCAACGGTCATATTTTTCTGACCTCTATAAAAGGGTGTTTTGTCATTGTTGAAGCCAAGATTTTGAGGACTTCTTGAGCCAGTTTTTCTAAGTCATTTCAGAAGTTTTCTCCACAAAATAGAGAGCAAATACTTCCCATTTAAAAAGGGAGTTTTTTATTAAGAGAGTGTAAAAAGTGATTCTTTGAGTTTTTCACCATAGTTCTTTTCCTTGCTTTCTCACACCATACTTGAGCTATACATTGCTATATTATCCTATAGGTGTGTTGTAGTGAGAGTTCTTTAGGTGATCAAGTGTTGTGATCACCAAAGATCTTTTCTTTGTTGTTTGAGGAGACGGGCAAGTGTGCTCGTTGGTGGTTAGAGTTCGGTTGTGAACTCTTGGTGTTTAGGTGAGGCCTCGGCGAGCTTGAGGAGCTTGCGTGTGTACGGGACTTGGGAGTCCGAGGGCTTGTAGGTGTTGCGGCACAAGGAGAGATCCGTTGGGATCGTGCATAGTGGAAATCCTTCGTGTGTCGAAGGCGGGGATGTAGAGCAAGTGTGCTCGAACCTCGAAACAAACCCCCTTTGTGTTTGCGATTGCTTACTCTATCTCTCTCTCTCTTTGTCTCTTTTTATATCTTGCATTCAATAATTGTCTTTATCATTTACATGCTTGATATACTCCCTTGTGCTCATAATTGCTATACTTGCTTGGATTGTTGTTAACACTTGTATTCAACCAAGAGAGCCAATGCGGCACCTCAACCCATTCAAGGGGAATCTAGAGGAGCTTGTCCAGAGCCTCGCAAGGGGAATTCGGCAACCCTCTTGTGTTATACATAAGTGTTTAAATAAAAGAAGTTTTATTTGGTCATCTTAGTTTTAATTCCGCATCATTTGTTCATAAGTGAACATTAGATTAGCCATCACCTATTCACTCCCCCTCTACGTGATATTTCAGATGCAGGTGGATCTTCTTCCTCAAGACTTAGGGGGAGACGGTGCCCGAGTGGTGGATGCAAACTAAGCTCAAAGAACACATCGCATTTGCATCGCTATCTTGGAGGCACCTATTTTGGAGATTGCCCATGCTTGGTAACTTCTCTATTTAAAAGTTTTGTTTGGTTATTTATATACACATGTATAGGATTGTTAGTTTACTTTTATGATACATTGATATATGCTAGTGTAAACTTACATCCCTATCATGATTGTGTATATGCCATTTTTTAAATATCTTGTCTTTTATACCATGTCCATTGTATTGTCTACATGCCATGCCTAGACTAGCTTATTTATATATACACATTGTATTTTCAAAAACTAAAAATAAAATTTGGTAAAAAAAATTTCATATTCAAGCAAATACCTTAGAGATGGCAATTGCGCACCTCAACTCATTCAAGAGGAATCAAGAGGATGAAGTTCAGAACCCGTCACCGGTATTCGGCTTCAACATCTCTAAAACTTTGTTTTTGTATGAAAATTAAATAAAAAGTCTTGTGTGAATATTTTGGTTGACATGATAACCTAAGGAAGATTTAAAAACATTGTTGTATTTTTGTATATATCCTATTTAATTGTTAAATAGTTTTTATTTAAAAAAATTTTGGAGCTCTGTCTGTCCACAGTTTTTTTTGGGCAAAGCCGTCGACCCGGCCCTAACCCCGGTCGACCGCCATTGCCTGAAAGAGAATAAATTTTTGCTCTCTGTTGCCGGTCGACCGGGACGGTCGACCGCTCTGGATTACAGTGCTCTCGGGTTTTTCGGTCGACCGGCCCGGTCGACCGTTCGTCGATTTCAGCCCCAAATCTGCTATTTATTTCAC
Source organism: Agave tequilana (assembly GCA_038442645.1). Classification (NCBI taxonomy): domain Eukaryota; kingdom Viridiplantae; phylum Streptophyta; class Magnoliopsida; order Asparagales; family Asparagaceae; genus Agave; species Agave tequilana. The sequence goes on from JAVJIF010003701.1 coordinate 2,785, forward strand.
TCTCTCTCTCACTTCTCTCACAACCCAACCGACGATCACTTTCTTCCCCTTTTCTCCAAAAATTCTCCCAACTCAAAATCTTCAAATTCCTTCAAAACCCAAGTTGGATTCACTCTTTGTGGGATAGATCTTCAGTCTCAGGGCTTCCTCACCATCAGAATTTCAGAGATTTCAAGATCTAGGGTTAGGGTTTCTCATTTTCAGGTAAAAATTTTTCTTTTGTTCAATCTTCCATTCTAGCCTTAAGAATCTAATTCCCTGTCAAAGATCTCTAGTTTATTTTGTTTAGATCAAGCCATATCCATCTACCCTAAAAATCAACTAAAAAATCACTCTTTTCATCAAAAATGTCAAAGAGATCTAGGTCTGAGAAGGGAAAAAGCATAGTTCCCTCATCTTCCCCACTCCTACACCTAAAAGACCTTTTGTGAACGATCTTGCAGAAAATCGTTTCATACAACTTTCCAAAAAGTCTGTAATTTCAGGAAGATGTGTAATTCTAAAGGATTTTGAACACCTAGGCATCCCTCGTATCCTCAAAAGAAACTCTTTGCATCATTTTATGACTATTAGGGAACCTGTCTACACATCCCTAGTTCACTATTTCTATGCCAACTATGCCTTTGAGGGAGATTGTGTTAGATCACGTGTTTTAGGGAGAGATATAGACATCCCCATAACACGATTTTGCTGACTTGCTACATCTCTCCTCTAGAGGAGTGGATGTTTATACTTTTGATCTACACGACTTTGAGTATCCGGACGGTGAGTCTGCGCTCACTGCCTCCACTTTGATTCACGGGGATGACAACCCCGGTTTAGTAAGGAATGAGGAGGTCAACAAATTTACCCTCACCTCCCAAGTCCTTTGCAAAATTCTTTTTCTACAACATTTTACCTAAGTCCGGTGAGTATAGCAATGCTAGGGTTTCAGTTCCTCTCATAATCTATTGCCTTCTGAAAGGCATCAAGATTGATTTTCCTCACCTCATTGCTACTCACATGGCCTCTGACCATATCCGCATGTCCGGTAGGCACTTGCCTTATGGAATGCTTATTACTCATTTGCTTCAGAGATTAGGTTTTGATTTGTCCTCTGAGACTCCCTGTCAGCCCGCTATAAATTTAAACAGCGTCCTTTTGAAGAGGATGCAGGCTCAAATGCGTCGTCACGCACAAGAGCACCCTCCTGCTCCTCCTGCTGATATCCTAGGGTCATCTTCGGCCCCTGGATCCTCTTCCGTCCCAGGGATTTCATCTGCATCTGTGCATCTTTATCACCTGAGTTCCAGTCCTTCATATCTTCTGAGATTCGCTCTCAGATCCAGGAGCATCAGTCTTAGATCGAGCAGCGAGACGCAGCCTTCTGGGCGGATTTGGGAGCAGCGTGACGCAGCCCTTCGCGCGGAGATGGACTCGCGCTTCCAGGGATTTCGCAATGACATGACTTATTTTGCGAACGCCATGAGATTCGTGGATTCGCAATTTGAGACATTATTTGCGAAATTCGATATGCTTGGTCTAGATCCCACGACCATTTCTCGTCCTCTTCCATCCTCCGGTCCTCCATTTCCTATCAGAGACCCTCTGCGGCTCCACCTCCACAGCCAGGCGTTGCCGGTATCGATCCAGAGGAGGTCGGTCATGAGGATGATGATCATGATGGTGAAGAGACCATGGCAGAGGGTGACGCAGAGGAGAGTTCGTCTGAGAAAGGCGATGCTGAGGAAGGTTCTTCAGAGGACGATGCTGCTGGTGGTGCTGAGTGACCTGCCCCTTTTGATGATGTCAAAAAGGAGAGAGTTATTTATTGAGAGAGACTTGCACTTTTGTTTGTATTTGTCACTTATATTTTGTGTAGTACTTGGTATTGTATTGTGGACATATGTTTGTGTTGTGTTTTTATTTTGGTGGACATGTACTTGTTTATGTTGGTTATGCTTTGTGGACATGTGTTTCATTCCTATTCTATGACATGAGCATTTTTATCTAGCATGGATATATGTGTTGTGGATGTGTTGTGGATTATCACCCAAAATTTTTTTTAGATTTGTCTATGCTTGAGCATATTTTTGTATATGCATATGTTAGGGGGAGCTTCATTTGAAGTCTCTACCCAAAATATTTGTGATAACTATATATGTTTTGTCATCATCAAAAAGGGGAGATTGTTGGCCAAAGGCCATTAGCCCTATATCTTGTTGAATATTTTTGATGATAACAAACCATAATTAGTTATGTATTTAACAATCTTGTTTAAAAGTATTTCAGGTTAAACAGGTTGTTTTGACGGCTCCACTATCAAGACTCACAAGTTTGGACGCCGCTTAAAGATGTGCATTCCCAAGTTAAGCACATTAGGAAGCTTCGGGATCAAGACATGAAGAAAAGACCAAGTCAAGATCAAGACAATGAAAAAGTCCAAGATTTGTATTCTTACTTTTTCTTTTAGACTCTTTGTCAAAACCTAGATGTTAGAAGTAGAATTATGGGATTGTTACTCACACACACACTTTAGTTTGATTTATGGCTTCAAAAACAATTTCGATTTCCTACTTAGTTTTATAGGTAACATGTTTGGAAATTTGTTTTTAGAAACTTTAAGTTTTTGGAAAAACCAACTTTTAGAAAAACAAGTTTTTATCAAGAGAAAACTTTATCAAAATGTTTTTACATGTTAGGGTAGTGACATATGGTCATACTCCTTTTTTTTTACAAGGTCCAAAACCCCAAACCACAAGACCAATCCAAAGACCCAAGTTCTGGCTTTCTGCAGTTCTGATTTTTCAGAACAGACAGGAGCCGGTCGACCGCCCGGGTCGACCGATGTACACGCTGTGCATGTGTGTATGTCGGCTGACCGCTCCGGTCGACCGGAGCACTTACAGTGCTCTCTGTTTGTTCGGGTCGACCGGGGCGGTCGACCGTAGTCCCCCAACGGTCAAAAATATGACCGTTGGCGGTCGACCGGCCCGGTCGACCGGCAGCTGTCAGAAGTTCTGACAGACTCTAACAGCTCTATTTTTCTGACAGATTTTGTTGGGATCTCACCCCAACGAATCTCTCTTGCTGTTTTACCCAGTTTTTCAACCCCTATAAATAGAGGGTCACTTCAACATGATAAGATAACATTTCCTAAACATTTTTACAAGAGATTTTCATAAGAATTTCAAGTCTTCATTTTAGAAAAGATTTTCAAAGCCAAAATTTTCATACACCCATTTGAAGCCTATTCCTCTACTTCTCTCTAGATTTTGCACTACACAATCCCAAATTTCTACATCTACATATTGGTTATAGGATTGTGCAAGTGAGCTAATTTTGTGATCAAGTGTGATCATTTTCTTCTTGAGCGAAGTTGTAGAGGCATCGGCCTCAAGGCGAGCTAGTGTGCTCCGGGTGGTGTTGCGGCATCACAAGTGATCGGACAAGTGTGTCCTTGTATTGAAGATCCGGTGGGATCGACAATAGTGGAAATCCTTCAAGTGTGAAGGCGGGGACGTAGAGCGTGGCTCGAACCTCGGAAACATATACTTGTGTTTGCGTTTACTCGAATTTTCTCTAAACTCAACTCCTTTAATTCTTGCACTACTTATTGTGTTTATTGCTAGTCTTTTTATTTGAGCAATTTGTTAGTAGAATTTTTAATTCCGCATTATTGTACATTTCATATAGCCATCACCTATTCACCCCCCCTCTAGGTGATTTCAAGATAATAATTGGTGAGGTAGGACTTTTTGTTTTGGCAGCGACGGTTAATCTTCTGCTGATTTGGTTGACTTCTTGAAACGTGGACCTGCCTTTCAAAGATTGAAAATTTAAACTTGGAGACGGTTTGACTTCTCTCCCATCTATAAATAGAGTGGAACCCTTAGATGGAGATCACTTCTTCTATCTTCTAAAGAAATCGTTACTTTAAAGTCCGTCTTCTCTGCTTTGCTGGGTCATGTCTTCTTCTTTCTTCTTCATCAGGTGGGGAATGAGAGAGAGAGGATGAAGGAGGACGAACTGGTGGTCGGGCTCTCCCGATGCAAGAGTCTGGTCGATGCGATGCATTAGTTGTTATGATGAACCTGGTATGATGCATTAGGTGTTGTGACAAGATGGTACCACTAGGGGTGGTAGGGAGGATTCCTACTCCAATCGGAATTGGTGCTTATCCTGGGTAGCTCTGGTTGCTAATGCAATTTTAGAGATGTCCAGTCTTGTCTTGTAGGCTCCAGTCTGCTCGAACGTCAATGTCTCATATGTCTTGCCGGAGTCCGTCTGGATCCTAGGATGTTACCATTAGCTTTGGAGGCCTTCTTTGGGCTCTTTGGCATTCTCGTTGAAGTGCGCGGAGGATGGCAGTTCCGGTCTGGCATCCTTAGAAGCATATTCCAGACAAAGAAGAGAAGATCTTTCATCTAGAGAATTTCTTATTTTTGTGAAGAAACCTCCCAGAGCTTCTTCCTGGGTCTTTTGGGCAGTGGGGTGAGCAAAATGGGGATGTGCAATCTGACGGATGTTCTCCAAAAGATAAGCTCTTGGAGTTCAGAGGTATGGCTAGACGTAATGGCTGGATGGAAGGATCAGGATCATTAGTATTTCTTTTCAAGAAATGTAAACATAGAAGTGTAATGGAGCCTTGTATTACTTTTGTTAGATGTAATCAAGTATGTATTTGAAGGAATGTATATGGAATGAAAGGATTTTCAGAATAAAACATATATATATTGCTTTGGAATGAAAATATTTGTTTAGATCTTGCCGACTTGATTTACCGTTGGCTTTTGGAATTGATATGATCTGTCCTCTTCGGAGCGTCGATCTCTATCATTAGTATGATTGGTCTATCTTAGGAGTGATTTGGTAAGCCTGCGGTGTTTGTTCCCGAGTTGGGGTAATTCCATCAGCAGTACATGCAAACTTTGGCTTCTGAGTGGGGTGATCCCAGCATCAGAGTTGGATTCACAATTGCTTTCGAGCGGAGGTTTGACTCAACAGAGGAGTAGTGAACTTAGGACTCTGAGAAGGGGAAATCTCTTCAACAGAGTAGGGGCTCTGAGTGGGATAATCTCACCAGCGGTACCTACAAACTTTGGCTTCCGAATAGGAGTAATCCCAGCAGCAAAATTGGATTCGCAGTTGCTTTTGAGTGAGGATTTGGCCCAACAGTAGGGTAGTCAACTTGGGACATTAAGAGGGGGAATCCCTTCAGCAGAGTAGGGGGCTTCAAGTGGGAAGGAAGCTCGTAGGCTAGCATTTGTGTTTCGCGCCTGGTAAAATAAACTACCAAGGTACAAATGCTCGTTGGCCCACAAAGGAGGGAGCTCGTATACCAGCTTTTGTGTTTTGCATCTGGTAAAGGAAAACTATTAGGGATACAAATGTCTTTTGGATGAGGGGAGGAAAGATGATGTGCACACAAGCTTGCAATGGAATGACTCAAATTAAACGTTAGATGCAGCATAAGAATAATAAAATCTAATATAAATTCGACAAAAATTAATAGATTAGGCTAACAAAACCATATATACTCAACTTCTAATCATGAACCTAGTACGTTGAGGGAAAAATCCAATTAAGAAAACCTCATGTATATGTCATATGTCTCGTGCAATTATGGGCCTCTAAGTGGGAGAAATTCGAGCAGCATATTTTGGTTCACGGTTGCTTCTGAGTGGGAATTTTACCTCATCAACAGAGCTGCGAACTTGGTATCAACCTAAAGTGAGGGTGCGAACCATCGACAGATTTAATGTGTCTACTTTGAGTAGGGATAGGACCCGCAACAGTGTGACGATCTGATTTAGGTCTCATCTGTCTGTAGGTTAGAGTTTGTGTTTCATGCTCGATGGAGGGAAACTATCAGAGGTACATACATTCGTAAGATAAGGGAAGCCTGTAGGCTGACGTCTGCATTTCGCGCTTGGTAGAAGAAAACTACCAAGGATATATTCGCCTATGAATCCGTCTGCAGGTTCAGACAAGGGAGCCCGTAAGCCGGTGTCTGTGCTCTGCGCTTGGTAGAGGAAAACTACCAAGGGTACATTCGCCTGAGGAGAGCCCATAAGTTGGATGAAGGAAGCCCGTAAGCTAATGTTTGTGTTCCGTGCTTGGTTGAGGGAAACTACCAATAGTACAAATGCCTAAGGGGATCCTATAGGCGATTGCTTGCGTTGCTGCCTCGCGCGGGAGTGGAACCCACAACAGAGCATACAAGCATTGCACTCCTAGCAGAGTAGGCTGAAAAATGGTTAGGAGTAGAATATAATTTTATTTGATAATAAATTGAAAATGAAAGTACAAGAGAGGTCATGGATAGTGTATTGCCCTTTTAGGGGTTTGGATCAGATCACTCGATTGCTTCGTATTGGGTGATCGGGTGCCCTAGTTGGATAGGGGCGGAGCGCTTGGCTGTCTGGATTCGGAGACCGCTTCAGGTATGAGGACATACTCCTTGAAGAAGCCCTGGCGGATGGGCTATTTTAGGTACCTTCAGAAGCTCTGACAATCGATAGTCTTGTACCCTTTACCGTCATGGTATGAGCATTACTCTTTTGCTCTAGGATGTAAGGAATCGTACTGGATAGGTCTCAGACGCTTGACCCAGGACTGATCCTTGATGGTGTTAAAGACTTCGTTGATGAAAAACCTGAGTGGAGTGAATTGCTCTATCAGTTGGTAAGCTCGGAGCGGGCTCGCTGAGAGGATCGAGAGTGCTTGTCGCTTATAAGCAGGTTGCGCCCAGTTTCGATCTTACGCCAGGGCGGAGGCTTCATACAGAGACTTTGACTTTCCTCCATGTCGTCAGGCTTCACAGAGTGATTAGAAGAAGTCTTTAATGCCTCCTCTAAGTAGATGTAGGCTGAGCTTGGGACAGAATCTCGCTCTTCCGAGTGACATTGTGTTCAAAAGATGTTTGTACAGCGGATAAGAAACTTGCAGCGATTGATGAACGTGAGTATGGAGATGTCCTTATCGAAATTGGGGACCTTGGCCAATTGGCTCTAAAAGTAGCCAATGTAAGATTTGAGGTTGTCGCTCTACTTCATCTTGACGGTAAGAAGGTGGTGATTTTTCCTCATAGTCTCTCGGAGAGATGCGTATGAGACCTTCTCGAAGTTGTGAAGAGAATGCGAATGTAGGAAATAGAACCAATTTGAGGCCACACATTTTAGACTTGAAGGGAAGGTGAGGCACATGATCAGATCGTTACGGGAGTAGATCACTATCTTGTCCCAAAAATGCTTAATGTGTTGGACTGGGTCACTTACTCCAAAGTAATAAGTGAAGGTCAGAGTTGAGAATTTTTTTGGAAACTCGCACTCTAGGATTTCTTAGAGAGAAAGGAGTCAGAGACTTTGGCAGTAGAAAACTGCAACTAAGCCTCCTTTATCCATGTTTGGATAACTCGTCAAGGGCTTGTAAATCAAGAGATTCTCCAGTTCCAGGCTCTCTTTCTGATTGTGTCAGCATTGGGAGTTCTGAAGGGCAACGATTTGATCCTGGAGTTGGTTGTTGCGGTGCCTTAATGCCTCTTGTTCGCAGATGACATTTTCGCGGTCGAGAGCTGCCTGCTCCTGATCACGATCTAACTGAGCTTATTGCTCTTTCATCTACTCTTTTAGGTTAGTGAGCATCTGAAGGAACTGGTCTTCGTGTTGCTTGATAGTTGGACACTGGCGGCTGCCTCCTGAGAAGATGAGGATCCAGTATTCTCAGTGGTACACAGCTAATCGTCGGCGGGCAGGAGAATGGTGTCTCCAATGGTGGTGATGGTCTTTCCCTTAGATGGGGCACCATTGAGAGTGACAATTTGTTTTCTTGGAGTCATCGGCACTGTGGAAAAGGATTTTTTTAGGAAGGTTATTTGAGGAAGATTTTTAGGGGAGAGATTTTGAGTGTCGAACACAGATCTGAATGAAAGCACCAGTTTGTGATGGTAATTTTCCGCCACAAATGATTAGAAGGGAATCTCACTACAAGCGATAGATGATTAGGATGGGTAGTGCACATTAACAAAATTTGATCACAGTAAAGAGAGATACACAGGATTTTACTTAGAAATTCTTAATTGGAAAAAATCATGGGGATAAGGAAAACTTCACCATAATCTCAGGTTACAGGAATTACAAAAAAGTGTTGGGTCTCTCAGAGTTTGGGATCATTGAAGGTCCAGAAGTCCTAAAAGTCATCAAAGGAATCTCCTAGAAGTCCTCTATGTTAGAAGATGAGGTTCATCAAAGTCATTTCATATTTTGGATTTATTATTCATGAGTATGACAAGTGCATCTGCAACACCCCAATCCTGCGAGTGCTGAGACGTTACTGCGACATATATATGAAGGTTGAAAATACCCACATATATATACGCTAAGCATCAGTACATGCAAGAATCAAAATACGAAAGTATGTGGTGAATTATACATTCCAACATATGAGTACAATTACAAAGTTATCACAGGATGTGACATAATATTAAAAGGATATTACATCATCGATAGGCACAAATGCGAGAATACAAAGATATATACAATTATGAACAATACAAAAAGCACTCACGAGTTAAAAAAAACTCGAGAGACGAGCAGGAGGACCTAGAAGGATAGGGCCTCGGACAGGTCAACTGCTGATTCACAACACCACCGTTGCGTAACTCTGATCACCAGAAAGTCCATCGCGATTCAAACTCTAAGATCTGAACATGCAGGTCTACGGGAGTCAGAACTCCTTAATGAGTGGAAAGATGAGTGGCAAGTGGCCTACATAGATAAGCACATGTGTATCGATAAATCCCCAAAGAACATGTATTGGAAACTGTGTCGTGAGCACAGGCATACATGAGCAGGCAATGAGGTAGCAAGTAAAGTAAACGCGGCAAAACCAGTTATATAAGCCCATATTACCGATCTACGAGATTAGTACATCAAGGAAATAATCCAAATAAGAAAACCCTCATATATAGACTTTGTATCTCACATCACTGTATCCTAAGTTCATATAACCCGAGTTGTCCCTAGGCTAAGAAACATCATAAAAACTGATAGGAAATCGATAAAACTGATAATATCGAATACAAGTAAAATCAGCTGTATAAACTCAATTTACAACTTCATAAGACTAATACATCGAAGGAACAATCCAAACAAGAAAACCCTCATCTATATACATTTATCCCATGCCACGGTAATCTGAGTATATACAACCTGATTTGCAAAACAACACAACAAATAGTAATTTAGCATATTATTATTACTCATCCGATCTATATATCTAGGCATGTGACCTGGTGTATATCTCAACACACATACATCCATATATGAGCAAGATGAGTTGTTATTGGAAACTGATAAAAAACTGATGGATCATATTTATAGCGGGTCCCGCTTCTGCCCAGGACAATGGCCTTTGTGATTCTGACTCTTGCTTCCAGGGACTTACAGATCGCCCTACTCGACAATTCATTGGGAGACTTATATCATTGCCCACACAACACTTTGTATTATAATCCACCTTTATAAATACGACATGACATGGGCGTCTATCAGTTTTCCCTGAACCGATGTAAGTGGTCCTTTTCATAGTTTATTAAATAATTATCAAATTACATGAATGTGCAGGAGCATGTCAGGAGTATCATGAGTGCATGTGTACTGGAATATTTATGTGAGGATATTAGGTAATTATTCCTGTAAGTGGTAATTATAAGTCAAGTATCAGGCATGGCAGGCGTCAGGTGATAACTTATCAGATGCCAGGTGATAACACGTCAAATAATATCAGGCACGTATCAGATAATAGCATGTCGAGTGATTAATTACAGGTGTCAAGCAATAACAGGCAGGTGTCAAGTGTCACGACAAGTGTTAGCACATCAAGTGAAAGCACGTCAACCGATAACAAAACAGATATTAACTGTCGAGCAACACGAAACAAAAAAATGATCCAGATACAGAAGATCGATACAAATACTAAAAAACATATAGTTTTTGAAAAATAATATAAGTAAAGATTTCAAACTCTTCACAACCATCAATAAAAGAGTGAATCAAGTTATCAAGTAGGCAAGCAAGTAAGCAAGCAAGCGAACATCCAAGCGCAAGCTGGAGCGAAGCTAAGTACAACACTATATGCTATCACGCTCTGCGTGGTTACCGCACGCGGCACAGCTAAACGCACATGACAAAGCGTGAGTGTAGCACCTCGTTCCCAGGATACGTACCCTGATACGTATCCCAAATTTTTTTCAATCATATTGTTCAATTTTCTTCCAGTATGTGTTTTTAGGTTGTGATTGCTTATATTATTGTGTATCGGGTCTCGATTCTCAGATCTAGAGTAAGCCCTGACCCGGACCGGGAACCCGATACCAGCCAGTAGCCTGATTTGACTTTCTAGTAGTCCGATTTGACCGATTTTAGTTTCAGACATTGTTTTCTAATGTTTTAGATTTTTCATAATTTTTTGAAATTTTTTAAATTTTTTCTGCAAAATCTCCAAAACCGGTGTCGGTAGGCATCGCTGACTGATTCCCGGATTTTTAATTTTCAAATGGGATTAAATTTTTAAAAATGGCTTTCACATTACATCTTAGAATTTTATTTTCTATCTAAACACATTTTTTGAGATTTTTCTAAATTTATCGAAATTCGACCGATTCTGGTGTCGGCTAGTATCGCTGGAAGATTTCAGGATTTTTAATTTGAAAATCACATCAAATTTCTCGAATCGGATTTCACCGAGTATCTTAGAATAATATTTTCTATTTTTAAAAAATTTTCAAAACGTTTCTGAAACAGTCAAATTTTCGCCTTATTAAAATAATAATATTATTTACCAACAATTTCTTTTCTTACTTTTTCCTTCTCTATTCCCTTACTTTGTACTTTCAGAAATTATAATAAATAATATATTTTATAATAAAAATTTTATTCTAATTTTTTTCTTTTTTCTAATCTTTTTTTCCTTTTTTTTAGATTTTTCTTTCTTTTTCTTTCTTTACTTTCTCCCTCCTTTGACTTTCCCCCCTCCATCTCCTGGCAAATGTAGCGCATCCGCAGCAAGGGAGCAAGGCATGATGGGCTGAGCAAGCCATCCCCCCCTCCATCCCCATTAATCATCTCCATTTTTCCCCCTTTTTCCATCATTCCAATTTCCTTCTCCCTTTCTATTTAAACATCTTTTTTTTCCTTCTTCATTTTCATTCCAACTTCATCTTCTTCATAACAAACCCACCAACTCCACTTTCACTAACGGGCCGCATCCACCATCACCACTGCCGCCGCCGGCCGCCCTAGGCCGGCCACCCACTCCCCCACAACCCCTCTCCACTCAACCACCTCCTTCAACCTCCAACAACCCTCCACCACCACCAATTTCATCCAAATCCACCTCCATCACCACCCTTTCTCCTCCAAAATTCACCATCACCTCCACCAATTCCACCACTCCAATCACCTCATCATCATCTCCTCCTCCTCTAACCCCCCAACACCACCAATCATCACCACCACCACTACAACCACCACCACCACCACCAACCACCATTACCACCTCCACCAACCAAACAACAACCCAACTACAACCAACAAACACCCCCACCTCCCACTCCTCCCCTAGGGTGCGCGCCGCCCCCACCACATCCGGCGGCGCGCCGCCGTCCCAGGGCCGCCGGCGGCCCCTCTCTCCTCCTTTTTCTTTTCCTTTTCTTTCTTTCATACTTCTTTCCATTCTTTCTTCCTTTCCTTTCATTTCCTTTCCTAAATAAAACTAGCTCATCCCTCATTCCTAATATACCCATCCCCTCATCCTAAAATTACTTTCCTATATTTACAACTTATACCCTCCCCTTTTAATCCACAATTCTTTTCTAAAAAACACCCTATTTTCTCTCTCTTTCTCTCTTCTTCCTACAACTTTCTCTCTCTTCTCTCTCTCTCCTCTCTCATTCCCTCTCCAATATTTATATATATTTATATTTATATTTATATATTTTAATATACAACTATGTGCTAGTGGATTGCTCGTACAGATCACTGATTTCCTGAATTTTTTTTAATCGTTATTTCGTCCCGGTTTCAGGCGAGTACTTATTATTAACTTAAACATAATTACTATTGTATTTATAACATGATATTGATATGTGGATATTTTAACATGCCTAACACTTGCTACTGTAATTTTTAGTACATGACTCCTTGCTATGCATGAGACTGGCACTCGGTATTTACACCGGCACACGATATTTTACACTGATATTTGCCATGCTATATTTGACACCGACACTTGCCATGCTATATTTGAAACCGATACTTGCCATGCTATATTTGACACATCATACCCGACACCGGTACTTGCCATGCTATATTTGACACATGATACCCGACACCGGTACTTGCCATGCTACACTTATCACTTGATATTAGACACCGATAATTGGTATGTCATACTTGACACCTGCTCCTGACACACGGTATATGATACGCTTTCATGTGGTACAAATACCTGGACCTGACATCGTGACTCTTGAACGAACACTACCACCCCTGATACTTGTGTATTATATGACATATTCATAGCTATCACTTTTACGGGGACTTGATTATTATATTATTACCATATATTTGGTACTCCTGAACTCCTGTACTCCTGAACTCTTGTATACTTGAACCCCTGAAATAGGGAGGCTCCTGACATTACTCCTGATATTATATTCTTGTTGACCCCCGTAATAGGATAACCATGAATATAGATTAATGTGAACACCTTGTGGACATTATAACTGGACAAATTTTAATATTAGACAACTTACACCGGGATGGGGAAAACTGATGAGTACCGATATAGTCTCCATGTTTATGATGGTCTTATAGTGTCGCGCGGCCATGTACTTGGATTCGACCTGGAGGCCACCAGGCGTTTCCGTGAGGTGTACTGGCACCCCTACTCCCTTGCCTGCCGGTTGTACCATAAGCCCCTGTGCCTATTCCTGTGGGAGCGGTGACAACCTATTCCTGTTCGGGCATACAATAAGTCCCGGTACCTAGCGATACGTTCCGGCTCAGCACCGGATACTCCTTGACCGTTGTCCCGGGCATGTACGGGACCCATTCTAAGCATGGTTCGTCGATCTTCATCAGTTTTCAATAACTTACTCTCGGATTTGTATGCTGAGGTATGTGGGATAAGACAAATACCGATGTATACATGCTCCTGATATGTGACTAGCTATACTCTTGACCTATACTGCTCTGTGTTATCTTGTCGGATTACTTGATTGCTTCCATACTGTTTCATTATTATGTTATTGTGAAGGTAAAGTCAGATTATATAAACTCATATTACAGTGACGTGAGGTATTGGGTATATATATGAGGGTTTCCTTATTTGTATTATTCCTTCGACGTACTAATCCACTGATCGGTAATGTGAGCTTATATAACTGATTTCCTATAGTTACTTTACTTACTGTCTTATTTCATGTTCTTACATGCTTATATTCACGGTACACCTTTCTGTACACATGTACATGTTATGCACGCCATTTGGCTTTATATATGCACTCGCAGGGTTGCGTCTGACAACCCAGATTCTCATGTCCAGATTCTAGAGCCTAGATCATGGTGGCTTGACTGTAGCTGATCAGAGCGCGCAGCGGATCCTCCTGTGGTGATCAGAGTGCAGCAGAAGTTCGGACATCGTCGTAGTTCTTCCTCCCAGATCTTCTCCTGCTTGGCTCTCGAGGTCCCTCTTGCTGCTCGTGAGTATTTCTCAGCTTTTGTTATGTATATCTCTTCGTGTATTGTACTTTTGTATTTCTGGTGATGTAATATTCCTGTAATGTTGTATCACTCTCTGTGATAACCATGTGCTTGTACTATTCTGTTGGAATGTATATTACCACTGTGCTTCCGCCTCTGATTCTTGCCTTTACTAATGCTTAGTGTATATACGTGAGGGTATTTCCGACCTGCGTATATACGTCGCAATGGCGTCTCCGTACCCGCGGGATCAGGGCACCACAGGTTGGTATCAGAGCCTAGGCTCTAACATCCTCAGTATAAGAGTTGACAGATTAATGATGTATTAATCTGCAGCTGGAAAGCATGAGTCTTGAATATACATTCCAATCGCAAGTATGGTGTTATCTATTCCTTCCTTGTAATCTTTTCCTTGGATCGTAAGACCCTTCTATCTTTTTCCTTTCAGCTTCTTCCTATCATCCCTTCAACCAACTCAGATATGGAAGGACAGAGAACCCGTAACGGTCCTGGCACTTCTCTCAACAGTTCTAATGGAGATGGCGACAACATGATGAAGGCACTGCATGGCATGATGGAGAGTCAGCATCAGCAAATAGAGCTGCGGCAAGCATTATTAAAAGCACCTAGAGAGCAGAGGCCTGGTATAGTGTATCCGATTTCAGGAAACTGCAGCCGGCTACATTTTCGGGTACAGAGAAGCCGTTGGACGCCGAGCAGTGGCTGATTGATACCGCAGATCTTCTAAAGGCAGCCCGGATTCTTGATGAGAACCAGGTGGAAGTGGTTAAAATCTAGCTGAAAGATGTGGCCAGAACCTGGTGGTTGGCAGAAGAAATAAGATTGGAGAGGCCTATTACTTGGGATCAGTTCTCGAAGGGTTTCTATGAAAGGTTCTTCCCTGTAACGGCTCAGAAAGAGATAGAGGAGCAGTTCATCAGGTTGCAGCAGTTGAACCGATCTGTAGATGAGTACGCTGCTGAATTTTTGAGACTCAGTCGATTTGCATCCTACATGGTGAGCAATGAGGAGAAGCGGGCCAGAAGATTTCAACAAGGGCTAAAGATGGACATCCAGATATTTCTTATCCCTCAGCAGCTTAAAACGTACTCTCAGGTTCTCTCTATTGCCCGTGAGGTAGAACGGGACTGGAGAAGAAGGACAAGCACCAGATGCAGAACAAGCCAGTGGAGATCCTTTCAGTTGATGGATGAAGAAGACTCGACCAGACCCCGCGATGGCCCGATAGTCAGGCGACCATTCCGACCTCCCCCTCAGCAAGCGATATACGGATATTGCCTGAGGCCCAGACACATCCAGAGCAATTGCCGAAGGGCAAACGGGCTGTGTTTGGCATGTGGATTTGGTGATCATTCTTTAGGTGTTTGTCCGTTCAAGAGGATGTGGAATGCTACCCCAGCATCTCTAGCACTTCCAGTACCACCGCAGGGAAGGAACCCCGAGCCAGTTGGCAGGAGAGCTCCACTCCCTCCCCAACAGCGAGGAGCAAGAGTTGGAGCTGACCGTGAGAGAGGCCAGGCTTACCATTTGTCAGCAGGAGAAGCCCAGGCTTCAATTGTGATAGCGGAAGGAGCTCAGTACCCAGATCAGGAGCCCTGATGATATCACTGTGACCGTTATTCCCCAACCTTTTGTGTCCTGAGATTGTAATCTCCCTTATCCTTTTCAATTTATCATATTACCATCATCATTATAATCTCTTCCCAGTTCATCTCCCTCCTCATAGAAATTTTGAGGACGAAATTTTTGTTAGGTGTGTAGATTGTAGCACCCCGTTTCCGGGATACGTACCCTGATACGTATCCCAAATTTTTTCAATCATATTGTTCAATTTTCTTTCAATATGTATTTTTGGGTTGTGATTGCTTATATTATTGTGTATCGGGTCTGGATTCTCAAATCTAGAGTAAGCCCTGACCCGGACTGGGAACCCGATACCAGCCAGTAGCCCAATTTAACTTTCTGGTAGTCCGATTTGACCGATTTCAATTTCAGACACTGTTTTCCAATATTTTAAATTTTTTATGATTTTTTGGAATTTTTTAGAATTTTTCTGCAAAATCTCCAAAACCGGTGTCGGTCGGCACGCTGACTGATTCCCAGATTTTTTATTTTCAAATGGGATTGAATTCTTTAAAAACGACTTTCACATTACTTCTTAGAATTTCATTTTATATCTAAATACATTTTTTGAGATTTTTCTAAATTTATCGAAATTTGACCGATTCTGGTGTTGGCCGGTATCACCGGAAGATTTCAGGATTTTTAATTTGAAAATCACATCAAATTTCTCGAATCCGATTTCACCAAGTATCTTAAAATAATATTTTCTATTTTTGAGAATTTTTCGGAATGTTTCTGAAACAGTCAAATTTTCGCCTTATTAAAATAATAATATTATTTACCGACAATTTCTTTTCTTACTTTTTCCTTCTCTATTCCCCTACTTTGTACTTTCAGAAATTATAACAAATAATATATTTTATAATAAAATTTTTATTCTAATTTTCTTTCTTTTTCCTTATCTTTTTTTCCTTTTCTTTAAATTTTCTTTCTTTTTCTTTCTTTACTTTCCCCCTCCTTTGACTTTCCCCCCTCCATCCCCTGGCAAATGCAGCGCAGCCGCAGCAAGGGAGCAGGGCATGATGGGCTGAGCAAGCCACCTCCCCTCCATTCCCATTAATCATGTCCATTCCCCCCCTTTTTCCATCATTCCAATTTCCTTCTCCCTTTTTATTTAAACATCATCGTTTTCCTTTTTCATTTTCATTCCAACTTCATCTCTTTCATAACAAACCCACCAACTCCACCTTCACCAACCGGCCGCATCCACCATCACCACCACCACCGTCGTCCGCCCTAGGCCGGCCACCCACTCCCCCACAACCCCTCTCCACTCCACCTCCTTCAACCTCTAACAACCCTCCACCACCAATTTCATCCAAATCCACCTCCATCACCACCATTTCTCCTCCAAAATTCACCATCACCTCCACCAATTTCACCACTCCAACCACCCCATCATCATCTCCTCCTCCTCCTCTAACCCCCCAACACCACCAATCATCACCACCACCACCACAACCACCAACCACCATCACCACCTCCACCAACCCAACTACAACCAACAAACACCCCACCTCCTACTCCTCCCCTAGAGTGCGCGCCGCCCCCACCACCTTCGGCGGCGCGCCGCCGCCCCAGGGCCGTCGGCGGCCCCCTCCCCTCCTTTTTCTTTTTCCTTTCTTTCTTTCTTACTTCTTTCCATTCTTTCTCCCTTTCGTTTCCTTTCCTAAATAAAATTAATTTATCCCCCATTCCTAAAATACCCATCCCCTCATCCTAAAATTACTTTCCTATATTTACAACCCATACCCTCCCCTTTTAATCCCTAATTCTTTTCTAAAAAACACCCTATTTTCTCTCTCTTTCTCACTTTCTCTTCTTCCTACAACTTTCTTTCTCCTCTCTCTCCTCTCTCATTCCCTCTCCAATATTTATATATATATATATATATATATATATATATATATATATATATATATATATATATATATATATATATATATTTTAATATACAACTATGGGCTAGTGGATTGCTCGTACGGATCACTGATTTCCTGAATTTTTTTTAACCGTTATTTCGTCCCGGTTTCAGGTGAGTACATATTATTAACTTAAACATAATTACTCTTGTATTTATAACATGATATTGATATGTGGATATTTTAACATGCCTAACACTTGCTACTGTAATTTTTAGTTCATGACTCCTTGCTATGCATGATACCGGCACTCGGTATTTACACCGACACACGATATTTTACACCGATATTTGCCATGCTATATTTGACACCGACACTTGCCATGCTATATTTGACACCGATACTTGACATGCTATATTTGACACATGATACCCGACACCGGTACTTGCCATGCTATATTTGACACATGATACCCGACACCGGTACTTGCTATGCTACACGTATCACTTGATATTAGACACCGATAATTGGTATGTCGTACTTGACACCTGCTCCTGACATACGGTATATGATACGCCTTCATGTGGTACAAATATCTGGACCTGACATCTTGACTCTTGACCGGACACTGCCACCCCTGATACCTGTGTATTATATGACATATTCATGGCTATCACTTTTACGGGGACTTGATTATTATATTATTACCATATATTTGGTACTCCTGAACCCCTGTATACTTGAACCCCTGAAATAGGGAGGCTCCTGACATTACTCCTGATATTATACTCCTGTTGACCCCCGTTATAGGATAACCATGAATATAGATTACTGTGAACACCTTGTGGACATTATCACTGGACAAATTCTAATATTAGACAACTTACACCAGGATGGGGGAAACTGATGAGTACCGATATAGTCTCCATGTTTATGATGGTCTTATAGTGTCGCGCGACCTTGTACTTGGATTCGACCTGGAGGCCACCAGGCGTTTCCATGGGGTGTACTGGCACCCTTACTCCCTTACCTGCCGGTTGTACCATAAGCCCCTGAGCCTATTCTTGTGGGAGCGGTGACATCCTATTCCTGTTCGGGCGTACAATAAGTCCCGGTCCCTAGCGGTACGTTCCGGCTCAGCACCGGATACTCCTTGACCATTGTCCCGGGCATGTACGGGACCCATTCTAAGCATGGTTCGTCGATCTCCATCAGTTTCCAATAACTTACTCTCGGATCTGTATGCTGAGGTATGTGGGATAGGACACATACCGATGTATACAAATCAGATGAGTCTTAATAACTTAATAATAACATGCTCCTGATATGTGACTAGCTATACTCTTGACCTATACTGCTCTGTGTTATCTTGTCGGATTACTTGATTGCTTTCATACTGTTTCATTATTATGTTATTGTGAAGGTAAAATCAGATTATATAAACTCAGATTACAGTGACGTGAGGTATTGGGTATATATATGAGGGTTTCCTTGTTTGGATTATTCCTTCGACGTACTAATCCACTGATCGGTAATGTGAGCTTATATAACTGATTTCCTGTAATTACTTTACTTACTGTCTTATTTCATGTTCTTACATGCTTATATTCACGGTACACCTTTCTTGTACACATGTACCTGTTATGCACGCCATTTGGCTTTATATATGCACTCGCGGGGTTGCGTCTGACAACCCTGAATTTTCATGTCCAGATTCTAGAGCCTGGATCATGGTGGCTTGACTGTAGCTGATCAGAGCGCACAGCGGATCCTCCTATGGTAATCAGAGTACAGCAGAAGCTCGGACATCGCCGTAGTTCTTCCTGCCATCTTTTCTCCTGTTTGGCTCCCGAGGTCCCTCTTACTGTTCGTGAGCATTTCTCAGCTTTTGTTATGTATATCTCTTCGTGTATTGTACTTTTGTATTTCTGGTGATGTAATATTCCTGTAATGTTGTATCACTCTCTGTGATAACTATGTGCTTGTACTATTCTGTTGGAATGTATATTACCACTGTACTTCCGCCTCTGATTCTTTCCTGTACTAATGCTTAGTGATATACGTGAGGGTATTTCCGACCTGCGTATATACGTCGCAGTGGCGTCTCCGTACCCGCGGGATCGGGGCACCACAGTGCGTATGAACGCTATGCTACTACACATAACGAAACCACACTCATGGAGCTCGAACGGAATTAGGGGTAAAGTGCTGACATTAGGCCCGCCTGCCAGGCGTAGCATATATAAACTCCAGAGGACTTTAAAAATCTCAGAGAGGTTAAACCCAAAGTTTATAGTATCGAGTCGCAGAGCGGTTGAACTGGGAGATTATGGAGTACCTGCAGAGATGTTAGTGCCACTCATGCATACAAATATAGTAACGGAATGTAACATGCAGCAAATAGCTAAGTGTTGGGTCATGCAAAGCTAAGCAGTACTAAGGTAAAATCAGCGAGCAACGTTAGTCGCTAAAGAACATGGAGGAGTCATGCGCGTGTCCCGAGATGAGTGTCCAACCACTACGTCAATCGTACCCGGTCACAACTCCTGCACAAGTGAATCTTGTGAATAATTGCTGAGCGGTAAACTTACTGATTGGAGAAAAAGCTAGCATTAGAAGGATGTTATCTGAAAGTAAAAGAAATCTTTTCGCAATTTAACCGCAATAGCTAGTGGCTAAGCGGGTCGAATCCACAGGGAGAGGTGTGATGGAAACATTTCGGTATGTTTAATAAATTGGTTAAGTGTTCTTCTTTGTTTTGAAAATAAAAAGAATTTTATATTAAGTTAGAATTAAAAGTAAATAAGGTAAAATATTGTTTGTTTTGGTTTTTGTTTTAAGAAAAGAAAAATTAAAATTTCTAAAATTATAAGAAAACTTAAAAGAAAGAAAGAAAATAAAAGTAACCTTACCCCTTTGGAAGATTACGTACCTTAAATCGTAGGTGAAGGTTTACCTTGAGTTGGAGGCGAGCAAAGCATAGCCCATAAGATTGAATCTGGTTCCATATTAGATTATCAAAACTCAAAGACAAGTATGAAATAAGAAAGACTAAGAAAGCAAATCTATCGTCATGAACTATCAATAGCACTCACAAAGGCAAGGTTATTCCTATGCTTGAAGATGCATATGGATAGTAGTCATACACAAAAGGGAAAATACCATGAAGAAAAATAAAAGTAAAAAAGTAAACTTTTATTAAATTGAAAAACTATGAAAGAAAAGAGAAAACTTATATTGATGACACTTTTAATATAATCCTTCTCTCTATTACTCCCATGAATCTCTTCTCGAATCTTGGTTTACAAAGAAATTTCATAAAATAAAAGAAAGGAAAAAAAAACTGAAACTAAAAAAAAAAATCTAATTTTGATCTCTGCTTTGAATCTGAGATATCTCTCTGCTCCTGCCTCTACTGGGTATTTATAGAAGAACTCCTGGAGATTTGATGAGTCAATGTGACTCAGCAAAATGCATCATCAGATGACTCATCCTTATTGCGTCATAAAAAAGTATATTCTCAGAATCTGGGTTGCAGCTAGCTGGCATTTTGATTACTAAATATGACTCATCAAATGACTGAATTGGAAACATTGGTCGACATAATAATTGTAATCCTATAAGTCTTCTTTCTGGAGCATCCTGAATCATCAGATTTAAGTTTTTGTAATGAAAGTTATGATCAAAATAGTAAAAGGTGTGCAATTTGAATCTGAATTTGAATTGATTTAGAAACCTGAGTTTAATTAGGATTGCTTAAAAATCTAAATTTAATTGGGCTCTTTGGGCTTTTTGTTCTCCTTTATCACTTAAATAGATATATGCACACCAATAAATAAATAAGAGGTCAAATAGCAGAGTTCTATTAAAAATAAACATGAGAATGTGACAATAAACATGCAATATTAGTGAACAATCACACCCCCACGCCTATCTTTTACTCGTCCTCGAGCAAAACAAAAAAAAAACTATACTAATCTAAGCTAACTCACTTTTGTCGGAATCATGGTTGCACTTAGCACATGTAATAAGCCATTAAACCTCTAAGTTACCCTTAGAAGACGAGTTTGTCTCGTGAGGATTACCAATGAATTACACCCACAAAATACATTAAAAAAAAACAAAGTGTTAGTATTTTCGAAAATTTATTTTGAAAAAGAGAGAATATTTGAAAGATTTTTGCAAAAATCAAGCAATCTATAGGTTTTAGGATCACCAAATTATTCAGTACTATACTTAGTCTCTATGCAAAAACTTATTATCAATTTAGGTAAATATTCAAACTGTATTTCTCATCTAGTCAATTATTTTATCTTAAGTCATATGCACCTTTGTGACTGTGAATGTTTTGACTAAGGATTCTTCATCTCTAACTTTTATGCCTTGTGTGTGTATTCTATTTTTATGGCAATAACATTTCTTAGTCTTAGTAGGCTTTCTAATTCTCCCATGTAATGAGCCTAAGGTCGGTGACTCCCAAATCGAATGGTCTTACGGGTGAGAAGACACCCCTCGGACTTAAGGACTCGAGGAAACAAGGCCACAAAATTAAAAATTTTATTTGTAATATAAAACACTATAGGCGTGAATACTTATGCTCTATAAGGCACAATTACGCAGCTTAATCAGAGAATTTTTATTTATTTATATATATATATATATATTTTTTTTTCTTTTATAAGGCACAAGAATATTTGTTTCGAATCTTAAGTGTTTAAGTTTATTACAAATGCATATTTCATCAAGATAAAAATAAATTACTTTTTCAATTTTTTTTCTAAACCTAGAAATCAAACAAATAATCTTATTTTGACCAAGAAATCCTAATTATGATTCCTCTAATCCTTAAAATTAATTTAATTACTTACACAAATATATCAAAATACTGTTTCCTTATTCAGAAAGTTTTTAAAGAAAAAATATTTTTTTAGAGATTTTTTATGTTCGTAAAAAAAAATATATGTTAGTATGTTAGTAAACCTTCCCCCACACCTATCTTATACATTGTCCTTAATGTATGAATAAAATGCAAGAATACATGAAAGAAAGGAAAGGGAAGGAAAGTTGTTACCTCAAGGTGGTGGTTCCGGTGGTTGTCGGATTGGGCCAAACGTTTCTGCCCAATCTCAATAACATGGAGTTTCAAGGAACTCACCTTTGATGACCTCTTTTTTATTTACAGTTTTACAATGATGAATAGGATTATGAAAAATCCTAACATGAAAAGCATCTCGATTATATGATCAATCTTGAAATATCATCTTGAAGTCATAATGGTCAATTCCTAAGCCCAACAAGGGAATGTGAGTCGGTGATGTGATTGATTTGGGCTTAAGAATAAAAGGTTCAAGAACCAATACTGACTCGGGAATATGACTTGAATCAAGTTTAGGTTCAAGAGTCAGATTTGGTTCAAAAGTTAGTTCCAAATCAAAGAGTTTAAATTCACATTCATTATTCAACAATGGAATATGACTATCCAAATTCAGTGATTCATGTTCAAGATTTATAGGTACGAAAATCAACGTTAGCTCGAGAATTAGGTCCAAATCGAGTGAGGATACCGAAGTAAATATAAATTTAAAATTTGAAACTGAATCGCAAAATTGAGGATCGGGTTAACATTTATGTCCAAGTTCAATCTCATTAAAGTGAAAACTTGTTAATTTGTTAAGGATTTGGGATTGGTCAAGTTCAAGATGTTGTGGTGAAATTAAATCTTAGTTTCTAAAATAAGAATGGAAATTTTGTTGATATGATGAGGCAATCATGATTTCAAATTGTTTTTGGGTCTCTAATATGGCTTTCATACTCTTTTATAGCTCTGATTTTTTCTTCAATTGGTGCATCTGAAAAAAAAGAATATGAAGCAAAATGTGAGAAAAAAGATGGTGGACAAGGTGATTGATAATTTAACTCGGGGGAGATAAATCCCCAAGAACTCTGTGAAGACTAGAAATTATTTTGAAAATCTTGGTCACAGGATTGGGAGCATGGGTCATATTAAGTCGGATAAACCCAATCCGGCCTATATGATTAGTCTATGTTGTATATAGCTGGGTTTGAGTTATCCGAGTCAATTGAGGTTGGGTTGAAATATGGATTCATATTAGGATTGAAAAAATTGTTGTTGTTAAAATCCATTTCACAATTTACAAAAAAAACGAAAAACAAACAAACAAATAAAGAAAAAGAAAAAGAAAAAAACAAGCCTATGTTAGGGTTGACTTAGACTTAGACGACTCCTAACTAGTTAGACTGTCCACCGGGGGTACTTTATAGAAATCTAACTACAAATTAATCGGTCAGGTAGTGGCAAGATTAGTGGGAGGTATCCGTGCCGGAGCAACGGGCCTAATTATGTCAAACCACTGTTCTTCGAAGTTTTGGCTCTCAATCTCCAATCTTGGACACTGATTTGATAATGAGTTTGAGATCTCCCTAGGGGCCAACGTCTAACAAATTTTCTTAAGGCTTGGGTTGTGTGAGTGGGGAGGTGATTTTTGAGTTAAGGAAGGGTAATGACTTCCCACCTTATCTTATATTAGGTTTTGCCCTTAATTTCAATTCGTGCAAGTGTGCAACATAGATAAGAGTGAATACACAAAGCGAGTAAATCACCCACATGTTTGTCCTACCTATATGTAATGCAATATGTACACGTCAGTCCAGATCACAACAAAAGAATAAAATGCAGTATATTGAAATGAAAATTGACACGTGCCTAGATGCAAATGTCTAAACCATTTTTAAACATCCAATTACCGTATTTTAGTTCTTAATTATTACAGTGCACAGGTAATCTAAACAGAAAACTAGTAGAAGAATATAGAAATATACAAGAATTTACCCAACCGCACAAAAGCAAATGTGAATTTCTACAATACTAAAAATTTAACTTTCACACCAAAAACAAAGAAGAAAAGTTAACAAAAATGTGAGATCAAACCGTTCCTGTCCCCAGTAATGGGGCCAAAATTTGACCGTGGTGAAATCGCGCACAAAAGTATTATTTTGAAATTAGAAATTAAAGTGTGTGCTTTGGCTTCCTCGATAGTTCCATTATAGCATAGAGGCTAAAACGGCCGAATTCACAAAGACGGGAGGCAATAGATGCTTTCACGGTATGTTCACGTGGTGTTAAAGTTTCTTCAACATTTTGAAGAATCAAAAGAAAAAAACGCAAAAGAATGGAAAGATAAGAGTACAGTGGAATACAGATAGAAACATTGAAGAAATGGTATTTGTGATTTTTGGTATATTTCTAAAACAAAATAAAAAAGAAAGAAAACTTATGGCTGCTAACTACTAATGGCTCCACTAACCATACTAACCTCTTAGTGATAGTTGCCTCACATGTATCCTTGGCCATTACTAGTCCTTGGTTCAACAGTGTTTCAAAGCAGGACCCATAAGATCACTTTCACATTCAAACTCAACAAAACAAGTGCAAGCTACATTTAAACCATTAAAATTAAACTAGAGCAAGCATGAAATAAAGTAATGGTAATTTGTTAGAGAGTTAGATGTTATAGTGTTAGAATCCATCATCATGAGCCATCAATGGCTCTTGCAAGAGCAAGGCCAAGTAGAGGCTATTAGATTCATGTGGATTATCAAGTAAGGAGTAAGTTAGTGGTTAGTAGTTAGTTGCCATGAGAGAAAAAGTTAAGCATGTAAAGAGTTAGAGAGAAAAAAATCAATAGAGATAAAGAGAGAACCTTCCATAAATTATCACCTTCCATTATAAGAACTCTTGTTTCCATCCTATGTACTACTCTCTTTTCTATTATAAGATCTATAAGAAATGAAAAGTACATAAGAAGAAGAAGAAGAAGAAGAAGAACTAACCTAAACTAAAGAACGAAAACTACCCTAAAAAGAAGAAAATCACACCAAAAACTCTCCTAAAAACTCTTCCCCCTCTGTTTTGGAAAACACTGGGCTTTTATAGGAAAACTGAGGGTACCGGGGGCCATATTGGGCTACACAGGGCCACGCGTCGAAGTACGATGCGGGGCTTCGGACGTTGCGACTCTGGCCGCAGCATGCCGTCCGCGGCTATACTGCGGCCAAAGCTGCAACGCCAAGGTGTGGCCCTTGTACCTGCAGTATGGGATGGGTTCTGACCTCTGGTTTATTATTTTCTGCTCCAAAATTTAGCAGATTGGGCTTTAAAGGCTTGGGCTTCTTCTAGGCTTTAAAAAATCTCCAAATAAATTAGGGTTTTGGGCTTCTTCTTCAACTCATGCCATGGATCTAGAAAGACATAAGAAAGTCATTATTTAGCAGAATTTTATATAGAATAAGTGTGAAAATATGGTATGAAATATGTAAATATAGAGACTAATCACACATATGTATCAATAAATCCGAGTCAAAGAACATGTATTGAAAATCGTGTCATGAGCACATGCATACAGGAGCAGACAATGAGGCAGCAAGTAAAGTAAATGAGATAAAACCAGTTATATAAGCCCATATTACTGATCTGTGAGATTAGTACAATGAAGAAATAATTCAAACAAGAAAACCCTTATATATATACACATTGTATCTCACATCACTGTATCCTGAGTTCATATAACCTGAGTTGTCTCCTAGACCAAAAAAATATCATAAAACTGATAGAAAACTGATAAAACTGATAATACCAAATACAAGCAAAACTAGTTGTACAAGCTCAATTTACGGCTTCATAAGACTAGTATATCGAAGGAATAATCCAAACAAGTAAACCCTAATCTATATACCTTTATTCCATGTCACTGTAATCTGAGTGTATACAACTCGATTTGCAAAACAACAATGAATAGTTATTTAGTATCTTATTATTATTACTCATCTGACATATATATCTAGGTATGTGTTCTGGTGTACATTACAACACACATACATCCATATATGAAGTAAGACAAGTTGTTATTGGAAACTGATGAAGAACTGATGAATCATATTTATAGCAGGTCCCGCCTTTGCCCAGGATAACGGCCTTGTGATTTTGACTCCTGCTTCTGGGGACTTACATATCGCCTCACTCGACACTTCATTAGGGACTTATATCATGCCCCACACAACACTTCATATTATAATCCACCATTATAAATACGACATCACACTGGCGTCCATCAATTTCCCCCGACCCAGTGTAAGTGATCCTTTTTATAGTTTACTAAGTAATTATCAGATTATAAGAATGTGTAAAAGCATGTCAGGAGTATCATGAGTACATGTGTACTGGAATATATATATATATATATATATATATATATATATATATATATATACATATATATATATCAGGATATTCGGTCATCATTCCCATAAGTGATAATTATAAGTCAAGTATCAGGCATAACAGGTGTCAGGTGATAACATATCAGATGTCAGGTGATAGTACGTCAGGTAATATCAGGCAGGTATCAGGTAATAGCATGTCAGGTGATAATATACAGGTGTCAAGTGATAACAGGCAGGTGTCAGGTGTCAAGTGACAGCACGGTAAGTGTTAGCACATCAGGTGAAAGCACGTCAAGCGATATCACAACAGACATTAATTGTTAAACAACACGAAATAGGAAAACGGTACTGATACAGAAGATCGGTTCGAATACCAGAAAACATATAGTTTTTGGAAAATAGTATAACTGAAGATTTCAAACTCTTCACAACCGTCAATAAATGAGTTAATCGAGCTATCGAGGAGGCAATCGAGTAAGCAAGCAAGTGAACATCTAAGCGAAGGTAAACAAGCTGGAGCGAAGCTAATGTATAACACTGGATGCTATCACGCTCGACATAGTTACCGCTCGCGGCACAGCTAAACGCATAGGGCAAAGCGTGTGTATGAATGCTATGCTACCACACATGGCGAAGCCGCGCTTACGGAGTAATTCACTCGAACAGAGCTAGCGGTAAAGTGCTGACGTTAGATCCACCTACCAGGCTTAGCATATAGAAAGTCCAGAGGATTTTAAAAACCTCAGAGAGGTTAAACCCGAAGATTATAGTATAAAACGGCATAGTGGTTAAGCCCGGATGCTGTGAAGTACCTGCAAGAGATGTTAGTACCAGGCATGCATGCAAATGCAGTAACGGAATGTAACATGTAGCAAATAGCTAAGCGTTGGGTCATGCGAAGCTAAGCAGTACTGGGGCAAAATCAGCGAGCAACGTTGGTCACTAAAGCACATGGCGGAGTCGTGCACGTGTCCCGAGACGAGTGTCCAACAACTACGTCAATCATACCCGGTCACAACTCCTGCACAAGTATAGCAAATAAGCGCTGACAGCTAAACTCACCGTCAAGGCAGGAGCAGATCTAAAAAAACTGCGAAGTGGCTAAGTCCGGAAGCTAACGACTACGAAAGGTCGGCCATGCATGGTATAAAACAGTAATAAAGCAATACCACATGCAGTATATATGTATAGGTATTAAAATGCACTACTACAGACATTCGTCGCAGATTTACTACATACAATTCTAGGCACTCGACAACATACAATACAAATACACAGTGTGAATGAATACAATATAGTCCAAAATACAAAATAAAATACAAGTCGATCCGATGAAGCAATGAAACACAAAACGAGGTAAGGACACTCGCCTAAAAATCTTCAAAAAATGCCTCAAATCTAAGAATTTCAAAACACATGCACGGGCATGACACACCTACCATCACCAGGGGAGAGAGATTTTGTAGAGAGATAAAGATCAAGAAAGAGAAAGAAGAGAGAGCTAGAGAGAGGTTTTAGAAGAGAGAAAGCGAGAAACTGAGAGAGAGAGAGAGGTGGCCGGCCACGGTCAGCCAGAGGTGGCTAGCGGTGGCCCTGGTCGCTAGCGCACTCAGACAGAGAAGATAGAGAGGAGGAGGAAAGAGAAAGAGAGAAGAAATAGAGAGGAAAAAAAGTGAAGGAAGAGAGAGGAGAAATCAAGAAGGGGAGAGAGAGCTGGCCGGTAGCTGGCCAGGTAGGCAGTGGCGGCGCTACCGCCGCGGCCACAGCCAGAGGGAGGAGAAAGAGAGAGGAAAGGAATAAAAGAGAAAAGGAGGAAGAAGAAAAAAAGAAGACGAAGAAGAAGAAGAAAAGAAAGAGAACAGAAGGAAAGAGAGGAGGTCGACGGTGCCAGGGGATTTAGGGGATCAGATCTGGTCTTAGGGCGATAGAACTGGGTGGCGGCTGTCAAATTTGGGAGAGAAGGAGAAGAGAACAAGAAAAAGAGAAAGAAATAGAAAGAGAGAGGAAAGAGGAAAGAGGGGATCGACCATGAGAAGGTGGTCGTCGTAGCGTGGTGTCGTTGAAGGTCGACAGCCCAGCGGGTGGCGACACTGGCTTGGGCGGCAGTCGTCGCCAAGGAGAAGAAGGAGAAGGGGAGAAAAGGAGAGGGAGTGAAGAAAGAAAAGGAAAAAGTAAATGAAAGAGAGAGGACGAGAGAGGTAATGAGGGGTAGTGATGGGGGACAGGCCCCCCACGTGGGCAGTAGGTGGAATTAGGGGAAAAAGAAGAAAAAGGAAAAGAAAGAAAAGAAAGAAAAAAATGAAAGCAATAAAATAATATTATTTTATTATCGAAAAATATTGATTAATTCCAAAAAATCTCCAAAAATACCTCGAGGTAGAAAACATCATATTGAGAACTAATATGAAATCAATTTTTAGAAATTAAATGTCATTTTTAAATTAAAAATTCTTGAATCAACCGATTATACCAGCTGACAACAAATCCGACCGAGTTTTGATAAATTCAGAAAAACCTCCGAAAATGCACTAAAATAGAAAATGTGATTCTGCAAACTAATATGAAAGCAGATTTTAGAAATTCAACTCTATTTGTAAACTATTGATCAGCTATACCGGTGGTCACCGATTTTGAAGATTTTGCAATTTAATTCAAAAAATTTTCAGAAAATTATGAAAAATCTAAAATATTGGAAAATGATATTCAAATTAAAATTGGTCAAATCTGACTACTAAAAAAATTAAATCAAGCAATACACTAGAATCCGGTCCCTGTTTCAGACTAGGGTTGACTCCGAGTCTACGAATTCGAATCCAATGCAAAACAATCGCATAAGTAATTATAAAACAAAACAAATACGGAAAGTAAATGGAAAAATACTATCAAAAATCAGAACATGAATCTAAGTATGTAGTTTGGAAACGGGGTGTTACACCATCTATTTCAAGAATTTTAATAATGATTGTATCTTCCTTTATCTATATGTAGATGATATTTTTATTCTTGAAACTTTTTTAGATTCAATCCAAAGGGTAAAGGATTCTCTCTCTGAAAACTTTGACATGAAAGATTTAGGTCTTGCTGAAATGATATTGGGAATGAAAATATCCAAAACCCCTAATGAAATTTCATTGAGTTTATCTCATAGCATTAAAAGAATACTTCACAATTTGATTTCTATAACTCAAAATTTAATTCTACACCGAACGATTCTTCAATTTCTTTGAAAAAAAACACGGTTGAGCCTGTGTCACAACTGAATACTCTCAATTAATAGGTTCACTTCTCTACATTTCCAACAGGATTAGGCCTGACATCTCTTTTGCTCTAGGTACATTGAGTAGATACACTTAATCCTAGTAGAGAACACTGGACTACCTTAGAGAGAGTATTCAGATATCTTAAAGGCACAATTGGCTATTGTCTGACTAATACTGGATATCCTGATATTATAGAAGAGTATAGTGATGCCAACTGGGTCACTGACTCCAACAGTATAAAGTCAACTACCAGATAAGTATTTATATCGGTGGTGCTGCAGTGTCCTGAAAATCCTGCAAACAAACAGTAATTATCAGGAGCACTATGGAGTCTGAGCTTATTGCTCTGAGTATTACTTAAACAGAAGCTAAATGGTTAAAGGATTTATTGTCAGAATTCTCTATCGTGCCTAAATTTATTCTTCCTATCTCTGTTTATACTGACCCAAGATCCGTCTCACTCTTCCCGAGGCACTTCACAACTGATTACTTTTTTGAATTGTAACATTTTATTGACCCGACAAAAGCGGAGCTATGAATGTACGGAGTTGTTGCTTATTTAAAGAGTCACCTCTGTTCATTCCCAGAACACAAAAATCGAGATCAACAGTTACATTCTTCTTTTTCCCACTATTATATTTCTTCACCAAATTATTCAATTGTTTTTCGAGTTAATCAATTAAAGCTTTCCTTCAAGTTTTATTTCAATTTTCTGGGCAACATTTCTCCGTCTGAGCAAGAGTGCTGGCGTTTCTGGGGTATATTTTTATCGCTACTGAACAAAGCTGAATCAACGTCTGGGTAAGGAAACGGGCTTTTGATCATTTAAGGCAGCGACTACGTGGCTACATTCCTCAAGCCAGGTTTATTTATTTATTTATTCTATGGCATGCTAGGTAATCTGTTAAAATTTATCTCTGTATAATTTTAAATCTGCATGAAAAATTAAAAAATATCGAATTATAACAACAGCTATTTGGTTCACTTTAAGAAGGTGATGATGAAAAATTCCATCTTAACCCTCATGTTTGTTTAAACTTTTTGACAAGTCTTTTCTCATAACATTCTTCACGACTCATCCAAACTGGCCTATAAGTCAACTAAGAGTGAAATTTTTTATTTTTTTAAGAAAAAACAATGAGCCAAAAGAGCCATCACGCTTCATTAAAAGAATTAATAAAAACACTCCAAAAGAAATACAAGAACCTTAAGTCCTCCAGAAGTACATAAAGTGTGAATATGAAGGTGCCCGGAGAGAGCTTAAGGAGCCAAAATACATAGGGGAAAGAAAAAAAAATCCCACTCCACCATGCATCACCGACGGTGCAACATCAACCGCTAACGTAACCTCTGAAACCACTCTGACCCGATGCAGCTCCTCCTCCTGCTGACACCACCCGCCCAACCACACTGGCATCTAAACCCCTCCATCAACCACCTCGTCGTTATCCTTTTATCTTTTTCCCGCGCTTCTGTTTCTACAAACCGTTAGAGAGGAACATACCCACAAAATTTGCAAACTCGTTTGCAAAAAGGTTCTGAATCCCCTTGCCCACCATGTTCAAAATAAATTCCTCACTGATAATAGGATCATGAGTTTGTAAAGCACTCTCACTCGCAGATGTCCCAGCATGACAAGAGAGTCCCCCATGAGAAATCCCCTCTTTAATTTCCGGTCTCTTACACTTGTCCGGCCCATTCAAAAATCCCTCTTTAAACATTGGACCTTTACCTTCGGAAGTCTAGCCCATTCAAAATGTTCCCCACTTGGATATGGCCTTTATCTGCAGGCTCAGATAACCCAATAGTCACCTCGGACGGCCCAATAGTCAGCCCAATAGACGGCCCACAGACCACAGCCCTATTGGGTTAAACACTAAGCGGTATGGTCCACTCCGAACCCGACACCCGCTTCAGCGGTTGAAGCCGCGCCCGATATCAGGTTCGAATTCGAATTTGAATCCCCGCTCAGTTCGAAAATTTGAATTCGAAATTCCTCGATCCCTATGCTCAATGGCTCCTTCCACGCCGTCATCCTCTGGGTTCGGTTCATGTGCATAATAAGAGGGTCAATCACGCATTGACACGTGACATGATCCTCTTATAATATGTTATGTGTGTGGGCCTCACACACATATTATAAGAGATTATAAGAGTTTCAATCTACGTGTCAACACGTGATTGGCCCTCTTATTGTATGTGTGTGCAGCTCACACACATGAACCAAACCCTCATCCTCTCAGCTAAACCCTTCCTAACTTGGCAAAAGGTCGACGAAAGAACTAATGCCCCTCCGAGGCCCCAAGCTCACGTGACTGGTCCTCCGTCAACCTCCCCATCTCACTAGAGGCACGCCCGTCGCTAGCCTCCATCTCCGCCGAATTGCATATCGCTACCATTAGCCACGTCGGCGGCAGGCCCATCACACCACCTAAATTCCCTACCCTGTTCCCGGAGTGAAACAGAGGAGGCAACAACAGTCACCTCCGACACCAAATCGGCAGATAAATCCGGCGAATTGGCGGCACAAGAGCCACATCCGGCTTTCCCACCGACCTGGGAGAGCGTGGAACTCAAAAGAGTTGACCGTCCGGAACAATTCCCGACGAACAGCTGTCGCAGGCTTCGTGGCCTTCCATAGTTCTATAAATATAAATAATATGATGTGATTATTTAATGTTGTATATATTGACAAGTAATAGCATAAGATAGCCAGCGTAATGCATGGCAAGTCTCAGTTGAGGAGTAATACAAGTCACACAACTTCGGGTCTAGTAATTCACATCGACATAGAGATCCAGTATCAATTCCTGTAAAATTCTGGAATTTTGCTATTGTACGCTAGCACTGTAGCAACTGCGAGTAGAGTACTATAGAAGATTTGATTAGGTTATAACAGATTAGAGTATGATTTTAATTAATTTGATTAGTTCTAGTTCTAAATTAGAAAAAAATTTCTAGTTATTTTAAATCTTTTAGATTTATTTAGACGAATTGTTTAGAAAACAAACCTCTTTAGTTTCTTAGGTCTTAAGTTAGTCTCTTCCCTTGTTTTATTATAAGTACTCATGAAATTTTCATGTATTTAATCATCATATTATTAGATTATGGGCTTGTTTGTTTCCTCGTAAAAGGTCATAACTCACAAGTGACTTACAGTCTTTTATAACTTGCGTTGTTTGTTTCGTCATCAGTCGTAAACTTTTATGACTTACGATGTTTGTTTCGTCGTAAGTCCTAAAATGCACTTGCATCTCATGTACGATCTATTTGCAATACAAACAGTTAATTTTGCAGTCATGCAAATTGTATTGTAGGCAGTTAATTATAATTAAATTAATATTTTTTATTATTATATTGATCTTTTAAATTATTAGAAATTCTTTCTTAAATATTAGATTAAATATAATTATAGATTAAAGTTTTTATTAATAATTTAATAACTATTTATGCGTTTAATATTTAATATATTTAATAATTAATATTTTTCATATTTATTACTATTTAATATTTTTAATTATTTAATATGTTACATTTTTAATATATTTAATTTATTTTTTATTTTTTATTTTTAATATTTAGTATGTTTTATTTTTAATATATTTAATAATTTAATTTTTTTAATTTTAATACATTTTATTTTTATATTTACTATTTTTAGTACTTATTGGCATCTTTTATTTTTTTTATTGCACTTTAATTTTTTTAATATTTATTTATTTAATAAGTAATTATTTAATATTTAATAATTTAATTTATAATACTTAATATTTTTAAATAGTTTAGTTAATTATTTATTATATTATATTTTTATTATTTTAATTTATTATTTATTAATTAATTTATAAAATAATTAGATTATTAATATTTACTATTTTTAGTATTTATTGGCATTTTTCAAATATGTTTAAATCCCAAAATAGTTAATTTTGTGGTCAACTTTTTCACTTGCGACTTGCACATTACGACAACTAAACACCGTAAAATACACTACACTTTTTCACTTACAATTTTACATTACCAACCAAACATCGTAAAACTTTTTTGCATGTAACTCATTTATAACTGTAAAAGAGTTTATCACTCACGAATTACGACTTACAGCTAATTACGACAATCAAACAGGCCCTATGAATGAATGAATTCTTTATGCTTTTATCTTACATGGTGTGAATGCCATATTTCTTGGTGATATAAAGCCGTAAATTCTCGTATGGTTCATCTTCTTTTCTCTTTTATTATTTTTCTCTATTATTTCTCTTACTTTCACTGGCATGCCCTGTTTCCCATCACCTCGACAGAGCAACTAGTTCTAGGCTGATGGGTAGTTAAATTGTGAAGAAGATTTCTTTCGAAATCAAAGCCATCTATCTTCTATACAAAGAATCATACACACCTCTTGAAGTGATCAAAACTAGGCTTAAGGCATGGTTCGAAATCTCAGAATTGGAATCGGAGGTCAAAAATTTTAGGTATCAGAATCAGTCATATCGATTATATCAGGCATTTCGTCTCAATGATATAAGTCTCAATCAAAAAAAATTAAAAAACTATAAATGTTTTAAAAAATATTCAGATAATTAGCAGCATTTTAACATACTTTTTTAGAGCAATTGATGAAATTTGAATTATATTTGAGTAAAACATTACAACACAAAGCAGTTGGTGCAAAAAATTAAATTGATAAGATATTTACAAAGATATTACAATACAATTAGTCTATTAAATTAAGTATATTGTACATAATTATATTCATGAAAAAAATTATAATATTTTCAAATATTTTTAAAATTAATTAGTTAATTATTCAAGATAATCATTTGGTAACTAAGTTAATATTTTTTTCTAACAAGGTAAGTTTAAAACATTAATCTAATTTACTAATGTATAATATCTAACAAACTAATTATATTCTACTTAATTATATATATGACAACCATTTTTTAACCATTTTCTAACATATTTTAATTAAACTAATTACTTACATCAACTTAACAAATTATTGCACATTTTCTAATCATATCTAACATTTTTTTCTTAAAAAAACAAGTTTTAAAAAATAATTAATCTAATAAATTATTCCTCTTACCCATTTTTTTCTTAAAATTCTTATTGGCAGGAAGAGGTATTTTTATTATTTTAGCAAAAGTAAGCATTGGACTCTCCTAGGCTCAGAAAGAAATCATTGTACTAACAAGACACCAAAAGTGAAATAAGATTTGACAATGACTCCTTTGTGGTGTCTAATAAAGAGACCATTGGAATCCAACAATAATGACCAGTCACTATCAACTAATTAAATTTTTACGCTACATAATCAAGGATATACTGCTAAATTTGTTACAGTTTGGCATTAATTGTGCTAGAATCGGTTAAAATCGGAATGTAATCGGCTAATTCCAATCGATTCCGATCGATTTTGCTAATTCCAACTGATTCCTGCCGTTTCTGATTAATTAACACTGATTTTGAATCAGTGTCGACCGATTTCGATACAAATCGGGCCGATTCTGATATGAATCGGCCAATGCTGAGGAACATGATAGATACCTGACTCAAAGGCTCACCACCTTCGGGTCTAATAATTCACTTCGACATTGAAATTCGACAGGTATCAACTCTAGTAACAATCTGAAATGACTGGGTTACTGTAGCATCACAGGTACTTTAGCAGATTTGATTAGGCTATGATTTTAGATTATGATATTAATTATTTTAATCAGATCTAGATTAGGAAAGACATCGTCTAATTATTTTAAATCTTTAATATTTATTTAAATCAGTTGTTTAGAAAACAAATCTCCTTAGTTTCCTAGACCTACAGTCTTTACTTGACCTTCAGTCAGGTTTTATAAATAGTCATTTTTTCTTATCATATATTCTGATTAGAGGTTATTAGATTATGAATGAATGAAGCATTTTGACAAGTTGTGATGCCATTTTTTCTTGGTGGTGTGAAGTCATCAGTTCTCGTGTAGTGTGAGACGATCTTCGTTTATCTTTCTTATCATTCACCTGATGCATCTGAATACTCTTCTTTTTTCTTTTCTCTCCGTGGAGGTTTAGATGAGAATCATGAGAACTATTATTAGAGCAAAAAGCACTTTTTAAAAAAAAAAAAAAAACTAGGTTGTATAAGAAACTATCACTTCATGTTCACTGCAGCTACAACTCTTTGAGGATGTTTGTCCCAGCTATGTAATTGAATTTTCCGTAGGAACAATGGAAATACATTGTTGTCGTAGGTTGAACAGTGCAAAAGTTATTGTATATCTGTTAATATTGTATATTAAAGTAAAGCTGATGAATCTTATTATGTAATTATGTAAAATTTGAATTTGGTCTGATAGCTCCCAGTTCAATCGATCTCTTGATAGCATGATATCTGCATGTATTATTAGTGTCAGATTGATGAAAAAAAAAATATCAATTTCAAATGTCTTGCTGGTTGCAGGCGACCTCAAAATATGGTGGCACTACAACAATATACACATCAAAAGACAACACCATTCACATCGTTTTTTTACCAAAAACAACGTCAAAAATGAATTTTTAACGTCGGTTGACCAAATAGACGTAAATCCAGCGTTTTAACATCGGCTCCTGACTGTGAGTTGATTGGTGAAGAACCAAGGGTTTCTACAGATTTTCATGTTGGTTGCTATTTGGTTTGTGATATTTGGTTTGTGATGCTTACTATCCTCAGTTTCTTTTCCAGCCGTTAGGTTACAAGATAGATGACACAAAACTGAAGCGTGCTGGCTTGGACTAATGGCCGTATCCTTTAATTAAAGTTGCCCACAGGCAGTGTTTTCCTTGTTGTCTGTCTGCTACTTGGGTCTGTTTGGTTGTCGTAACTGACCGTAATTCGTAGTTGTAATTAGTAAAGTCTTTTACAATTGTAAATGAGTTACATGTATGTAAATTTTACGGTTTTTGATTGGTAATATAAAATTGTAAAGTGGGAAAGTGTATTGTACTTTAAGGTATTTGGTTGTCGTAATGTATAAGTCGTAAGTGAAAAAGTTGACCACAAAATTAACTATTTGGTGATTTTAAAAGTTTTAATACTGCAAATAAATATTAAAAATGTTAAATATTAAAAAAATATTAATATTAATATAAAAAAATATTATAAATTTGTATGACCACAAAATTAACTGTAATTGGGCTGTAAGTGAGTGGTAACTGGGTTGCGAGTGAGTTTTAGTTGAGTTACGTAAGTCTTTTACGAATTACGGTCCAAACAAACGCCGTAGCTGTAACGGAATAGTAAGTCATTTACGAATTACGGAGTTTTGCACGAAACAAACGGCCCCTTTGTTTCTAACCTCACCTTTGTGATTCCTATACTTGTCAAATGTTGATGACTTCAAACTGCCTCTTTCAAGCTATCTTCTGATTAGTTGAACAACTCTTGTTTTGCTAACGCTAAGTTTCATCCTTTCACTTCCTACAATTGTCAGTGGCTTCAAACTGTTGTTACTTCAAGCTCTGATCTGATTAGTTCAACAAGTTTTTTTTTTGGTAGAACATAACAGCAGAAGCAACAACAACAATGACAAAGTCATACAACAATTGGTAACATTAATTAAGCTCTGATCTAGATAAGTGGTTGTGATTTGTGAAGATTCATGCATCGTGGGACGATTTCCGAGACTATTTTAGGCAACAGATACTTGACCTTTCAACAATTCCCCCTTTTATCTTCTGTAATTTTGTAATTTTGTGCATACTTATGATTACTATAATGATCCTTTTGTTTCAGGCTGGAGAGAGACAATTATTGGCATTTACCAAGAAAGGCACAAGCATCCATCCAGTAAGTTGTCAGAATCTGATTGTATTATTTGCAATTTTATGTGGAAATGCTAAGAATTGTCAGGCTCATACCTTACATGAACTCCATAATCACACCCAGAACTGACAATTTCTTTCTTAAATTTTCAACTTTTACAGAATTCAAAAAGTGAGTCTCTTAGAAGTCTTTTGCTTGTCCTATAAAACTGCAGCTTGTACCTAATGAGTTTCATTCACATAAATTGGTTGCACTAGGAAAAAGTTCATCATGGTAGCCATATTATATAAACCCATACTATTGAAGTCCTTGAGATATTTGCAAGTTCTCTTTGTTTGAAAAATAGTTATATTCATGAACCATCTTTGTAATTTTAATTAAGTATTTCATATAGTATTCATAATTAATATTCACGACCTGTTAATAAAAATTAGTGTTAAATACTCTTATCTTACCTTATCTTACTACTCGTTTTCTTATCTATCTACTCTCTCTTGTACCTATAAATTGATGTAAATGCTTTATGAATAAACACAATGAAACTTTTCTCCAAATTATCAATTAGTATTGTCATTTTTCATTATTGTTTTTGGCTTTTATCATTATTCCCTCTCTTGTTTCTTGTATCATGGCGTAATAAAACTGTACATTTAAGTAGCTGCGCACATGTCTCGGAGGTTTCCTTTGGCAAGCCGCGAGTTGTTCATCATAACTGGTGGTGACAATCTCATCTAGCTAAATATGGAAATCAAGATTAGTCGTCTGACGTTTCTCAGAATATGAATTGAATGATTAGATATATTTGAAGTCAACAAGAAGACTAACATGAATTTCAAAGCATGTATGTCGTTGCTTGTGGATTTATAAATGTGTCCCAGGGTATGAACAATGGGAATCATCCATTTCGATGCCACCATGAACTTTTGTGAATTTCCCTCTCTAAAAGGAGGAATATAGAAGGAAAAAAAATACCCTGTGGTTTGGACACAACAATACCCTTTTATGCCTTGGCAAAATGAAGTTGCCGAATGTAAGCAGATGTTTTTTGGGAAATTTGGGGTAGTTATGACTCCCTTCAATTTAATTAAAGAACATTAATGAAACCAAACAACGAAAAATTACATCAACAAGAGAAACAAGAGCCAATGATGCCAACAAGTAGAGGTCATAAACAGGCCAAAACAAAGAATTGTCCAATAAAAGGATCATCCTTGTGCAACAGCAGAAAGCAAAAGTCTCTGAAAATTGTGTCACCTAAGTGACAGTGACTAGTGCAGCAACTCCCCAGACATACTATGAAACCCTATCAAGGTCCTCAAACAATGGGAGATATATTATGAATACTCTCGTTCTGCTCTTATCAGCAAAACATAGTACACCTCACCAAGTACAGCAGATATGCTCTAGCACAACACATAATACGGATGAGTGAGTCTACATCAGTTACATCGAAGTATTGTACGCAGCGAAAACCTTGGTGATTGACAAGGCTTGCAAAAGAAAAATGTTTGTAGAGCAAACTAATAATACTAAGACAAAAGAGTATTAAAGAATAATAATAAGAGAATTTAGCGTGGTTCGTCCCAAACTTAACGTACGTCCATGGGGAGAGAACTTGAGACAGTTTTATTAATAAACTTGGTACAAGAGATCTAACATTCCCTTTGATTCTCAAAAGAGCATTCAGTTTTCTCTTAAATCTCTTAAGATTACAATAGTACACCTTCTCTTTATATACCATCACCTTCCTCTCTCTCTTTTGACTTCCTATGATTTTCTTCAAGATGATTCAATATACTAGGTTACAATCTTTTATTTATAAAGTTTTATAACCTAAATCCTATTCTAACTCTAAGATGATCTTGACCGTCGGATAATTGAAGAACTTTTCTTGACCTAGAAGAATTTTAGAACCTTCAAACTTAGAAACAAACCTTCATTAAATTGAAACTGATTCTTATTCGTACTCCAACCAGAAAGAAAAATGCACAAAATTCGAAACAGAAACGAATTTAGGCATGAGATCAGTCGACTAATCCCTGCATGATTCGACTTATAATAACTGTAAGTCAACTACTATAATCACCTCACTTTACTTTCTGTTATTTATATTAGTTAGTTGATTAGTCAACTAATGATGCCTATTAGTCAATTATACAGTAAATTAACTTGTCTTGACCTGCTTCTTTTCTTCATTCTTCTTCTTCTCCAAATAGAATGAATCTTCTTGGACCATCATCTCCTCTTGAAAACAAGGC
This sequence comes from Agave tequilana, assembly GCA_038442645.1. Taxonomy (NCBI): domain Eukaryota; kingdom Viridiplantae; phylum Streptophyta; class Magnoliopsida; order Asparagales; family Asparagaceae; genus Agave; species Agave tequilana. Next base: position 42,592 of record JAVJIF010003701.1, read on the forward strand.
AAAATCCTATTATTCGCCACCTTGACTTGCTTTTCAAGCCTTTTACAAAACACCTTGAGATTTTGGATTACTATCTAGATTCCTTCCTTCATTGTAACCATACCGTGAAGCCTTTAACTCTTGCCCCCCTCTCCCAAGGGATTTTGGCTAATTTACCACCATGGTTTGGGCCATCTCGAGCCTTACCCTAATGCACTCATTTTCCTTTTTTCAATACTTTGATCCGATTCACGTCCCGTTGCAGCTTTCCTTGAACCTCCATCTCGCGATGAGCTCCCTTCAAGCTTATCCCTGAAACTCCACCTCGAATTTAGTTTCCATCTTTCAGCTTGTATAACCCTTCACACTTCTCTCCTTTCAAGATTACCCTATCTCCTTGGCTTCGTGACGATGCCTTGTTGAACTTAGATCTGGCATCCTTTTTTGTCGAGCATTCCTATGGATATGAGAGTCTATCATGCCTTCGGACATACCGGATCGCCTCCAGAGCATGCACCATCCCCGCCCTGATCAACTGAGCAACAGAGAGAAAAGTGCTCTTAGTCGATCGACCAAACAGTCAACCGGCCACTTTGAGAACACAGTATGTATTCTCACAATGGTTGACTAAGTAGTCGACCGGCAGGCCCCAACGGCTAAAAAAATAATCGTCAGTTGACCGGGTGATCGACCGCTAGACCCAGTTTGGCCTGACTTGCCTTTAATGGCAAGTTTCTATTTTTATCTATTTTTCTTTTATTCTAAACAACTAGTATTTACCTTATTTGCGTTTAATCAATGTTTTAATTACTGAGATTAGTTTTTAATGCTCTCATCCTATTCCCTATAAATAGGACCCATAAGAGAGAGTTTTGAACTAAGATTTTGAAGTCTATATTCAAGTTTAGGAATGTCAAACGGGCTGGACCTGGCACGGACACGGCGGGCCAAAGGGGTGGGCCGAGTCAAGCCCGCCCCGTCGACAAAACTGTGCTGGCCCGACCCAATCCCGGGTTCCCTTTAGGGAACCCGGGTTCAGGCCCAGACCTGAGCTGGCCCGGTTATTTATGAAAAAAGAAAATAAAAATATAAAAAATCCCAAGTTCATGTTAAAAAAATTCTCAAAAAAACTCAAAAATTCCTAAGTGAAAATTTTGACAAAGAAAATTACAATTTGTAAAATAAAAATATAAATTTTTTTTATTAATACTCCAATAAAATGGATACAAATACAATTGAAGTATAAATTAAAAAAATTAAAATTTATCATTCATAAATTAAAAATTACAAGTCTCCAAATATTTTATCCTTCATAAATAAAAAAATTGCAATTTCTTCATTCATCTTCTGAGGAGTCTTCGATGAGATCAATTATTTTATTTAGACTTCTCTTTTTTTGCGTCCAACCAATTCTTCCCGCATATGATCATCTCGATTGCATCCAACTCCAGACGATTTCTCATATCAGTCAGCACTCGACCACCAGTACTAAAAGTAAACTCTGATGCTAATATAGATACCGTAGGGATTAGTACATCATGTGCCATGATGTAAAGCAAAAGATAAGTTAATACTTGTGATTTTCACTATACCAAAATTTCTAAATTATCGAATCCTGAGTCTGGATCGATCTCAAGAGTTGGACATGTTGGATATTATAATGGAGTTCATTTAAAATGTCAATGGTTTTAGATCTTTTAGATGTTGAAACAAGTTCTGAAAATAATGAAATTTTATTCCTAGATGAAGAAAAAGTTTGAGATGAAGAAGAAGATTGTTTATTTCCATAGGTAGTTTCATAATAATCATATAGCTGATTTATAGAAATATTAATATCTACCCATATTAGGGCAGGATTATCATCATATTTCATTCTTTCATAAAAAAATTCAAGTAAAAATTTACATCCATAAAATTTAATCTTAGGATCCACAATAAGAGAAAATAAAAAATATAAATTTTTTAAAAAAATTTATTAAATTTTTTTTAATGGGAGCAATAATATCTCGAAAATAATCATTATGTCTGCATTGGGAAAATATCTCAGTTATTTTAGTTAACTCATAAAACACTAAACTAGTCGTGGCGTAATAAATACCAGAAAATAATTTGTTACTCTTTCAAATCTTTTCAAAAATTCACAAATACATTCACAAAGTTTTCATTCCTTATTAGAAATAAAATAGTTAGGCAATTCTATAGAAATGAACGTATTAATTTCCTGCTTATAAGAATCTCTTTACTCAGCATATTATATGTTTAGTTCTAACGAGTTCTTATATCTTGAGGTAATTTTTTAGCTAGTAGGTCTAAGCCTGAACAAATATGTTTGAAGGTTTGTCTTCTTGGGCCATACTTTTAATAAATATAATAGTATCACTTAATGTTTGAATATAATCATCAATTAATTTTAAATTATTTTGTACACACAAGTTAATAATATGACAAAAACATCAAATATGAATTTTTTTATTCAATATAGGTTTTAAATAATTTTTCAAAATCTCAATTGCAACAATATTTTCGCAAGCATTATCGAATGGAATAGTAAAATTTTTAGAATTAATTCTATAATCTCTAGCAACATGCATTAGGATCTTACTTAGATTTGAAGCATTGTGAGGATGAAAAAACTTTTTAAAATTGATAATTTTTTTGTTTAAAAGCCAATAATATCAATAAATTGTATAGTAATAACAATATAATGATAACTGTTAAGAGCTTCCCAATAATTAAAAGTAAGTGCAATTTTATGTCGCAAAGAAGAGTAAACAACAACTAATGTCGCAAAGAAGAGTAAACAACAACTAATATTTATTTTTGTTCTTCAACTACTCTAAATATTTCTGATCTTATAGTATTTCTACTGGTCGGTTCATAATCCGGATTATGAGTGGTTCTAATATAATCTGTAAATGCATCATCTTCAGCCATACTAAAAGGTTGTTCAGACCCAATAAGATATTTAGCTAAATTAGTTTTACCTGTAGCACAATTATAAGTTAAAGTGCTTAATGTGCCACATAAAGTGCTAATTTGGGTTTATCATGATTTGTGTTCAAAGTGTGTTTATTCTTAGTATGCCTGCATAATAGGCCGATTTTCGCATTTTTTGAAAAAAGCATATAAAACATCTGTACACAACTTACATTGAGCCCTCCTACCTCTATCTAGGTATATGAAGAGTAGTGGTAGGTTCTATCACGCCCCGCTTCCCAAAATACAGCGAAACGGAGTCGCGACGAGAGTCGGCGACGTATATACGCGAAGAGAATGCCCTACGTATACACGCTAAGCCTAAAGTAACCTGAACAAGCTATATAATCACTATGATGATATGATAACACTGCAATATAACATATGAATAATCACACGTGATAATAGACAAATAAAAGAAAAGAATAAAAAATGAGTCCTATATATCGTGAATCACAAGAAATGACATGAATATAATAAAGTGAGAATACCAGATTCGGACAAAGAGAACTCAATGCTCCTCAGGATGCCTGTGATCCTCTCCAAATACCTTATCAACAATAAATAGCCCCAGATCTGAATATGCAAATCCAGAAAGTCAGAACTCCTAGTGAATGTGTAAGAGAAAAAGGAAAATGCATGCGGATATAAATGTGAGCAGACTAGGAAACATATATGCTGAAATAAAATAAAAATAACATATAAAACATGAATAGAAAGTAATAAAGCCAGTCAATACAGAATCAGATGTCCAATCAGGTGTCTATCACAATATATATATCAGACGGGTAGAGTCAGTCAGTACTAGAGTTAGATATACATCCGGTCATTGGTCATATCGGATATCTACAATCAGTTATATATATATATATATATATATATATATATATATATATATATATATATATATATATATATATATATCAAGTTTAATTTACAATGTCAATGTAAGATTTCAGTTTTTATTATGTCAGCGAATACCAATTGTCACGCGTAGTAGACGCATCCCATACTACGCTACCATACGTGTCAATTAGGGTCCTAAGTTATTGAAACTAATTGATAGGAGACTTTGTTCATGCTTTAGGTGGGTCCCGTACATACCCGGGACCACGGCCCCAGATGCCTGGCGCTAAACCAGGCCTGTACCGCTAGGTACTCAGTAACAGTATCAGTAGTAATATCAGATGGATGTCAGTCATCCCCGGAAACCCTGCAGTGGAACTCTCATTTCGGCTACGCAACCTGTATCCTAGGTCGACCCAAAATACAAACGTTATCTCCTCCATCAATTTCCCTAATCCCAGTGTAAGTTGTCTTTTTACATTATTATTTAGTTCAGTTAGATAATCAATATTCAAGTTAATAGAATACTGGGACGATGCGGTGACAGTAACAGTAATAGTAATCGTATACACGGTGAACAGTAATAAGGACAGTGAACAGTAACAGTAATCGTGTATACGATGAATAGAGCTGTACCGAGTGTTACGGTCTAACGATATTTTCTCAGTAACTTTCAGTAACCTGAATAATTACAGTAAAAGGTCTAGACACTGATTCCTTACAACACAGTCTCATCTAGAATCAGTCAAATCTCATCTATTGGTGACTCCAAAGTCAATATCTGTTACAACAACCACCTCAATAAATCAATAATCAGTTACCTCGATCATGTCTATCTACTCTAATCCTCTAAGTCATCAATATGTCTCTCCTCTAAATCACTGATGTATACAAGTTTCAATATTTAAATAAATACACCCTTCATCATATCGAAACAGTCATCGCTATCCAAATCCAATCCAGATCATTGGTTATCCCTCATTTCCATCAAGTTCAATCAAAAGGATCCAAATCTATTGTAACTACTCGAATGGGCAAACCTATAATCCACTAGTTCTGATCAGTCCAATCAAACACATATTTCTCAACTCAAGATTAACTCCACTCCAATCGAGTCTACTGACAAGTCTAAATCCAAGATCTCATCTTTTAATAATGAGTTTTCTATTTAATCAATCATCGATTATTCAATTAATTTTTCAACTAATTTATCTCCAACAAGGAAGAATCAAGTCTGATAAATATCTCATACAAGTATCCACATACCTAGCTATGATCACAAGTAATCATCATCACCAAAATCCAACTCTCCCATATCATAATAATCTGTAATAAATAATTTACTAAGTATCTGTCAAAATCCGCTATTCTAATTAATCTGATCTGCTATCAATCCTAAGTCAACTCGACTTCAATTAAGTCCATCAAATATTCAAGACAGTAAAACTCTCACAATTTTCATGATTAGTCCCAGTACCCGGTTCCAATATAGGAGACCCAATTTATCAATGAAACCTCTCATTTAATTAATCCTCAAATTTACATTTTAATTCTCAACTTATTATCACCAATAAGAAAAGTCATGCTTAATACTCATATACCTAGAATACTGGACCAAATCTATAACAATGTAAACGATATATCAATAAGCGGTACCAGGACATCACAGTATAATAATAGTTGGGCATGAATATAATAATGCAGAAATCATATACACATTCGCATGAAATGATAAAAGAGAATGCTGGAATTAAAATAGACCAACAGATAAACACTCACCTAAGATTATCACAGATCAGAATATAGAATTTGCAAATTAACTCGGTAATCTACATTCAATTTAAATAATAATTATAAAAAATATTTAACTTTGAGCTATTCTAAGTGATATGACTACAAAAAATAATTTTACAGTCACATTTTAGTTTCTGATTTTACAGAAATTTTTCTGATTTTTTTACATTTTTTGGTTTAATTTAAGCATAAAATCAATTAATAATTCATAACGGGTCTGTTGCTACAGTAACGGGTATGCAACAGTATTGGGTCTGGGTCTGAGTATTTATGCTACAGTTACATTTCCTGAATTTTATTTTAATTAATTTTATTTTTTTATTTTTTTCCTTTCTTTCTCTTTTCTTTCTTTTCTGCAATTTTTTTTTTTAAATGGGGCGGGTTCGCGTCTGTAAAACCCGGGTCTATAGGCCTGGGTCTGACCAGGCCCGGGTCTGTAAATCAGACCCTTGGCCTAGCCTGGTTCTGACCAGGCTAGGCCTGGCCAGACCTAGCCCAAGCCAGGTCTAGCCGGGTCTGGCCAGGCCAGCTCTCGGCTTGGCCTGGCTGAGAGCAGCAAATGCTGCTCTCGGCCGAGAGCAGTGACATGTCCCCTTCTTTTCGCTTAAAAAAATCGTAAAAATTATCTAAAAATTATGATAATTAAGGGATATGTCTAAAGAGTTCTACATAATTTTATTGAGATTTTAGCATATGTTTTTCATGGTGAAATTAAATCTATTAGCTAATATACACAACCTGTTCGATGAAATGCCTAAACGAAAATAAAGTCTCATAGTTTGAGATTTACTTACCGAAAACGCTTTCCCCTCAGTTTGAAAGGTCCCCTCCACGTCCAGCAAGGCTCTAATCTTCTAGTTGGGTTTGAGGAGGTGATATGAGAGAAGTAGGGAGTTGGGTATTCTCTTTTTTTTTTTCTTTGTTCTAGTGTTTTGTAAAGATGAATGGTGTATATATAATTCCCCTTACCTGTATGCTCACCCTGAAATTCGTGCCTTAAGGTCAGAGGAAGTTGTAGAGAGTGAAAATAAGTGGGAGAGAAAATGGAGAAGCTAGAGAAAGTGGGGGAGTTGAAGTTGTTGCAATGAGGGTTAAATAAAAAAGTGTGAGAATATACACCACAAATAAGTGTGGCCCCTTAGTAAAGTCATTGGCTCTTGGGCTTGGGTTCAAAACTTAGTCTTAGCAAAAATATGGCACTATATTTTCATTTTATTTTTTTTTAATTTCTTTCTTTCTCTTTTTGAATAAATAATTTAAGCATTATTTTATTGAATTAAACTCTATTAATTAAAAAAATCCTCAAAAATTTCCAAAAATAGAAAAAGTCATCCTGAATATTGCTGTGAAGTCGGGTCTTCAAAATTCATCCCCGATTGTTAATTAAAAATCCCGGAGTCAGTCTGTGACACCGATCGACCCCAAATTGAGATTCTTCTCCAAAAATTCCCAAATAAATCTGAAAAATCCAAAAAGAATTCAAAATATTGAAAAATAATATCTTGAGATAAAATTGCATCAATCCGGCCACCAGGATGATTAAATCGGATATCAGATACTAGTATTGACACCCATATATTGGGAACCGAGGGTTACAATCCTACCCACCTTATAAAAATCTCGTCCCCGAAATTTCAATAAGGCGAGGAAAGATAAAAATCAAGTTAAAGGAGAAGATGAAGCTTCCACACAGCTTCTCACTGCATCAGGAGTCCACCATACTTCCGCTGCGCGCTCTGATCTCTGCTACCAGGTTGGACATAGAGTAACTAGTTCCAATAAACAAGATCAGGTAGAAGAATCAGAAAGAAGAATACGAATCAAAATAGAATCCAGATTACTCTAGGAGAAGAGTTGGAATCAAGGACATCAAAAGAATCAAGTGATAGATTTTCAAAGAAAGGACACTTGATTCCCAAGTGAACTTACTATCACTGTGTAAGTAATATATGTACATTGCAGTGTAACTACAACATGTTTAGGTCACTGGTAAGAACCAGTCCTTTTTATTTCAAACCTGGCTATGATACCAAGAAAACCCTGTCACGCCCGCTTCCCAAAATACGGGAAACGGAGCGCGACAAGAGTCGGCGACATATATACGCGAGGAGAATGCCCTACGTATACACACTAAACCTAAAGTAACCTAAACAAGCTATATAATCACTATGATGGCATAATAACATTGCAATATAACATATGAATAACCACACACGATAATAGACAAATAAAGGAAAAGAATAAGCAATGAGTCCTATATATCGTGAATCACAAGAAACGACAGGAATATAATAAAGTGAGAATACCAGTATCGAACAAAGAGAACTCAACACTACTCAGAATGCCTGTGATTCTCTCCAAATACCTGATCAACAATAAATAGCCCCAGATCTGGATATGTAAATTCATGGAGTAACTCCTAGTGAATATGTAATAGAAAAGGGAAAGGCATGCGAATATAAATGTGACCAGACTAGGAAACATATATGCTGAAATAAAACAGAAATAACATATAAAACATGAATAGAAAGTAATAAAGCCAGTCAGTACAAAATCAGATGTCCATTCAGGCGTCTATCACAATCTATATATCAGACGGGTAGAGGCAGTCAGTACTAGAGTCAGACATACATCAGGTCATTGGTAATATCAGATGTCTACAATCAGTCATATATATATATATATATATATATATATATATATATATATATATATATATATATATATATCAAGTTTAGTCTACAATGTCAATGTAAGATTTCAGTTTTGTCATTAACTATGTCAGCGAATACCAATTGCCACGTGCAATAGACGCATCTCATACTACGCCTATCATACGTGTCAATCAGGGTCATAAGTTATTGAAACTGATTAGTGAGAGACTTAGTCTATGCTTTAGGTGGGTCCCGTACATACTCGGGACCACAGCCCCATATGCCTGACGCTGAACCAGGCCTTTGATTTTTATGAAGAGAAACTCCTGGTAGTTAATTAAACCACGAAATGGATGTCCTAAAGTTGTTTGATTGTTAACAATTTTATGATTTTCATATAAGTCTTAAAGCTATTTGTTTTCCACCAGATTTCTGTTTTATGTGCATTTGTAATTAGAACCAGGAGTTGAACGAAAATTCAAATTATGGTTTGAAGTGGAATCATGTATTTACATAGAATCCCCAGTATTTTCATTTTCAACCACTACAAAATCAACAAATTCCGTGAGAAAGAAGAGGAACATTTTCCGACATACATGTTTAACTTAAGATATGAGTTATAAATTGCATCACAAATGGTTTGACTACAAGGTTCTAAATATTCCATAGCGCAATGTCCCTGCCCCGGGGAAAAAGGAAATCCCTCCTTTTCCTCTCTTTGCATCAACATGAAGAGAAAATCAAGACATAATCAGAAATCCCCCTCTGGCCCGGTCATTTACAAATAATCAGAAATCCCCCTCTGGCTTGGTCTATTATAAATCAGTGGATCAGTAAAGTTTCATATAATACAGGTTAACTTAGAGACTAGAGGTGTAGAAAAAGATCGAATACTATGATATTAATATCTGAATCTGATTGTTAAGACCAATATCTAACTCAATCAGATATCAGAGAATATTTTCAGATCTTAATGCAAACTCGAAAGCTTACGAATATTGTTGAAACTTAAATATTACCCCAATCCTGTAACCTAGTGAGCATTTTTAGTAATTATGGCAAGATTTTTTTTATAATTATGATTTACCTAAGCTTAGTAATTACATAAGTCTTGTACACACGCGCGCGCACATTTATGTCTGCATATGGAATAAACGTGTAGCATCCAGAAACATACATGAAGCTACATCTTCTCATAAAAGACATGGTGCTACAGCTCTCTGGTATGAACCATGGATACATGTCATCAGACTCATTAACCAGGCCCAAGGCCTACAGCAAAATATGGCAAGCCTGATGACAGTAAACACACTCAATCAAAATGGAGAATGGAGACTGACCATGCCTATGCTTGCACAGTGGCCTAATATTATGCAAGTTCCTATTCATTCTGGCAGAGAGGACTCTTGGATATGGACTGCAAACAAACCTGGGATGTTTAGTAGTTTTAACACTGTTTGCGAGGTCAGGCAGAGCACCTTCAGGACCTTTTTGAGTATGCAAGCCTGGTTTGGACAAAATTTGGAAGCCCTAAAATGGCTTGTTGTTTGTTGAGAGCACTCCACAGCCTAAATGATGCCACTTTGGTGTGATAAAAAATGATGCTTGTGTCATTTTGGTGTGATAAAAAAAATGATGCTTGTGTCACTTTGGTGTGATAAAAAATGATGCTTGTGTCATTTTGGTGTGATAAAAAATGATGCTTGTGTCACTTTGGTGTGATAAAAAATGATGCTTGTGTGTCATGTAAATTCCCAATCTGAAACGATTGAGAATCTATTTTTTTTCCTGTGCATATCAGCTAGTATTGATCTATATGTGAGGTTAAACTGGGCATGGCTAACCGGCCGGGCACACTGCATCAAGAAGCTGATAAAAGCAAGCATGCTTTTAAGAAAAAGGGCAAGGACTTGATTTCTGCAAACCTGACATTTGCAACAACAAATCTGGCATGTGTGGCAGGAAAGGAATAGTAAGGATATACCAACAGGAGCAGCTCATGAAAAATCCTTCAGGGAATTTATGAGGATATCAATGTGATGCTTCCAGACTTGTCAGAGGAGATAGGAAGGACATTCAGATTTTGCAGAATTGGGGATTGTAATGATGAGAAATTGCAGTTGTTATCTTTGGTACTTTAAAAGGAACCAAACATTTGTTTATGTTCTCCTTTAAGACCAAGAAAAAACAACTTTGTTGTATGATCTGTAATATTAGTAATGGAATGAAATTTTTATTTTCCAAAAAGAAAAAAAACAAAAAGAAATATACATGAAGCGAATATTGTAAATCCGGATATGCTCCATATACAAGCTGGTATTCATTTAGATATCCAATCTATATCAGCCAAATTATATTTTCCCATATCCAAATCCGACTAAGAGTTGAGTGGATTCAGATATTTTATTAGATCCATTTACACCCTGCTTACGATTTGATTATATTGTTAAATTATTGATTTCTTAACAAATTAACTGACCGCTAGGCTGCATGCTAATATAAACAAATTAAAATGCGCATGAAGTCTCGAAAAGTATTATATTACTTCTGTAAATGGACTTATCAAGAACACACGTGTGCCTTGGGCAAAAGCCACTTTGAAACCTCTTTCCAAAGTTTAGTTCAAAATCTCCTCATCTCCTGTTAATTGTGAGATCCCTCGTCCTAATCATGATCCCATTTTGGCCCAACCCACATGCTAACAATCTCTTACTCGTGTTTGTAATCAATTTTATTTCCCATTCAGTGTGAAAAATCTCACCAATTTCTATGTTCACCGGATCATATAGGCTCACCAATCAAAATATCTGATAAGCTCACCCATTGTTCCTATTTATTCTCATTGCGTCCAGAAAGTGTATATTTCCATGCCTACATAACCATTTACCACAATTCCTGGACATGCCTAATTTTCTTAAACCAGTTACTTGAGTTCCCAAACATGCCTAACCAAGAAGATATTAAATATATTCTCACAATAAACTCAAATTTGTAGTGCAGAAACTCATTTTAGCATCTAGTTAACATGATAGTTATCTGCGACAAATTTTGCTCAAAATTAACATCAAATACCACGTGAAAATCAACTAAAAATTACTAAATTGCTCTAGTACCTATAGCTTGCTAATGTTAAGGCATCCAACAAAAATGATCATGACAAAATCTAGAATGTTGTGTCCAATGCCCATTATATAAATGTACCCTCTGACTGACATCAATTTGGAAACTATAGAATTCATTAACTCATCTATGTTGAAGCGTAACATTTCATTACACACAATTGCTCTAAGAAAATCCAAGTGCAGAACTGATGCGGGACGGGAAGGGCGCAGAGAAGGGAGAGATAGAAACTTATGATTTTGAGAGGATAAAGATGAATTTAGAATTTCAGCACACCCTGGAGATCTCTCTCCCACTCTACACATCATCATGCAAAGATTCAAATTTGAAAGCAAATCAGCATGCTTCACAAAAGTGAATTTATTTCAATTCATCACAGTCTAACTAATCAACTACAAGTCTTGGCCTTTTATAAGCCCAAACACAGAAGACTTCTTTCTCCATCATAACTGATGTGGGACAAAAACACACTAAATAAAATAAAACTAATAGAAGACTACTAAACAATTACTAGAGCAATCCCCAACATTCTCCCTGGCTTAAAAGCATTCATCTCCGGTAAATACAGTGTTAACAAATAGCAAGCACGATCGGGTAAAACCAAACCACATCTCGCATCAATCAAGTCAAGGTGGTGGCCGAGAAATCAACATTGATGCATCATGTCAGAGCCACAGTGGTGGAGGTGAAACTGACTTCCGTGACCAACCAGCCATAATCAATGGTACCTTGAGTAAGATATATGCATCATGTCGAGACAAGTCATCTCCTCTGAAGACTGGGTCGATTGTACGCAGCACCATAAGCATCTTAATCTCATGTGTACCTGTCTCATTTACAAAGATCTGCAAAGGGTCGTAGACGTCAGACAACCTTAGGAATAAGAGAACCCTCATAACTGGCGAAGATAACAATAGCTTCATGGTAGGCTCTGCGAGAAGATGTACATGAGTCTCAATAAGCGGCTCTTACACTTTTGACTCTAGTTCAGGCTCCTCAACAACTTCTGACTCTGTCACTGACGAATCAATAACATCTGTCTCTGACTCTAGCTCTAGCACTAACTCAGCCACTTCTAGCTCGGGCTCTGGCTCAACATTGGGCTCATTATAGTCTGTCTCAGATGCATAAAGAAGGTGTGGAGCATACCAAGCATGAAAAATATTTTTCAAGACAAACCAATGTTCACAAAATTTATCATTAACTTTCCACTAGTAATAAGCTTCTTCATTTAGCTTCATTCGGGCATAGCGGCACTTCTACTCTGATGTCAGGGAGAAATAATTAAAGAATTCTTCAAGATGATCTTCTCACTTTTCATATCCATGATGATGTAAACAGGATCGCAATCACCTTCGAATACAAATAAAAAAGAAAAACTAGGGTTTTATAAGAAATAAAATGAAAAGAGAGATTAGGGTTGGAGAAATAATCAGATAACTTTGGGCTTCGCACCCCTTACGCGGGCTTCGCACCCCTTGCACCACGGGCTTCACACCCTAATCTCAAGAACCCAAGAGCTCTGAAATTTTAACTGGAAAAGTTTTATTTAATCATTGTCTACTTGATGAGGACATCATGCCCCCGCCTAGGAGCAGGTTCGATCGAGTATACTTCAGGAGGCGACGCGCTGGTCTTCTATGGCTTTAGATGGGACTTGTTTCAGACTTTATTGATAGCAGATATTTTAGCTTTATTTGTGTTCCTTTTATTTTTATTCTTTTGTGGACGTTTAGTACCACATCGGTTATTTCCAGTAGTCCTCTTTTTGTAAAGCCTATATAAGGCCCCCTAGACTATCTTGTTGAAATGAACTAATGAATGATTAAAACTTTTCCTCAAATTACTTTATTAAATTTTGAGTTCAGCTGCTCTCGAGTTTAGGGTGAGAAGCCCGTGCAAGGGGTGGAAACCCAAATTTTATCTTTTTCTCAATTTAAATTTTGGTTACGATTTGAAGGTGATTGCGATCCAGGTGGTTTTACATCATTTTGGTATCAGAGCACCGGTTTTCAATCCCCTTCAAATATTGGTTTTTCCAAATTTTTCTTCCAATCTCCCAAACCCTAGATCTATCTCAACTCCAGATTTAGATCCATTCAAAAAAAATTACACTTTAAAAAAATTTACAGTGAAAAAAAAAATCTCGTCGAAAATCCCTCAGAATTCGAAATTTAGCACTGTTCATCTCCTCATCTGCAACGCCGCCATCACCGTGGTTTTCTCCATCTCCGTCGTCATCAACACCCTAAACTCTCCCTCTTCGACCTCGCCATTGACAGAACTCCTTGTTCTCTCGCCGACGTCAACGAGCTCCTCGCCAATCGACGCCTGTGCCTGAGCCGCCAGTCGCCTACACCATCAGTCGTCGCCCCAGACCTCCCGCCACCCTCAACAGGGTCAACGGAGCCCTTCCGCATCCCCGGCTCCCCACCGTCGTCGCTGAGGGTCCTCGACGCCGCGCCTAACAGCATCGGCGATCCCAGATCCCCTTCATCGGTGCTACTCTGGGCTCGTCAGAGTTTCCAAAAGCCGGATCGATCTCAACCAGGGCATCATCTTCACCGCCAACGAGATCAGGTCGTCACCTTCATCATCAGATCTTGCAGATCTGACGCCTTCGCCGCCTCCTTCGGTCTGCACTGACATCGCCACCACACAAATCCAATCAATTCGTCGACCGACTCCGACGAAATCGTGCCTCGAAGCTTCCACGACCTCCTCCGACGTTGTCCAGGCCACGTCGGAACGCCGCCGACAGCAGATCCCCACGGTCGCTTCTAGGACGCACTCGGATCTCCACAGTCCCCTCTGGTCAGTCGCCTTCATCACCGGAGCCTCTACGACACCCGAACGCCGCCGGAACTTCTTCGTTGTCACCTCCTCAGAGTCGCCGCCGTCGTCGCCGTTCCCGTTCCGTCCTTGCCCTAGCCAGCTGCGAAAGAGGATAAAGGGATCGGGTGAGGGTGGCGGGTTTAAGTAAGTGAACGGGCTTTGAACCGTTCTGTTGTCTTTAAGGGGATTAAAGTGATTGGGTTCGGATCCTTTGCAAAACACTCGAACCCGACCCGAACGCGACCTTCACTCCGCTCCAACTGAACCGATCAACCCTGGTTTAGACCAGATCTGCTTCAGCTAGAATCCAGATCAGACCACACCCGAGTTGACTCGTACCCGGTTCAGACCAAGTCTGGGTCAAATACAGTTCAGACCCAATTCAGTTCAGTGGCAGACCAAATCTTCCAGAGGTCGTTCAGGACTCGTTTCAAGCCCGAATTGATCCGTTCTCGAGGCAGTGGATTCGTTACGACCAGCACTACGCGCCTACAGCAGTCTCGTTCAGGTTTGAGTTACGGTCGCCTTCTCAGGTAACTTTGAATATTCTGTCAGTTATTCCTGCCATTTAATTAAAATAGCTAGTCCTTTCAATCTGTCGCATGATAGAATTTATTGACTGTTGCCCACTAAATAAGTGAGTTGTGTGATTCTGATCTTGAGTGGTAACCTAACCTAATATTAATTGTGCAACTAAATCAATTTGAATTGTGATTACTTGATATATCTTAAAGATAACTGTATCAGCACGTGCCTTTATCACTGTCTCCACATTATAAGTTTCTTAATCACGTGTTAATCTAAGTAGCTTAAATTGGTATTATCTTTCATCACTCTAATCTCTGACTCCTCCTGCATAACATACAGCTCGCATTTAGGGTCAGTTAGGATCTTGCATGCCTACTAGAAGTGGTAGAACTTTTTCTATAGGCGAAACTTCAGCACCAATGGACCCTAGCATTCATGATACCCTTAACACAATCCTACAAAAGATAGAAAACATGGACCGACAACTACAAGAAGTTAAGGATCAGGTTGATGTCAATTGTAGGGATCTAGCAACCAGAATTGGTAGGCTAGAAACCAATAGGAGAAGAATCAGGGAGGATGAAAGTTCTCGAAATGACAGTAGGTCTCCCAGGCGTGAGCGAGGCCCACCTTACCAAACAACTGATGCCGATGCCCAGTACATCAGGAGCGTTAAAGTCGATGCTCCTTCCTTTGACGGGCGTTTAGACCCTCAGGGTTATATAGATTGGCAGTTGGCTATGGACCGATATTTTCGTTGGCATGACATGTCTGAGTCACGAAAGGTTCGATTGGCCGTAATGAAATTAACGGGACAAGCTGGGCAATACTGGGAAAACCTAGAGAGGATGATGAGGTACAGAAGGGAAGACCCTGTTGACACTTGGGAAAGCATGAAAGAGAAGCTTATGATGAAATATGTTCCACCATCATTCAGTCAACAACTGTTAGACAAATGGAATCGATGGACCCAAGGGAACAAATCAGCTGCTGATTACATTGCTAAATTTGATGAATATCTGAATCGGTGTGGAGCTATCGAGTTAGAATCTCCCGAACAGACCCTATCTAGGTTCAGGTCCGGCCTTAGGGATGATTATCGCCGAGAGCTCATTGCTCGAGGCATCACGACTCTAGAGCAGGCATATCAGCTAGTCACCGACTTAGATGAGTCTCGTGGATCCTATTTCAACCAAAGTAACTTTAAGGATAACTCTAGAACCACAACTACTGGCCAGCCAAGCTTCAACTGAACACTTCCTACCCCAAGTAAACCTGCCTCCAGTTCCTCTAGCGTCAAACCAGCAGGTCCTTCTGGTGCAAAGCCCTTTGCATCCGAAAAGAGAACGGTAAGTGAACCAGGAAAAGTCAACCCTAGAACCCAATGTTACAGGTGTCAAGGGTATGGTCACCTTGCCAGCCAGTGTCCGAGTCAAACTAAAACCCTCTTTGTGGAAGTTCCTATTGAAGATATAGAAGGAGAGGATGATGGAGAAGAGGTTGTGCACCAACAAGATGATGACTTAGATGCCTCTGTCGAAGAGTATGAATTCAATGGGTGCATCCGAACTGTGGAAATGACGAGCCTACCTCCTAATGTAGCTCGCACCCAATTAGGAGTGGTTAGATGTACTTTACCCAGCCTGAACCACTCAACGACTGGAGAAGGACTGCCATATTCCAAACTTGCACAAAAATTGGCAATAAGAACTGCAAGGTAATAGTGGATAGTGGCAGCTGCATCAACGCTGTGGCATCAAAGTTAATCACCACCTTGGGGATGACACCGGTGAAGCATCCAAACCCCTACAAAGTTACATGGATCGATGCTACATCTATCGATGTTCAAGAGAGATGTCAAATTCCCATCCAGTTTGCCACATACACAGAAAATGTGTGGTGTGACATACTCCCCATGAATGTAGGTCATATCATTTTGGGTCGACCATGGTTATTTGACCTCGATGTGACCATACATGGACGTACCAACCAGTGTTCATTCGTCCATAATGGGAAAAGGGTGAAGATTATGCCAAATCAACCGAAGCCGCCAACCCGAGAGAAAGAAGCTAATAAAGGGAAAGATAAAGTGGACGTTATAAATCCTAAAAAAAGGATTGATAAGGGCAAAGGTAAGATGGAAATGAATTTGATTAGCCACGATCAACTTGAAAAGAGCTTGCAGGATGGTTCTACTTGTTATGCTCTCGTGGCTCGAGAGGCTAGCCGGGATATCGAGGAACAGATTCCTGAGCACATTAAATCAATTCTGGAGGAGTTTTCCCAAACCCTCCCAAAAGATCTACCAGGTGAGTTGCCCCCTATGCGAGACATTCAACATGCTATTGACTTAGTCCCAGGAGCAACTTTACCAAATTTGCCCCACTATAGAATGAACCCAACTGAACATGCGGAATTGCAACGGCAAGTAGAAGAGCTACTTGACAAGGGGTTCATCAAAGAGAGCTTGAGTCCATGTGCGGTTCCCGCACTTTTGGCGCCAAAGAAGGATGGTACACGGCGTATGTGTGTGGATAGTCGTGCAATCAACAAAATTACCGTCAAGTACCGTTTTCCCATTCCCCGTCTTGATGATATGCTGGATCTGATGTCAGGTGCCACAATCTTCTCTAAAATTGATCTTAAGAGCGGGTACCATCAAATTAGAATCCGACCAGGGGATGAATGGAAAATGCATTTAAGACTAAAGACGGGTTATATGAATGGTTGGTTATGCCCTTTGGACTGTCCAATGCTCCAAGCACATTCATGAGAGTAATGACCCAGTTGTTTCGACCGTTTATCGGTAAGTTCGTGGTGGTCTATTTTGATGACATACTGATCTACAGCCAAACCCAGGAGCAACATGTGGGACATCTGAGGCAAGTCCTCTGCACACTCCATGCTGAGAAATTTTATGCAAATCCAAAAAAGTGTGCTTTTTGTATAGACAGGGTTATCTTCCTAGGATTTGTGGTTTCCTCCGAGGGGGTTTCCGCAGACCCTGAGAAAGTGAAAGCAATAACCGAGTGGCCACAACCCCGGACGATTAGGGAAGTCAGAAGCTTTCACGGGTTAGCCACTTTCTACCGTCGGTTCATCAAGAATTTCAGTGCTATTATGACACCTATAACCGACTGTTTAAAGAGCGAGGTGTTCCAGTGGACTCCTGCTGCCTCCAAGGCTTTCGCTGAAATAAAGAAGATGATGACGGAAGCTCCTGTAATGCGTCTCCCTGATTTTTCAAAAGCTTTTGAAGTAACTTGTGATGCATCGGGACTAGCAATAGGTGGTGTACTGAGTCAGGAAAACCACCCGGTTGCTTATTTCAGCGAAAAATTAAATGATGCCCGGCAACGCTACTCCACATATGATAAAGAATTTTATGCGGTTATACAGCATTTGCGCTACTGGAGACATTATCTGTTGCCACAAGAATTCGTGTTGTACTCAGATCATGAAGCGTTAAGGTATCTCAACTCCCAGAAGAGATTAAACGCGAGACATAGCAAATGGGTGGAATTCTTGTAGGATTACACTTTTGTTCTCAAACACAAAGCAGGCATCGAGAATAAGGTCGCTGATGCGCTAAGTCGACGTGTCACGATCTTGGTGGCAATGAGCACAGAAGTGGTGGGATTTGAGAAATTAAAAGAGGAGTATGAATCATGTCCCGATTTTGGGAAAATTTATGTCACGTTACGAGACGGCCCTGTTCGTAAGATGTACGGTTTTCTCCTTCAAGACGGTTATCTCTTCAGATTCCGTAAGTTGTGTATTCCCCGTACGTCTCTCAGGGATTTTCTCTCTTGGGAACTACATGCTGGAGGTCTGGCGGGACATTTCGGTCAGAACAAGACAATTGAGGCCGTTGAACACCGATCCTACTGGCCGAGTCTGAAGAGAGATGTCTCTAAAGTAGTTAGCCAATGTCGCACGTGTCAACTGGTCAAGCAACAAAAACAGATCGCTGGACCTTACACTCCTCTTCCTGTACCTAAGTGCCCCTGGCAAGACGTGAGCCTAGACTTCATACTAGGGCTGCCCAAAACTCAAAAAAAGCACGATTCTATCCTAGTGGTAGTTGACTGATTCTCAAAAATGGCTCACTTCATCCCGTGTTCCAAGACCTCAGATGCGTCTCGAGTGGCTGTCTTATTCTTTGATCATATCGTAAAGTTGCACGGGATACCTAAAACCATGGTGTCTGATAGGGATGTTAAGTTTGTTAGCTACTTCTGGAAAACACTTTGGCATAAGATGGGCACCAAACTGAAATTCTCAACCGCCTTTCACCCACAGACAGATGGTCAAACCGAGGTGGTAAACATATCGCTAGGAAATCTCCTCAGGTGTCTAGTTGGAGAAAATTTAAAAACTTGGGATCTCATTTTGCCTATGACTGAATTTGCATATAACGGATCTGTCAATAGGACTACGGGTCTCAGTCCTTTTGAAATCGTAAACGGTTTTAAGCCCAAGCAACCCATTGATTTAATTCCCATGGCTCATCATCATTCTAGGGTATCAGACTCCGCATCAGCATTTGCATCCCATATCCATGCATTACATGAGGAAGTCAGAGACAAGTTAATGAAAAATAATACTGATTATAAAGCTTCTGCAGATCTACATCGCCGATTAAGATCTTTTAATGTCGGAGATTATGTGATGGTCCGCACGCGACCCGAACAGTTTCCACCAGGAACCGTGAAGAAATTACACGCGCGAAGTGCAGGGCCATTCAAGATTATCAAGAAAATCAATTCAAATGCTTATGTGGTGGATCTCCCACCTGACTTTGGCATCAGTTGCACCTTTAATGTTGAGGATTTGGTTCCATATCGAGGTACTTTTGATACCCCTTCTGATCCATTTGTGGATGAGCCAAGCCAAGATCTTCTTTCTGAGAACCCCCCACTACCTCCACTTCCCCCTAAAATGTCCTATGCAACAGAACATATAGATTCTATCTTGGATGATCAGATTATCTCTACTGGAGATGGAGGGACGAGACGCTATCTCATTAAATGGACGGGAAAACCTGATTCAGAAAATTCTTGGATTACCGAGGAAGACCTCCAGCATCTTGATCCTGATCGACTGGAGCACTATCACAGCAGACAGCAGTTCTGTCCCCCACACTCAACAGGGTCGAGTTCTTTCCACCCGGGGGAATTGATGAGGACATCATGCCCCCGCCCAGGAGCAGGTTCGATCGAGTATACTTCAGGAGGCGACGCGCTGGTCTTCTATGGCTTTAGATGGGACTTGTTTCAGACTTTATTGATAGCAGATATTTTAGCTTTATTTGTGTTTCTTTATTTTTGTTCTTTTGTGGACGTTTAGTACCACATCGGTTATTTCCAGTAGTCCTCTTTTTGTAAAGCCTATATAAGGCCCCCTAGACTATCTTGTTGAAATGAACTAATGAATGATTAAAACTTTTCCTCAAATTACTTTGTTAAATTCTTGAGTTCAGCTGCTCTCGAGTTTAGGGTGAGAAGCCCGTGCAAGGGGTGGAAACCCAAATTTTATCTTTTTCTCAATTTAAATTTTGGTTACGATTTGAAGGTGATTGCGATCCAGGTGGTTTACATCACTACTTATTCATTGAGTTGAGCCTCTTTATATAGGCTCTTACAAAGTGAACTTCTCGGATATAACCGATGTGGTACTAAAAGAAAGATAAACAAAACACAACATCTCAAAATAAATTAAGGCATAAAAAAGTAACTGACAACTGGCGTGATGTCCTCATCAATTCCCCGGGGAGGGAGAAACCCGACCCTGTCGAGTGAGGACTTTCCTCACGAAGCATATCAATCGGGCCAAGGTGGTGGTCGTGGCAGCATCACTGGTACGTCGTGTTGACACCATGGTGGCGGAGGTGGAACTGGTCTCTGTGACGGGTTGGCTGTGAAAGACGGCAGCTCGATCAAGACATAAAGAGTAGACCAAGGCGGATCATCCCTGCTGAAGATGGAACTAATACCAGGATCTCATGGGCTATCCAACTCGCAAGCAATGGAAGCAATCCTTTTCAGAGCCCTATCGAAATCTTTAGGCCAAGCGTGCAACTTCCTCACAACCTCAGAGCGACTCATAACCATCACCTTATTATCAACAGCAAATTCCTGCAAAGTACTATATGGGTACGTAGCAAATTTGTGGGTATCATTGTAAATTGCTACCGGTCTAGTGATATCATCAATGTATGCAACAGGAAAATGCAATGTAGTAGTCTTAACTATCTCATTCATGCATCACTGGCACTATTAGACATGTGAATTTCATCAATAACCAGTGTGTCGGCACCAACTGTTGTGTCTATACTAAAAGCTTGGAAGGAACATGGACTTCCTCAATAACCTTCGAGACGTCAACTTCATCACTAGACACAATTCTAACATGTTGACTCTCTGAAGGACACTGATAATCATAATGTCCATATCCCCCACATTTATAACACTTAGCCTTAGCATTTACTAGCGTTTTGAAAGTCAAGTCTAATCTTAATGCAACATCAAAGGCATCTTCAACAGTATCTAAGTCATAAGGGCCAGTAATCATAGCACGTTTTATTTTAGGTCGTAAACCCCAAACAAACCTAGTTAGAGTCTCAGAAGGGTGCTCTCTCACGTCACTACGATGGGTTAAGTCCTTAAACATGGCAATATAATCATGAACGGACATATGACCCTGATGGAGTTTGTGTAGCTGGTCTAAGTGGGGGTCCCTATACTGCTGACTAGTCATGATGACTCAAGCAAACAAGCAGATGCAGTGGAGAACCCTAGAGTTAATTAAACTAAATGTATGCACTAAACAAAAATACCCTAAAGTTTAAGTTCTAAATGTAAAGAAAATGCATTCCTAAAATGATGAAAAAGCGATAAATGCTAATGCAACCACTAGATCGAAGCAAATAACAATTCAACTAACAAATTATAGTAATCCATATAGTAGTTGCAAGTAATCTAACAGTTAACGATTCAGGTCAAGTTAGGATATCACCTCGAGAATAGAGCAAATCGGACGCTAATCGTGGCAGAAACAAGCTCTGGACTGTGGTGCGCTGATCTGCTGAGCTGAATCTGGCAGACGACCGAAGCTTGAACTAGAATATGAAGGCTATAGATGTGTAGTGTTGCTCTCCACGAATCCGCTGCTTCGAAAACGGCTCGAATCGAGCTTGAAACGAGCTCAGAATGGACGAATGTTTGGGCTTTTAGGGGACATGAACAGTTCACGTGAACAGTAATCGGTCGATTACTGTTCACTATGAACAGTAAAGTTTTTCTTTTTCTTTTTTTGTTCTTTTTTTTTTCTGTTTTTCTGTTTTTTTCTGTTTTCTGTTTTTTCACTTTTCTGTTTTTCTGTTTTCTTCTTCTTTTTTTGCAAAATAGATCTAAATAAATCTAAATCTAGATTTAGATCTAGATTTAACAATAATCAATTTTTTTTTGCAAAGTAGATCTAGATCTAGAGATCCAGATCTAGATTTAAGATTTGGGGAAGAGAAGAAATTCGAAGAGGATTGGGACCAAAGCTCTGATACCAAATTGATGTAAAACAGGATCGCAATCACCTTCGAATACAAATAAAAAAGAAAAACTAGGGTTTTACAAGAAATAAAATGAAAAGAGAGATTAGGGTTGGAAAAATAACCAGATAACTTTGGGCTTCGCACCCCTTACGCGGGCTTCACACTCCAATCTCAAGAACCCAAGAGCTCTGAAATTTTAACTGGAAAAATTTTATTTAATCATTGTCTACTTATTCATTGAGTTGAGCCTCTTTATATAGGCTCTTACAAAGTGAACTTCTCGGATATAACCGATGTGGTACTAAAAGAAAGATAAACAAAACACAACATCTCAAAATAAACTAAGGCATAAAAAAGTAACTGACAACTGGCGTGATGTCCTCATCACATGACGATCGTAATAACCCTGAAAAAAGGTGATAGCCGCAAACATATTCCTTTTCATTTCTTTGTCATCACCTTCAGTATATATGTATTTATCGAAAAATAAAAGCCCATGAAGAGAATTCAGCTCAGAAGCTACCCTAAAGATCTCAACGCCTCGAATATGGCTCGAATCAGCCTAGAAACGGGGCTTGAGGTGTTGCGGGAATGTAATAAGAAACTGTGTCGGCACTAGAAAGGAGCTTGTAGAGACCAGATCTGCTACCCAAAAGCTGTAAAAAAAAATTAGTCTCTGGGACTCAGTTATGAATCCAACGCTTCAAATAGAACTTGAATCGGAGTCCGAAAGAGCCTGAAATAGGTTCCGGAAGGTCGTTATACTGCTGCTGTGATAGAGGCTCAGACGAGCTGATGATGTCAGCAATGCAGTCACGAACGTCAGCACGACTTAATGACGTCAGCTGTCAGCTCGAAGTCGGCTTGGCACAGTCGGCTCAGTTTGAGCTGATGATGTCAGCGAGTGAGCTGCTAACATCAGCGAGTGAGCCGCGAGTAGGATCCTTCGCGGGTTTTGATAACTTAAACCCAATAATGAATTGGGTTTGGGATTGAAAATTAAACACGCAACCCGCTCTCTCTTTTCTCCTTCACCCAGTGTTGGTCGGGCTTCAAACCCACTCCGGTGGCGGTGCTTGCAGGCAAGGACAAACGGCGGTGGTGGATCTAAGGCCGTGGTAAATGAGGAGGTTGTGGCGAAGTCGCATGGTGTTGGCGAGGACGAGAACCTCTAGCAAGGGCACAATGATGTCTGGAGAGAGCACTTGGAGGTTGGTGGTGCTCAGATCAGACGGCGATCACGACAGAGGAGCTCCTGCGAGGGCTTGGTGGCGTCGGGGGGTTGAAGAGACGTTGGCGTTGAAGAGGATGAAGATCGGGGAGTTGATCAGAGAGTTGTCAGTAATGAAGATTTCTAGGTTGATCCATCCTCTGATCTGTGAAGACGAGGACTGAGGATGAAGGAGGGGATGGACAACAGTGGCGTTGGTGGCGACGGAGCATGACGACGGCAGACTGAAGAGGATGTTGTTGAGGTTATCTCAGTTAGAGGTGGACGAAGGAGGACGACAAAGAGGGTGATGAAGATGGCATTGTCGGCAGGGAACAATGAGGAGTTGTTGTCGAGAGGCTGTTGCTGATGAGGGTGAAATCTCGTGACAAGATCTGGGGTCGCGATGAGGCAGTCGAAGATCTGCTCTGGGTGTCCGCGGTGTTGCAGAGGCGTTGTTGAAGATCCAGAGGAAGAAGAACAGCAGAATTTTCAAATTTTTTGATTTTTTTTTATTTTTTGATTTTTGATTTTTTTCTTTTTCTTTTCTTTTTTTTAAACTAGAGAAGAGGAAGAAATGGAGGAAAGGATCTAGGTTTTTTTTTTGCGGAAGGAGATTTTTTTGAGAAATGAAAATATCATGATTTTAGTTCTGATACCAAATTGATGCCGGACGGGAAGGGGGCAAAGAAGGGGAGATACAAAATTAGAGTTTGAGAGGATAAAAATAGATTTAGGGCTTCAGCACCCAGGAGATCTCTCTCCCACTCTGCACATCGACATGCAAAGATTCAAATTTAAAAGCAAATCAACATGCTTCACAAAAGGGGTTTAATTTCAATTCAGCATAGTCTAACTAATCAACCAAGTCTTGGCCTTTTATAGGCCCAAAAACAGAAGACTTCTTCTTGATAACTGATGTGGGACTAAAAAAACACACCAAACAAAATAAAACTAAACGAAGACCACTAAACAATTACTAGAGCGATCCCCATCAACAATAAATATCAATCTTACAGAAAAAAGGCCTGACACAAATTATATTTGTTGATATCAGTTTCTGAAAGGCAAACAAAATCATGGGTATGTATGATTTTCATAACTGAATCAAGACATGCACTAAATTATAATGTGATTTTCAAAACCACACTGTAATTTTCTTGCAATTCTTAATCTGAGGAATTCACAAAACCATCTACTGCAATTCCCAAATAAGCTTACTAAAGCTTCTGTCTCCAAAAAAAATCCAATTCAACCTATTTTCTCAATCCATCTAGCTGTATATGATCCCGTACCTACATATTAATGACAACTTTCCCAAGTCTTTACTTCAAAAACTTTCCCAAGTCTTGAAAGCTAATACCAGGTGCTTCGGAAGTCATGAAATTCAATTCACAAATACGGAATTGTTCCACTGCAAATAGATTGGTAACTTGGAGGCAGACAAAGAAAATGATCATGATACAATATAGAATGTTTAATTCAAACCCTGACTTCCAGAATTCAAAACACATCTTCTTGAAAGCATGTTTTTCACTATGAATTATTCTCTGAGAAAATTCAAATGCAAAACAAGCATCAAATCTAAGAGAAAGAGCCTCCACAGAGCAACAGTGTTATGATTTATAAGCAACACAAGTTGTATCTACAATCTTCACCACTGAACCGAGACACTCACCAAATCACATAAAACCACATTATAACTTTCGCACAAAACTATCCAGAAAACACATCACATTTCATATTAAATTAAAGCAAAATAGGACAGACAGAAAAAGGGATGGAAACTTGAACTCCACCTGGAGGAAAAAAGGAGAAATCTCTGAAAGGTAATAGGAGCCCTAAAAGAGGCCAAAACGAAAAATAGCAACATCAAATGTGAGCAGATTCCTTGGGTACTAAGCAGCAGGCGCTAATGGGTTACTTGAAAATTAATTAAAAAGAATAAGAAAAGAAGAGGAAAAAAAAGAATAATTTGTGGTGTGAACTATGAAGAGAAGGAAACCTAGGGTCCCAACTCCCAAGTTTTGAAAGATTCGGGAACGGCGAAATGAGAATGACTTGTTCTGAAAGATTCGTCATAGATACTGCAAATTAATTAAATAATATTTATTAGATATTATTTGCAAAAACTTATAATTCAACATAAGGCAATTATCAAATCCAGAAATGACCTAAAATAAACAATAAAAACAAGTTCTAATTTTTCAAGAGGCATGGATATTGGCACACAAGAAGTTGATTAAGCCACACATTGGATTAATACACCCTTAAATTTGATTAAGTCACACACATATATTCTCAGAAATACCCTTTTTATCTCACTTCTTAAAAATTTTAACTAATTCCAAAATTACCCTTTTTTAGGTTTCAATTTTCTTTCTCTCTCTCCCTCTCACTGGATCCTGTAGGTGAATTTTAACTAATACAAATTTTCTACAAAGTATTTGTTGAGAAACTGGATCCTGTAGGTGAAGTTGGCTCCTGGCTGGATGGGGCACCGCGTTATGTACTCCGGACCATCGGACAACGGGTTCCTTGGCTGGCTCACACCATTCCTAAATTAACAACTAGTATATCTAACAATATTAACAATATCAAGTGTTATATGCTAGCTCAAACATTAATTAGTTTCTATTCATGTACATATCTAATGGACACATCATAGCTAGTACATGAATGGAGGAGGTGGTGGTTTTGCGTGTTACTGGAATGAAGTGTTCGCTACTGAAGAATTTTGAATGAATAAACATAATTTTTGGTGAAGAAAATGATGGGTCCAATGGCGAAGAATCATGAGTTCAAGCAAGTTCATTGTGGGTTTGTTTTGTGAAGGATGCTTGAAAATCTGGAGTATCCATTGTAATGGAGAGAACCATTAATGGCAAGCATAAACAAAAATGGTAGTGTTCCTTGGTGTATGAAACCTGTTTGTGAAAATGCCATCAGGATTTTGTTGAGAAAGTGGAAGACTCAATGCTCAGAAGGAAATTCTGTTGCGCTTGCTAATTTCTTTCATTGTTTTGCTCCTTTATGTTTTTAAAAAAAAATAAATATTGAGTAGATCGGTTTCACCCGCTCAATACAGAATAGACGGTTCTTCCATCAATGTTTATGATATGCTTTAAACTAGCAATTTATTTGTCATCTTATACTCTTATATGTTTCTGGTCAATTTTTATCACAATTTTCAATTGGCACATTTGGATACAAAGCGCACGCACAAAGTGTTTGAAGCAAGGCTACATCAAAAATAAAATATTTAAGGCCTCTTATATAACATTTTAAAATTCATTCTCTCAATTTATGATTGAAACTCTCCAGTTAATTTCCTAATAAGAATTTTATGGTGCAGTATAGTAATAACAATTCTCATCACCCACAAAAAAATCTCAATATTATTCAAGACACACACTGCTCATTACAATCTGATGTTGGAAAAATTTGCGGTTGCATAACCTAAATATTTTTGCGGCAACCAATATGAAAGGTCAGTTAAATGGGTGTGTGCATTAATCAATAGGAAAAGCAAAATTTGTAATTTTATATTATATTAAATATCAATTAAAAGTTATTTTAGTCTTTTATGAAGCGTTATAATAGTCTTACATCAATTCCGCGTGTGCCAATATTCGTGCCTTTTTTTAAGCTCTACACTAATTCAAACTCCTAAAATTTCTAAATCATCCATTTAGTCAACATTTTTTTGAAGCAAATGCTAAATTGCTAACATCAAACATCAAAAAAAAAAAAAAAACATAGAGAGAGAGAACAAACCAATTTCGCTAATTCAAAAACAAAATCGCTGCCTCTCCGCGTCATCTTCGATGTCTTTTCTTCTCTTTCCTCGCCGACGTCGCCGTCATCACCCGCCGCCGTCAATCTTCGAAGAGACTAGAGGAGGCGCGAGCAGAAACCTCGAGAAGAGAGCGAACCGAGAGAGAGAGGGGCGCAAGAGACAGCCGAATGAATTTGTTTGTTTTTTTTTTCAACGAATGAATTGATGGGGTTTTGGATAATGAGCTGGTATCGGGTTTTACCCGAAAACACCCGAAAACCGCTCACTGAAAACCTCTTTTTCTTATCCAGCGACAATAACCACCGGCTGCAGCAGGCTTTTGGAATGATGGCTTCCTTCTCCTTCTCATTGTGCTGTGGCTGCCCCTCGCCCTTTCTTCACTCTTCATCTTCCTCCTCTTATCTCATCTCTCCCCACTTCGCCTCGTCGTCGTCGTCTTCATCTCTGGGTTCGAGAACTCTTCGTACCTCTCTCCCACTTAAGCCATCACCCCTCTCATCCAATCAGCTCCTATGCAAGGCCGCGGAGTACGTTTTCCCCGACCCAATTCCCGAATTTGCTGAATCTGTGAGTTTTCTCGTTCCCGTTTGATTTACAGAAGAAAAATCCCCTTCATTCATTCTTGCCGCGCTTACCTTTTTCCAACATTCTGGGTAATTTGTTTGATGAATGTATTGGGTTGGGTTCAGGAATCAAACAAGTTTAGGACCCATCTCCTTGAGAAGCTGACCAAGAAGAAGAAAGATCTGTTTGGGGATTCAATCGAGGAAGTCGTGCTCGTTTGCACGGAGGTCAGTTGTTTTCTTTCATGGTTTCGATTTGTTTCCTGAGAAAAGAAAAAAAAAATGGGTGGGATACAATGCGGCAACATGTTTGAATGATAGATGTTCTTGTTACCTAAACGGGTTTTTGTACTTGGCTTTCTGTTCATGCCGATGTTTTCGTTTTAGTAAAAATCTCATTACCCATTGTAGTTTTTTCTCAAATTATTATGGCAAACACAATGGTCGGAGTATAGAAATTAATGACTCAAAAGAGCAGAACTATTAGATCATTGAAAAAAAAAAAAAGCAATGTAATAATGTTAGTGTTGGAAATTTTATCCCTATTTTCATTTAAATTAAAATATGCAATAATTAAAACTTATCACAAATTAAATTAAACATGTATCAATTACTAAACATGCAACAAAATTAAAGCAAAAATTAAGATTGCTGGCCTAAGAGACGTAGTCGTGCGACACACTGTCCTAAAAGACAAATGGTCGGTCCTCTCATCCGGACGTGGAATTGGCCCCGTTAAATAGCAGTAAAAACTCTCTCGGAATCATCAGCACTTGAGCTTAGACGTTAGCACCAGGTCTCTACTCAGATTCAGAATGGTTGCCTAAAAAATAAAGAAAGGAGAAGAAAATTTAATTTAAGCTGAAGCACTTCTCACGAAAAGCAGCCTCAAAAGAAATTTCAGAGAGAAATAAGAGAAAATGAGAACTCTGTGTTTAGAATTTAGCTAGGATTCTATTTATAGCCCTAGAACCCCCTAGTTGTCTAGTTGTTGTACTAACTCCATCAGAAAATTCGAGCAGTTGAGAGATATGCTCAACTGACTTGGATCCTGAGACTTCGTCAAAATAACTGAAAGGAAAGCTTTTTTTTATTTTAATTCAAATATCCAACAGTCCCCCAAAAGCTTAAGTTTCAGGAAAAACAGAATAAAACAACACGATGTAAATAAATAAAAAACACAAATCATAAAACATAAAACACGAATAAGATTGGGCAACCTCATACCGTGGATTCGAGGTAAATAGCTTCCGACCTTGAGTTTACCCTTAGTGAATCCATCGCCACCTGAGAGACATAATGGACTACACCTTGATTTTGCCTCTTTTATCAAATATTAATAGAAGACACACACAATAAGGCTTCATCTATTGAGCGAGCGGGTTGAGCGTTAATGTTCATACTCACATTAACCGACTCATAGGAGTTTCTAGGGTCAGCCTTGCACCTAACCGTGACCATCATGGTTTCTCTCACGTAGGTAACTCCTTCAAGGGTACTAGATGTTATACCCTCCACACTAAATTTGTTGGACTTATTAAGAATTTAACTCATCCTTACCTAGCTGTATCATAAGAACATCGTCACCATAGAGGAGTAGTAGCTAAGACGCTACATATAAGATATAAATATATCTGGGTTAATGCTCTACACGAGTATCACCAGTCCAGCTTGTTACTACCACATTGAACCTCTATTATGGAACAGTTCCTAATCAAGTATTGGGTTCCCACTGTCGGTGAACTCTACTATAAGTTAACCCCATCTCTTTTAATGAAGCTAGGACTACACTCTTAAAAAGATCATTAGTCAGAATGATTATGTTTTTCAAGATCAGACAAATGGCTTAATAACCTTTATTTTCAAGTGGTGATAGTCAGAGATTTACCTCTTCATGATCACATTATTATGACTTTTGACATCCTTTATGAAATATATAAAGCCTTTGAGTAATTGTCAGAGTCTCTCCCATTTGGAATCATAAGATAATTATAAAATTTTTCTTGCCTTTGTTTCAAAACAAGCAAATTGCACCATAATTATTTATGACAAAGCATAGGTATATTGCATTTGATTATTTCAGTATTTAAAGTATATATGTATATACATATAGTTAATTTGATAAAGAATAATCAAAAAATTTATGCTTATCAAAAGTCACTTTAATGCACACTTAGTGTCAAATTTAAGTATTTATATGTAATTCGGATATATATCTGAAAATATGCTTAAGTATATGAAAACATATAACATATACTTGATTAAAACGTTATGAACTGTACATGTACTAGTAGGAAAATAATTTTGTATTCATTTTACTCACCTTGTTAAGACATTGATGACATCAAGCTTGGATTTTAGTATCTAATAAGATGGCTACAAATTGATTCCTTGGCGCATAGCAAAACATCTTAATTTGCCTTACCATTTATATTCTTAATAATATCCAAATTTTTAACTTGAAAAAATCACCATTGTCTTAACTTAGTGATCAGGATATAGAATTTAATTTTTCCTTTGTACATGCAACTTGTCATGTATTCACAAATAATACATGTATGCATTATAGGTCTTTAGTTTTGAAAATATGTCACATTTAAAATCTTCAAAGAAATTTTAAATGATTATTTACAATTTAAAGGAAAATTATAATATTCTTTCTGAAGATGTAAAGTCTTTAATAAAAAGTTTGAAGTGCATGATTATGTAAGATGTAGTAGTCATTTTAAAATATTTAACTATAAAATGATGCACTCATAATTTCAAATTTTGAAATTTAATATATATATAATTTAATAAATAGAAAATTTTGATATTTAATTTTTTCACAACTTAGATAAGAATTTTCTTATAATTTTATTATTGTTAAAATCATGAATATACTTAAATAGGAGATGTATAAATTTTTATAGTTATGAATATAACTTTAATATAATAAGTTAAATCTATAAACGATGATATTAACTTGATATAATATCAATTATATCTTATTACTTGAAAGCCATTAATGAAATAAAACAAAATGTATAATTTTATCTCTTAGGAAGTGGTAGATTATAATTTTTAAAGCTCAAACTGAAGTTTGATTTATAAGGAATCCAAAATATTAATCAACTTTAATTGATCTCAATTAGATCTGAATGGGGGTAAAGCTGCACATGGCTATGATCCTAATTTAACTTACAAATTTACATGAGCATAAATTATAAGATTTACTCATACAAATATAATATCACCAGTAGCATATTTTTTTTAATTTTCGCTTCAACATAATCATATTATTAAGGATTTTAATCCTACTATGTTTCTCATACACTAAATATAGATTAGGATACAATGTTAACTAACTTATCATAGTTTGTTCATAATTTACATCAGATTCAAGCTCGATCTAACCATAACATGTAATCAAGCTTAATCCTAAACAGAATCAGGTGTGTTCAAATATTGGTGTGTATATTTGGGTTATAACCTAGAGAATAACATCATTTTGAAAGTTATGATTAACAAAGACTGATGATATAATTAATAAAGATTCTATAATTATTAGGTTAGTTAAAACCCCAATTTTATCAGTCTAATTGGACAGGTCGACGTAACTCAAGTGGGAGGTTTTTCGCTCTTGGCGTTTCTTAATTACAGAATCACATTGAATACCCTTCCTTAGTTAAACACCAATTGTACGAAATTTCAGAGAAATGATTTACTCTTAATTTTCTTATCCTATTAAACTAAAGATATTTAGGATTTTATGCCTATATCAGATGCATGAAGAGAGTACAAATAATATTGTTGTAATCTAAGTTTGCCAAAATGACAAGAAGATTTCTATCATGTTTTTTGCATTCATAATATTTAAAGTGTCAGAATATAGGTTTACATTGGTAGCTTTTAAATTAAGTTATGGGAATAAAATGATGTAAAGTTTTTATTTAATTAAATGACAAAATTTTCTAGCAGGGTAAGAATAATAACAGTAATATGCCAAAATACAATATGCAGTGATCATTAATTTGTAGGAATTTTGATAATTCAGTTTTGCAATAATTAGACAATTAATTGCTAGAATTAAAATACTGATAATAATTCAATTTGCAAGACTATAGTTGTCGCCGTAATCAGAAAATTATTTAATGGTAATATATTAATTACTACAAGAGGCTAATTAGTTACATCCAAGAAAACGGTTAACTAGTATATTAGTAAGATATAGATAACTCGTATTTAAAACTTGTATCAATCAGGGACTTAGCAAGAGTATCAATAGAATAAGATCTTGAAAAAATAATTACTTTCAAAATTATAAATAAGATTTTTACTTGTAAGGATTTAAAATTATTTTTTGTAAGAATATTCTATTGCAGAATTATTAAACATGATTTAAAGAAGCTAATATTAACACATATCCATGTCTATGACAATGTATGAATGTTATGTTTTAATCTTTAAATTTTATAAAATTTTAAGTCCAAACAAAAATCGAGAACAAAATTGTGTATAACTTCCCACAAAACTATAATGTTTAAAATTATATCAAGTATTAAAATTAACTACAAAAAACTACAATAAGAGAGAATTTTACAAGCAAATTATGTTAGTACACTAGACTTCTATATCTAGTAACAAAAGAAGGTGTTCTACCACAAGAATGCATCAGTAAGAATCTTTGTCTTTTACATGCAAGGTGATTGCCTGAAATTAAATTTTACAAATTATTTTAACAATTATACCAGCCAACATGACGAGGGCCTAAAGGACTAAGAAAACATAAAACAAAACATGGAAAGTAGAAACACATCAAAAAGTTGGACATATGGAATGGGAATCAGATACAAAACTTCTCACGATAACAATAAAAAAGAAATTCAATGGTGAGAGAAACTGCATTTTGAATTTTTTCGCTGCCGCAAACATGAGCTATAATATGACATATTACTGACTACAAAAGAAAAACAAATTGACTGACTATACTACAGAGACCTAAAACTCAAGTAATATATACAAAAGAAAATAATAACAGAAGAGGAAGGACGGTTAACTTTATCTCTTTCTCTTAAAGATAAACACATCAAAAGACTTAGTTAAAATTAATAACAATATGTAAATAATTTGTAGATAAAATAACTTTGTCTTAATTAAAAATAATAACAATATGCAGTTCACAGAATGTTAATAATAACATTATTATTTTCTTAAAAAAATAACAAACATCAAAATTTAATGTGATAATATGCAGAATCTAACATTCTTATACTTTGAAGAGTTGGTCTATAAATTCAAACTAATACAAACAGATTAATAATTATCATGATTTGTTAAATAAATATGAATTTTGATTTTATTCATGACTATGTAAGCTAGGCACCCAGGTACGACATATGAAGTGTTAAAAATAATCTACAGCTATTTTGTAAATGTCAGAACTTGTAGAGGCATAACAAGTGATTTTTCTATCACAATTATATTGCATCAAGGATCTGCATTGAGTCTATTATTATTTGTCATAGTGGTGGATGAGTTTACTAGAGCTATTCAGGATGAGAAATCGTGGTGTATGCTACTTGCTGATGATATTGTCCTATTCGATGGATGAGATGAGAGCTGGGATAAATGTCAAATTGGAGGTATGGAGGCAAACTCTAGAATCTCGAGGTTTTAAATTAAGTAGGGCCAAAATAGAGTATATGGAATGTAAATTCAGTAAATAAGGAATCCAATATTATAGTATTGTGAGACTAAATAGACAAGAAATATCGATGAGCAATCATTTAAAGTACTTGGGTTCTCTTATCCAAAAAGATGGAGAGATCAATAGTAATGCCAACCATAGGATCCAAACCGGCTGGTTGAAATTGAGGAGCGCAATAAAAGTTTCATGTGATCGTAACATTCCGTTATGGCTGAAGGGAAAGTTTTATCAGACTGCTATTAGGCCAGCTTTGCTATGTGGCACAGAATGTTGGGCTATAAAGAGATATCATACCCAGAAGATGAGTGTAGCAGAGATGCGCATGTTTCGTTGGATGTGTGGTAATACGAGGAGAGATAAGGTGAGAAATGAGTATATTCGTACTAAGATAGACGTAGAATCTATAGAAGAGAAGATGAGAGAAAACTGCCTACGATGGTTTGGTCATATGCGACGTAGACCTACAGATGCGTCAGTCTGGCGTGTAGAGCGTATCAAATTAGTGCAAGTTAAAAAAGTGTAGGGGAGACCGAAGAAAACATGGATGGAGGTAAAAGGTTTTAGTGAAGGCATATTACTCGATAGGAATGAATGGAGAAAGTTGATCCATGTACCTGATCCGGCGTAATTCCCTTTTGGTTTATGTAGCCTACCCCAAATAGTTGGGACAAATAGTTTAGTTGTTGTTGTATTTTGTGCCACAAAATTAACAATGAAATCAAGCATGGGTCCAAAATATATTTTTAAATCCAAAATATAATTATTATGAGAATATTATTTTTTCAGAGCAAACAAGACTAAGAAAGTAATTTGCATGAAAATTAATTAATAGAAAAAACCTAATTTGTCTTCTAGATTATTGGAAATTTTATCCCTATTTTCATTTAAATTATAACATGCAATAATTAAAACTTAGAACAAATCAAACTAAACGTGTATCAATTGCTAAACATGCAACAAAATTAAAGCAAAGTTTAAGATTGTTGGCCTGGGAGACGTAGTCATGCGATGCTCTGCCATAAAAGACAAATGGCTGGCCCTCTCGTTCGGACGTGGAATTAGCCCCGTCAATTAGGATAAATACTCCCCCGAAATCACCAGCACCTGGGCTCGGATGCTAGCAACAGGCCTCTGCTCATATTCAGAATGGTTGCCCAAAAATAAAGAAAAGAGAAGAAAATTTAATTTAAGCTGAAGCCCTTCTCACGAAGAGTAGGCCTCAAAAGAAATTTCAGAGAGAAAGAAGAGAAAATGAAAACTGTGTTGAGAACTTAGTTGGGGTTTTATTTATGGCCTTAGAACCCCCAGTTGATGTAATAACTCAATCAGAAAATCCAAGCAATTGAGAGATATGCTTAACTCACTTGGATCCTGAGACTTGGTCTATATTTGACTTGGTCAAAATAACTGAAAGGAAAGTTTTTTATTTTAATTCAAAAATCCAACAGAACTATAATGTAGGATCTAAAATATTATGTCAATATAACACTAGAACAAAGATATTAGCGTTAAATAAAATAACTTGTAAGAAAGAAAATAAATCTCAGAAATTATGCAAACGCAAACACAAGAGATTTTTTTCAGGTTCGGTCCTCGTGGCCTGTACCCAGTCCCCAAGCAACCCGCTTGAGATTTTACTTATCTTTGATTTTGTACACCCAAAACCAATACTTGTACACCACTTGATAAAACACCATTTGTCAAATGTGTACAACTCTTCTTACATCAAGAAGACAACAACACCTTGTACAACTTCTCTTCAACCCGAAGACACTCTTGTACAATTCTTCTCTTTGAGTGATTATAATCAATCCTATAAGCCTTGATATTTGTATGTGATCGTGAATAAGGACTCTTATAGGTGGACTCTCAGAATTCTTCACTAAAGGATTAGAATTTGTGTGAAGAATAGAAAATGAAACTAGTTTTCTAAAAATAAAATATTTCAACAGAGTTTTTAGACAGAAAATTAAGATTTGAATTAATGTGTTTAGCCTAGGATAACATCCCTA
The DNA here is from genome assembly GCA_038442645.1 of Agave tequilana. Lineage (NCBI taxonomy): Eukaryota > Viridiplantae > Streptophyta > Magnoliopsida > Asparagales > Asparagaceae > Agave > Agave tequilana. The sequence continues at coordinate 78,146 of JAVJIF010003701.1, forward strand.
TTTATAGCTGAAATCTGTGGTCAGTTAGGGCAGTTATCAACTTGAATTTGAATATTAAAACGTTGGATAAACACCAGAAAACCAATATCTGTTTAACTGTGAAACTATTATAAGTCGACTAGGGTAGGGAGTAAATCGACTAGTATAGGCATTTTTGACTTGGTTAGTCGACTAGCAGAAGGGATTAGTCGACTATAAATGTATGATACAGATATGCAAATCTCTGAAAACTACTATTAGTCGACCAGCAGAAATTATAAGTCGACTAGAGCATGTATTAGTCGACTAGTAATCCTATTAGTCGACTATAGGAAGAGCCAAGTCTACTAATAGGAAGGGTCAAGTCTACTAATAGGACTATGTTGTGTGTGATCAAGACTTTTAACAAATATCTAAAAAATACACAAAAATAGTACAAATTACATTTGTTATCATCAAAATAAGTTCCAACATATAATACTATTATCTAAATTTGAGTAGTAACATTTCTTTTCATTCTTACAATTGATGGGTTCTTATTTGTGATACATAAGCTCACTTTAAGAATAAGAACTAAAATAATGCAAACTTTTCCTTCATATAGAATGTGTGGCATCAATGTTTAAAATAACGATAACGTAATGATAACGTTTTTCTTCTATTATGTTAACATAGGTTATAACGTAACGCATAACGTAAGTTACGCGATTTAATATTTATTTAATAAAATATTTACATATATACTATATTTAAAAAATTTTATAAATAGGAAAATAATTTTAAAAACTCTAAAAAAATATCAAAATAATATATAACACATTTTAGCAAGTCTCACAACAATTTTTTACATTTACAAGTTATAATTCCATCTACACAAACCAGAGTTCGAAATATCGCCCGAGTCGGATCCGACTCGGCCCCCTCTGATACGACTCGGAGGCCCAAGTCGACCGAAGATCACCGAGTCGACCCGGATCGGGTTCGAGTCGGACCCGACACGGGTCGACTCGGCGCCCGTGACGAATCGCCTTTAAAGGCGCTGAGGGAGAGAGAGATCAGATTTGATCTCTCTCTCTTTCTCTCTCGCGCTCACCGTCCCCTCGCGTCGCCCTCGCCGTCCCCCCGCGTCACCGTCGCCCAGGTAATTCTCCCTCTCAGTCTCTCTCCCCTCTCCCTCTCTGTGTGCCTCTCTCTCCCTCTCTTTCTCCGTCTCTCTCTCCCGCAGGCTGCGGCGGCTCTCTCTCTGTATCTCTCTCCCCGTCTCTCTGTCTCTCTCTGTCTCTCTCTCCCCCCGTCTCTCTCTGTCTCTCTTCCCCGTCGGACTCTCTCCCTCTCCCTCTCAGTCTCTCTCCCCCCGTCTCTCTCTCTGTCGGACTCTCTCTCCCTCTCCCTCTCTCTGTCTCTCTCTGTCCCTCTCTCTCTCCTCCTGTGTTTCCCTCTCTCTCTGTGTCCCTCTCTCTGTCTCTCTCTCCCCTCCTGTGTTTCCCTATCTCTCCTCTGTCTCCGTCTCTCCCTCTCTCTCTGTTCCTCTCTCCCTCAGTTTAATTAATTTGCGTTTAATGTAATTTAATTTAGTTTAATTTAGGTAAAGTTAATTTAAGTCAATTTAATTTAATAAAATTTTATAATTATAATTAAGTTAGGTAATTTAATAATTTTATTGAAGTTAGGTAATTAAGTTAGTGTAGGTTAATCTAGTATAAACTAGTTTAGTTTAATTTAATGTAGTTTCATTTAATTGAGTTTAATTTAATTTAAATTAGTTTAGTTAACTTAATTTAGGTTAATTTAATTTAATAAAGTTTTGTAATTAAGTTAGGTAATTTAATAATTTTATTGAAGTTAGGTAATTAAGTTAGTGTTGCTTAATCTAGTATAAACTAGTTTAGTTTAATTTAATTTAGTTTCATTTAATTGAGTTTAATTTAATGTTTTTTTAATTTAGTTAATTTTAGTTTTAATTTAATTTAATAGATAATTTTTTTAAATTTCAGTATGGCTCCAAAGCAACGCGATATTGGATGGGAACATGGTACCCCTGTTGGTGGAAGTAGAAAACTTGTGAAGTGTAATTATTGTGGGAAACAAGTCCATGGTGGTATCACTAGATTGAAGTAGCATATAGCACATGTACCCGGTCAGGTGGAAGGATGCTTGCGAGTATCAAAAGAGGTATATCAAATAATGAGACGACATCTTTCTGAAGGTAGCAAAGAAAGAGCGGCCATAAAATCTAAAAAAGAGCGACTTATGAGATCTTTAAGTGAGGAAGATTTTTATCATGTGACCGAAGAAGATTCTGATAATGAAATTGAAGAAATTGATGGTTTAGAAGGAGTTGAAAGAAGATAACTAAAACAAGCCATGAAAGAAAGTTGTGAAATGGCTTGGAGATCGGCAGAAGGAGTTGATATTGGTGGCAGTAGTTCACAGCCTTCAGGATCAGGGAGTAACCGTGGATTGCGTCGGAGTATGACTATGAGAGAAGCTGAAATTCCAGCTCGTGGTATTGATCCTTATATGTTCCTAACAAAACAGAAATCAATCAAAAGTATGTTCTCAACTGAGAATATGAAAAAGGTTGAGAAATCCGTGGCGAAGTTCTTTCACTACAATGCAATACCATTCAATGCAGCTGATAGTGATCCTTACTACCAAGCAATGATTAATACTATTGCGGAGGCAGGCCCAGGTGTAAAAGGCCCTACAGGGTACCAGATTGGCAATCTATATTTAGAGGAGGAAATGAAAGAAATTGAAGTATATATTGCTTCAATAAAAACAAAATAGCCGCATTATGGTTGCATGATCATGTGTGATGGATGGAGTTCTCATAATAGAAAGCTTATTGTTAATTTCATGATTTATTGTGATAGAAGCATGATCTACCATACTTCTATTGATACCACTAATATCTCGAAGACTGCTGAGTATATATTCTCGCTAATGGATAAAGTTGTTGATGAAGTTGGTGAAGAAAATATCGTGCAAGTTGTAACAGATAATGAGGCAAGTTTCAAAGCAGCTGGTCACATGTTGATGGAGAAGAGAAAATATTTGTTTTGGTCTCCCTGTGCAGCACATTGCATTGATTTGATGCTTGAAGATATTGGCTCTTTGAAATCAGTCAAGGAAACATTGGATGATGCTAAGATGATCACATCATTCATTTACAATAGCCTCAAAGTGGTAAATTTAATGAAGCTATATACCAAAGATAGAGATTTGTTGAGACCAGGTATAACACGGTTTGCCACCGAGTTTATTTCTATTGAAAACCTTATTCGCTATGAGCAAGATTTGAAAAGAATGTGCACGATTACCGAATGGCGTGAATTCAACAAGGAAAGGAGTAGAAGAAGTGTGCGAGATAAGGTTTCTAATCTCATTCTGACTGACCGGTTTTGGAAGAGGCAAGAGAGGTCCAAAACATTATGGATCCTCCTGTTAGAGTCTTGAAGATAGTGGACCAGGACAAGAAACCTACACTATCTATTATATATGAAGTTATGGATAGAGCAAAATTGGCTATAAAGGCATCAAATAAGAACTGGAAGAAGTACTGGGATATCATTGATAGAAGATGGGAGAGACAATTGCATAGACACTTGCATGCTGCTGGTAATTCATTTGCCTAGAAATCATATTTGTTGACTAGAAATTGAAACTGTCATATCATAACAATCATGTGCTTACATTATTGCAGCATATTTTTTAAATCCAGCACTCCAATATTTAAAAAACTTTTCTACACATCCAGAAGTGAGATATGGATTAAAGGAGGTCATTAAAAGATTAGAGCCAGATTTGAATAAACAAGCAAGAGCTATTAATGAGGTAATAATAATTTATTTATTTATCGATATAATGTTATGCAAATATTAACACTTGTGATGTGTATTCTCACAGATAAAATTATTTGTGGATGGAGTTAGAGAATTTGGAAGCTCACTAATTAGAAGAGCAGTGCAACAATCTCTTCCAGCTGATTGGTAGATTAATTATGGTGAAGCAGCTCCCAATCTGTATAAAATTGTCATCAAAGTCTTAAGCCAAACATGTTCTTGATCGAGTTGTGAAAGAAATTGGAGCACGTGGTCGCTAATTCATACAAAATTGCGCAACCGGTTGGCAATGAAAAAGTTGCATAAACTAGTATTTGTGCATTACAATATGCGGTTGCGAGTAAGAAACTTGACATGCAAAAGTGACACTGATGATTATTACAACCCAATTGATCTGAACAATATTTTCAATGATGATGATATTTTAGATGAGTGGATTCGTGAGGGAGAACAGCCGATGTTACCACCAGATGACTTAGGTTGGTTAGATGAAGGTATTCGTCGTACTGACGAAAGTGGCGGTGATGATGGTGATGGCGGTGATGATGATAGCGGTGATGATGATGGCGATGATGGTGGTGGCGGTGATGGTGGTGAGGGTGATGGGGTGATGGTGGTAATGGTGAAGAGACTCATGGTGTTGGTGGAAGCCAACGAGATGATGCTTTAACATGGGATTCAGAATATTATGCCACACAAGATACAGATCATGGAAGCCGGGCGGGGATTTCACAACAGCGTAGGCATTTGGATCGGTTGGTCGAATTCAGTTCTAGCGATGATTATTCGAGTGGACTTGATAACTACTCACATGGTCATTATAGTCTTGAAGGCCATTTACAGGGGTTGGGTTGACATCTGGCCAATATTCTGGCACTGATTATTCTAGCACTGGTGAATACTCTACTAACAGCACTGAATATTGAGGTTTTGGGTATTATCACCATGGAGCTGATATTGCATAACCCCTACCGCCATATTACTCTGATAGTGGATCCTCTGGCCAATCATCTCAGCCTACAGGATCTCACCCACAAACATATTATTATCCTTATGAAAACTATATGCCTGGTTTCTATACTTATCGCGGGCCAGATGATAATGATGATTTGGAGCCTCCTCGTAATTCAATGTGGAAATGACTATATTAGCAGGTACATATGAATTATTTTTTGCAATTTACTATATTATGCATGTATTTTGATATTTTTCTACCGACGACGCTTGTATTTATGCTTTCACGTTATGTTTTGAGTGTAAGGTGATATGTTTTGAATATGTGATGCATGAATTTTGATATTTATATTTTTTATGATTTGTCATGATTTTTTCATAATTTTTTTGGCGTTCTATGTAGCGTTTTGCGCGTATCGTCCGAGTCCAATCCGAGTCGCCGAGACCGATCCGTCTCGGTGCCGGCCGAGTCGGCGGCCGAGACCGAGACTTTGAACTATGACACAAACAACAATATGATCTGCATATTTCATTATAATTCATAATTTTTAGCGATGCTATTCAATCTACACAAAAATTCATAATTTAATTTACAATAATTCATAAATCAATTATAATTCATAATTTTTTAGTCTTGCCATTTATTATAATTCATAACTCAATTTACAATATGCTAGTCAATTATAACTGCGTGTCCTTCACTCCCATCTCTTTGTTCTCTCCCCCCATCGCTCTCTCCTTCCGATCTCTCCCTTTGCTCTCTCCTCCTTCCGATCTCTCTTTACTTTCTCTCCCGATCTCTCTCTGCTCTCTCCCTCGGAAGAAAGCAGAGAGAGATTGAGAGATCGGAGAGGGGAAGAGAGCAGAGAGGAAGTAATCAGGGGGAGAGAGCTGAGAGAGATCGGGGAGAGAAAGATCCAGGGGGAGTGGAAAAAGAGAGATCGATGGAGAGAGAGTTTACTTGTGCTTGGAGACGGAGAACCGCCACTTAGAGCGCCGAGGAGAACCACCAGAGGTAAGTCTTCTTCTTTTGTTGTCGATCGGAGAGAGGTATGTCTTCCTCTTTCTTCTTCTTCTCAGCGTCGATGAGGAGACGACGATGAGGTTGCAGAAAGGACGACGAGCGAGCGAATTTAGGGGGGATTTTTTTCTTAGACCGCGAGAATATGGGGTTTTTTATTTATAAAAAGTTGACTTGCATCGTAACGTAAGTTATGGTACATTACGTTAATAACGTAATGTAACGTAATTTACGGGCAAAATAACTCTAGTTATCAAATATTGCATTTTTTAGACCTGTTATATAACGATTGATCGGCGTTACATTACATAACGAGTTATAACGGGTTTTTTAAAACACTGTGTGGCATGATTGTTATTTGGCTCTGCCTATAAAGGAACATTCCTTCAAATATTCATTGTTTTCATCAAAATGATTTCAGCATCATTCCAGTTCAATGGCTTCAGGAACAGCGTTGCTTCAAAATCTCTTGTTGTCAAGCTACTTTGAACTAGTACTACCCCCTCTCCCTTAAGGAATCGTATTATTTTACGATAATTTTGTTAATACGATTTTTTACTCAATCTATCATCTTTCTAGTAAGTAACTGCAACATGTTCCTGAAATCTGTGTGATGCGTGCTTAATTCCACTCATTGCATAAGAATGGTGATATGGTACAATAGGATGTGGAATGACTGAACAAGAACGCAACCTTCTTCGGGAACTAGGACATGACACAAAAAGAATATATCAACATATAAATGTATTTTGAGAATGTGAATATGTGTTAAGCTTGTTCTATTAAAATAAAAATTATAAGCAAGTAGATCACTAAAATACATAAATTGAAAGCCAATTTAGTATGATAGCATGCCAAATCTAGAAACAGGAAAATACACTAATATTATGCATCCATATCCCAGAATTAATGTCAAAATATCGAAAGTCAATTTAGTATGATAGCATCCAACTAGTTATCATTTATTACGAATTTAAAATACAGAATAAGAAATCTCTCAGATAGTTACTTATGATGCAGGGAGGTACATTAATGGAATCAATATGAAAGTATAGAATGATGTAATAATTCATACGCACAGACGCAAAAATGTATAATAATATGCTTGGGGGGAAACAATAATTTTAACTAAATTTGAATGTGTAGAATTTCTTTTCATTATTGCAATTGGTTGGGTTCCCGTTTGTGATATTAGTTCCTTATAAATAAAGCTCACTCCTAAGAATAAGTACTATAACAGTGCAAACCATGGTTTCAAATATCTTGATGTACTACAATATTGCATTAGGTTTTGGGGTACTTGATACGATACTAACTTTTTAATATCGGTTGATATCGGGTCTGATACTGTTGATATGGTTGATAATGCTGATATTGACGCTCAATATGGACAATATTGATACTTTAAACCATTGGCCGACACTGATATTGGTATTAAGATTTTAAACCATAGTGAAAACCTTACATTCATATAGGATGTGTAACATGATTATTAGATCATTTTATTTTTGAGAAAAATTATTTGATCCTTTTATGCTTGATGAAGATTCCCTTCAGATATTCACTTTTTTCATCAAAATTATTATCATTCTAGTCCATAGTTACCAAGACATTTATATGTAAGGGAACCCCTTGCTTCAAAATTTCTTTTTCCGAAGAAACTTGGAACTACTACAACCCCGTGTCCTTTAGGATCTTATTAGTTTATCATAACTTGTTAATACCATTCTGTTTTACTCAACATGTCATATTTCTAGTGAGTATCCACAAGATTTTCTTGGAACCAGTGGTGATGCATGCTGAATTCACTCATTTGCACAAATACGGTGAAACGAGACAATAGGATATGGAGCGAGTGAACAAGAGTATATAACATTCGTCAAAACTAGGTCATGCACAACCAGCATATATCAAAAGAATAATTATATTTTGAATGTTTTAATCTTTATTAAGCTTGTTTCATTAAAATGTGAATGATAAACAACTACAGGACTGAATTACATATTAAATAACTCCACTTCAAGTCTAACAACCGGAAATTACGCTAGTATTGTGCTCTCATATTCAAGAGTTAACGTCAAAACGTTGAAAATCAGCCAATTAGCACAATTTCATCAGGTAAGTTATCATTTACAGGAACTTGAAATCCTTGTTTTAAATATCGGCCGAGTCGGCCGAGAAATCGACCGATATCTCATTTTTTGCATGCTGCCGATACGATATGGGGGAATCGTTTGCCCATCGTTTGCAACAAAAATCGGCCGATATTTGAAATATCGGTCAATAAATCGCTTGATATGAGTCGGCGCAAAATCGCCCAATATTTATTTCTTTTAATTGGGTTCATTTTTTGAATCCATCAGCATTGAATCCAAACCCGACCAGTCACCCGACTATATAAGTGTTGTTTGCATCGTTAGGGCTCGATAAAATCGAGCCTTAATTTTTCTCCTCCGTGAATTGACAGCACCTACGCTTGATTTTCATGTAAGTAGATTATACAACTTCTAATCTTATATTTTTCAATTCCATAAAATAACTTTTTTATTGCACGAGTGCAAATGTATGTTGTTTGTTTACCCGTCTTTGCATGCATATTACATCATTTTTATTTGGTAGATGATGTCTATGACACTAAACTAATTTTTAGTTATCAATATTTCATTATATACAATGTCTGATGTGGACGTCTGATATGTGCGCATATCCTCGATATCTCTCCCGATATCTGATATCTCTCCCGATATCTGATATCTCTCTCGATATCTGATTTGCGATATAAAAACCTCCATCTGATACGATGCCGATATCCGATATTTTGAACCTTGCTTGAATTACGAAAAAGAAAATCCCTCATGGAGCAATTTGATGCAGGGATAAATATACATTGATAAAATATATATGATAGTACAACATGATCCAATAATTCACATGCGTGTGCGCGCGCACACTCATGTGCACATATAAAACACTTTAATATGTTCTTTTTTGTCCAAAATGTGGATCATTAACAACAAAGGGTTTAAAGACAATATTAAATTTAATATTACTGAATATTTTAGAATAAAATTTCAAGCTATGTAACCAAACATCTGAAATGATAAAATATTTCAAATTTTTTATTAAGAAAGAAGGTAACAAAAATGAGAAATATTTCCAAAAATCAATTTAATTGTCAAACCAATTATTCTTATATTAGTTTAGTCTTTACAATTATGTCTAGGATACATATCTGTTACTTCTTGGATCTGTAATAAATAAATATTTGGATGCACAAAAAGTAAATCTAACATTTATCGGCTAAGTATTGGATTATCTTTGTATTTAATATGTGTTTGACAATGGTGCGACTATGACAATCAAGCATCCATACTTCATAGTGCATTTGGTATCTGAATTTTGCAGTCTACATGTCCTCCAATATCCAAGTAAAAACAAATAATAGCATAAATATTTTTATGAAAGAAAAATGTTTAGGGCCTATTTCGCTAGCAAAATTTTCAAACTGTAGTTTATTTTAAGTTTAGTTCAAGGTTTGTAATCCGCTAATTGTAGTTTCTAAAGTGTAGATTCACTAGCCAAACAAATTTTGAAGTTCTTACTAAATTTTCTAAACTGCAGTTAAGACCAACTTTTGAAGGTGGCTAACTGTGGTTTAGTAAACTGTGAACAATAGCCAAACGGACATCAGCGAAGCTTTTTGGAGTTATAGGACTTTAACTCCAAAAAACTACAGTTTAGAAAACTTAACCTCAAAGCCAAACAAGCCCTTACTAGAAAATTCAGTTGTTCTAAACTTAAAGAACTTAATTCCTAGGCTTTCTCCCACATAGCTTGCATTTTTGTAGTAATTTTTTATTTTGTTTGGCAAAAGCCCAATGCTGACTGAACTTTCTCTTTCAATTATTTGCTCCCTATACTTGTGGACTTTTATATTGCTAAGCTCACCTTCCCTGAAGGGTAAAGAAAGCCATAGAAGAGTTGGAGTTACTGAGTCACTATTAAATGTGCACTTATCAATCTTGTGTTGCCACAACCTGGTGGTTGCCTAACTAGCCAATTATGGACAAGAAGATGGGTTATTTGATAAAATAATGGCAACAGGTCTTCTTATGGTTACCACAAGTCGTTTCATGATTTTCCAGCCATGGTTTTGCAAAGTGTTCATCATGTTGGCCATTTCTCCTTGTTCTCGGATCTATTTTTTAGGAGATTTTTCATATGGAAATACTTTGATAAATCACTCCCTAATTTAAAGCTACGCACATCTAATATTTGCTTCATCTTCTTTTTGCAAGCTGACCTCATTTAGATTGTGCCATCCCCATCCTCTGTCTAGCATATTGGGATCTGGCCCTAATGTGTACTAATAGTTTACGGTTGAAATATCCAAAGTGTTTGTTGACCTGTTTGTTGTAATAGTGTTGGAAGTCTCAACTGGTTATATTGTTTGGTCTATGGTGTTGCCTTCTGCTTCATACGCATTCAACCTATATGCTTAATAGTTATTAACAAAAGTCTGATCATATGTCTTCAAAATCACTATACTTTTCAGGTAGGATGAAGGTTTGAAGAATAGAGACCATTCTCGCTTTAAGTCCTTCCTCAAGAGTTTTGGTTTTGACAGTTTCACCGTGAGAGGATTTCAATTTTTAGTACATAATTCAAAATTTAAGTATACTAAACAATTAAAAATATGAATGATTTATGAGATTATATGTTTGTGTACGTGCGCGCCCATTTGCATGCATGAATGCACAGAGTGTGTGTGTGTGTGTGTGTGTGTGTGTGTGTGTGTGTGTGTGTTTAGGTTGCACATCCTCCCCTACTGAATTCTACCAAAAAGCCATTCTTCATTGGTCTTTTAATGTGACTGAAGTATTAAATAATGGTGCGGTCATGAATTGTATAGAAAATCTAATAGCATAAAAGGTGTTAAATTTTCTTCTTAAATTTTAACCTAAATTGTAGCCAGCAAGTACACACAAAAAACTTGCACTACTTGTGTATTGCCCAACTCTTAAAATCCAAACTATATTCTTAATAGTTTCCAAATGTGAGAAAAGGAAAGAAGATGTCAAATATCCTTGTGTTCAATGGTGTCAGATTAGCTACTGAAAAAAGTCATATGTAGTTAGTTTTTTCACTATGTAGCCTATGTGTTTGTAGCTGCAAATTCTCAATCAGTTGCTAAACTCCCTCCCCATCTTTGAGAACTGCATCAGCAGATATCATTGTTATCATCCAGACAGAACCATTTTTGTTAAATATTGTTCAATGGTAATTATTAGTATGGCGATGTCTCATTATGAAGGGTCTTCGAGTTCATATGATTTGGTATTTCATGAATAACCAGTGGATGCTTGCAATGGCTAGAATTGATACTTTATATGCACTGCTGACTTGTTACGCTCTTGTGACAGATCTTAAGCAACTTTTTGCACACGGAGTATGGTGGACCAGGAACTCTCTTGGTGATTCCTTTCATTGACATGGCAGATACCCTGAATGAAAGGGGACTTCCCGGGGGTCCTCAAGCCGCGCGAGCTGCAGTTATATGGGCTCAGAAGCACATCGATAAGGACTGGAACGAATGGAACAAAGAAGGCAAGGAGGACCCAAAATAGAGAACCATGTAGTTTGATATTGGAGGGAAAAGGTTTTCTTCTTCCTTTTTAACCAATAATTTAACGTAAAATCTAATGTTCTGTAATTTGAAAGAGGAGTATCTAATTTTCAATCTGTATCCATTGCTCACAGTTATCTTTTTTGCTTTCTGAAATAAAAAGTTGATTTATATCACAGATCATGAGTTATTCTCTCTTTTTAAACAGTTAGCCTCGCCATTTCCAAAGAGTAACATTAGTTATATGGATGAGCTCGAGTCTGCTAAGGGAGGAATGTGCAAACCTTCTTCAAGAGCTCAAAAATGACCAGAGTGCAGAATTCCACTCAAGGAAGAGTGCAAATGATGCGGACATTGAGACGCGAACGTGGCGTGTATATCATCATTGGCGAAGACGTGTGGCTTCTATGTGGGTCTAGTTTCGAGTTAGAACCTGTATCTTTTAATTCATGTTGATTTCTTGTGCTTTTCTTTTTCTTTCATTTACTTTTTTGTATTCTTTGAGTCCCACATGGGTCATGAGAAGAGGAGTCCATACGATTATAAACATGAGTCAAATAAGATTGTAACGAAGACTTTGATTAATGAAAATTTGGATTATTTTCTTAATTAAAAATTTCCTTCAAGAATTTGGATTGTGAAGCCCAATTCAAATATGTTTTTGTGTAAAACCCTAATCTCTTTATCTCTTTCTCCTCTTTCCAAATCCTAATCCCAATTCTAATCATCTTCACAAACTCTGATCCTAATTCTTCAATCTCTCTTCAAACCCTAAGAAAAAAATCAGAAACAAATAAAATCCAAAAATTTTAGAAAATTCACTGTTCAGAAAGTCCAACAAAAATTTTGCTGAAAATCCCTGAAACATTCAAAAGAGCATTGTTCATCCATATTCTTCCCTCAGCACCCAAAATCCTAACCCTAGTTTTTCTCAGTCTATTCGCACGTTGTCAACACTCAGCCAACCAACCCACCTGCACCTTCCCTTCTTTCTCCTGCGCCTGCGCCCATTGTTGTCAAATTCCTTTCTCCTTTCCTTTTGCTGTCATCCCGCCTGAACTCATCACCACCTCGCCAAGTTGACTACTTCATCGTCAACTCGTTGAGACCTCGCCTGCACGTTGTCCCCTTCTCCCTCCACTTGCGAGCGCCACCAGCTCACGCCGCCTCTGGCCACTGGCCATAGTCACCGAGTACTTGATCTCGTCGATGTTTGGGTCACTTGAACCCATCACCTCTCGATCTCGTCATCAACATCGACGTTGCAAGCAACCTTCCCTCTGCCCATTAACGTAAGCCCGTCGTCGCGCCCAAATTTTTGCCAACAGCCACCCACGGTAACTCAGATCCAACCGCCAGCCTATTGGGTCCAAAGCCTCTCAACCCGCAAGTGGAAGATTCAATCAATTCGGGTTTCTTCGTAACGACTGGGATTGTGCTCTTGATTGCTGGATTGATTCCTGCTAATTTCTGTAACAAACTGTGTAGGGATGAGAGTTGTTGCACGTTTAAAATATGGATAAGCTGGCAGCATAACACTCTCAATAAATGTTGGTGATGATCAGGGGGTTAGTTGTTGCATCTGTTTTGCTCAGGATGGGAGGAATTGACCTGTTGATCCCTCAGGAAAAGTGGTCTCGGGACCGTCGAGTCCTCGGGAGGAGTGGTCTCGGGACAGTGGAGTCCTCGGGAATGGTGAGATGATATTTCAAGGAGATGTCTTGCTGGTACATCTTTTCGCCTGTCTTCGGGGAAGTTCTGGTAAGACGGGACACATGTAATGATCCTAGTGTAGATCGAAATTTGACCCCTACACTGTCGCTTCTGTCCTCAGGAGAGCAATTGAAGTACATTCATACGGGGCTGGTATGTCGAGGGGATAATCCAATCAAAGAAACCCTCATAAATATACCTAGACACATGTGGTCGTATTCTTGTCGGGACCTGCATAAGAATGACCTGAAGTGGGGAGACAACCCAACGACAGATTAGATGCGTTTCTGAATAGGGGCCCCTCCTAGAGTGACGATCCAGTACCTCCGAATGGGAGCAAACCCAACATCAGAGTTATCTTCCATATGAGGAATATCCCACATCGGAGCTGTCTCCCAAGTAGGAAAAATATTATATGTGGAACATGAATGGATGGATGTGTTCATCTGGTGTAGGTTCAGATAAGGGGAGCTCGTAGGCTAGTGTTTGTATTTTGAGTAGGGAAAATCCCATCAGGGGAGCATCAAACGAGGACTCTGAGAGGGAAAAATCTCTGCAGCAGGGTGGTGGACTCAGAGTGGGGAAAATCCCAGAGCGGAGGGTTTTGGCTCCCGTAGGACGATCGAGAAAAAGCCCGTGGGCATGTCTACATTGATGTCTCTGAGTAGGAGAAAACCTATCAGTGGAACGTACAAACATTTTTATGAGTGGAGAAAATTCCAGCAGTGAAGAAATCTTGATGATACCTCCGAGTGGGGATATCTCATCTACGGGGTGTGTGGATGGATGTTCTGTTGGATGAAAGTACTGCAATTATAAACATTCTCCGAGTAGGAAAAATTCTAACAGTGGAGAAATCTTGTTGCCGCCTCCGAGTAGGGGATATCCCGGGCGTGTGAATGGATGTACTGTTGTAGAGTAATCTTATCGCTACCTCCGAGTGGGGAATCTCCACCTATGAGGCGAGTGGATGGATGCATTGTTGTAGAGTAATCCTCTCGCTGCCTCCGAGTGGGGGAATCTCCACCTGCAGGGCGAGTGGATGGATTTATTGTTGTAGAGTAATCTTGTCGCTGTCTCCGAGTGGGGGAGACTCCACCTACGAGGTGAGTGGATGGATGTACTGTAGTAGAGTAATATTGTCGCCGCCTCCGAGTGGGGGAGTCCCCACCTACAGGGCAAGTGGATGGGGTACCATGATGGATGAAAGTAGAGCAATAGAGGGATGCATTGTCATGGTTAGGAGAATAAAATAATAATTTATTTAGAAATAGAGTACATGAAATTGAAATTGGAAGGAGGTACATCCCGTGTGTTCAGGATCCGGGGATCAGTTGATCGCCTTGTACTGGGTGATAATATATTGTTCTCGTGAAGATTGAGTGTTCGAATGTCCAGATACGGCTTCAGGAGTGAGGATATACTCTTTAAGAAAGCCTTATTTTACAAGCTCCTTTAGGTACTTCAGAGGGCCCAGCAGCGGATGGTCCGGTGTCCCTTACCTTCGTGGTAGAAGCAGTATTCCTCTGACCTGGGAAGCGAAGGGTTATGCTGGAGCGGTCTCGGGCATCTGACCCATGGTTGATCTTTGATAGTGTTGAATATTTCGTTGATCGGAAACTTCAACAGAGTGAAGCATTCCATCGATTTATCGCCTTGGAGCGAACTCGGAAGAGGATCGGGAGCGCTTGCTTCTTGTAAGCGGGTTGCCCCCAATGTCGGGTGTTGAGCGTGTCAGGAGCTTCGCAAGAAGACTTCGACTTCCCTCCATCATCACCAGTTTCGTGAAGTGGCTGGAGGAAGCCTTCATCGCCTCTTCTAGATGGATGTAAAACTGAGCTCAAGAAATGACCTCGCTCATCTTGGCTGCTTTGTGCCTTTGATGACCTGTTTTCTCTGGGCCATCGCTGAATAGAAAAGGCTTTTTGAGGAATGTTTTTCGGTTTAAGAGATGGATCTTGAGTGTAGGGACTCAGATTTCAATGAAAGCACCAATTTGTGGTTGAGATTTTTCGATGTGATTGATAGAACAGTCAATCTCGCATCACAAATGAGGGGGCTATCTAAATTGGGGATGAAACTTCAAGTTTAAACATAGTAAACAGGCGGAGACAAAGATTTTTACGTGAAAACTCAATTTGAAAAAAATCACAGGGAGGAGAGAGAGAGAATTTACTATGTTTTTTTAGATAACAGTGAACTTTGTAGAGTATTCCTGTGTTTATAATTTCTTTTTCGTCCGTCCTCTTCCTCCATGGATCTCTAAGTATGTAAGTATTCTATAGCCTTGTAATGGATGGTGCGAATTTCTCGAATCTGCACGATTTACACGTTGGGATCTTTTCATAATCTCTCGATTGCTTTGCTTTATTGTTGGATTGGTATGTCGAGATATTCATCACTATCCGTAACTGCCCCCACTGAAATAGGGGAGTATTTAAAATGTGAGGATATCGTGGCAGCATAACTACCTTCGTGATCTAGGAAACACTATTGTTGAACTGTGTCCAATGGAAGCGGGAATCTCTGTGGAGAGCCTATGCCGCGTGAAGGTCGGAGAGAGATCTGGTAGTTGAGGATGTTCGTGGAAAGAAAGGGCCCGAGGTCCTCTCCTGGGGTTGAATGTGATGTCAGGACAAGGCCCGAGGCTCTTTCCTCGGGGTTGAATGTGAGCTCGGGGCAAGGCCCGAGGCTTTCTCCTCGGGATTGAATGTGATGTCGGTGTAAGGCTCGATGCTCTCTCCTTGGGGGTGAATGTAAGCCAACTGACATCTTGAGTTTGTTGTCCACTTGTGACACTTCTGATTCGATGGGACACGTGTCGTGATCGTGAGGAGTGGTTAGATTCTGACCACTACACCATCAGAAAGCGTCCACAGAAGTTGAAGCTCTCATCGGGGGGTACCTTTTACTCTGTCCTTTGGAAAAAAAACATCTTACTTAGCTTGTACCTTTTATTTTTCTGTATCTTTATTTTGTTTATTTTATTTATTTTATTTTTCTTTTCCCCTCATTTGCTTGGCGAAGTCTTTCTTTTTCTACCGTTTTTCCCTCTTCTTACTTTTTAATTTAACTAGGCCATCCTGGCCTTGTTTTCTTTAGGGTGTCAAATGGGTCCGGCTCGGGCCCGGCGGGCCATACCGCGCCCACCTCGTGTGCCGAATATTGTCCGGCCTGGCCCGACACGGGCTCGGTTCCCTTTGGGGGACTCGGGTTTGGCCCGCGACACAGCCGGGCCGGACTCGGGCCGAGCCCGGATATTTAAAAAATGAATAAAAAAAATTATCACACACACTAAAAAGTTTCTCTCTCTACTATTTACATAAGTGTTAGGTGCTGTAATTGGTCATCAGGCTTATCTTACTCACACACTTGAAGTCCCAGTTCGAATCTGGGCATTTACAAATTTTTTGACATTTTATTTCCTAAGGTGTTGGAGGGTTGTCAGGCGGAAGGGGGCGTCAGAGTGGCGAGCGGTGGAGGGTGGCGGGCGAGGGGGTGGCGGTGGAGGGGGATGCGGAGTGGCAGAGGTGGGGGAGCGGGCGGCGGAGGGTGGCTGGTGGCGAGGTGGGGGTGGAGGGTGGAGGGTCGAGGGTGATGGGCGGCAGAGTGGCGTGGGGAGGGGACGGGCAGAGTGGCGTGGGAGTGGAAGAGTGGCGAGGGGAGGGGCGGCGAGGTGGCGTGGGCGACGGAGTGCCGCTGGTGGGGATCGGGCTGTGCCAAAGCTCATGCCTAGGCATGGCGCGTGCCGAGCATAGCCCGCCCGGGCTGTGGGCCGCTTAACCCAAACCCGGGCCCATGGGGGAGCCGGTCCCAGGCCGTGTCTAGCCCAGCCTGGGTACCACCCGGGCGAGGCCCTTGCCCAAGCGAGTTAGGGCCCAGCCAAGTTACTGGCCCGTCCAGTTGACATCCCTAGTTTTCTTCTATAGAAAAAGGTATATTTGACGTGTGAGAGGATGAGTATCAAGTATCAAGAATCAAACATGGACGCGCGAGCCGAGATCCCTTCTTAAAGCATTAAACACCAAGTGAAGTTTCTTTATCCTTTCTAATTTATAAGCTACTCGAATCTAATGCTAATTACCCCTCATTTGACGTCGTGGCTGTTTGGTTGCAAGAAAGTGGGCGGAAGTAAGGAAATAGGGAATTATAATTGCTCACTTCCTTATCTATCCAAACACCGGAAAAGGAAAATAAGAAAACCTCATTTCCTTTTCTCTTTTCTCTTTTACACAATCATTTCCTCACTTCCAGAGTACTACAGTTAATTTTGCGGTCATGTAAATCTCATTTGTATTAAGTTGTAACACAAAACAGTTAATTTTTTGATCATGTAAATCTCACTTGCATTCTAATTACAGTCCATTTTTTATTTTTCTCAATTAATTTTTATTTTAATATTATTTTACGGTCAACTTTTCCACTATCACTTTCACTTTACCATCCAAACACCGGAAAATAAAAAATATTTTCCAAACCATACTTCCCAACAACATCCAAACACTGGAAAACTTTCTAACCAATTCTCAAGTTCCAACGGGAATTATTATCACTTCCTCAATTCCTCACTTCCTCACTTCCACCCTTAACCAAACAGGCCCGTCATAGACAACTCAACTCTTCATTTCTAGTCGTTAATCAAAACCGACCGAAAGGAGGTTCTCTCTCGTGACTCACATAGAAACTTTGCATGTTCGTTCGTCTGTTGGTCTTTTCCTCTCTCAGCTCCCATCTTTTTATTTCTTTTCCCCTTTCTTCTCTCCCGATTGTTCAGTCGGTTTCTCACCGATAGCGGTACTACACTAGTAAATTACAGTTCTGTCTGATGCGTTGAACCCGAGGCACAACGGCACCGCGTCAGTGGGCATTATCGTCAATTCGCGTTGTCCGCCATTTCTCAAAATTTGAACGTTTGAAAGCAGGCGGAACGGTAAACAGAACCCCATTTGCAGTTAAACCTAAAGTCCACTTCTGGATCCAGTCACCGCCTCAAACCCCGCAGTCTCTTTAAATTCGAGACCTCTCCATTTTCTTCACCGATGCGATAGACATCGCCCCATTTCAATGCGGACGCTGCAGAATCTCAATCTCTGAGACGAAGGAATTTTCCTTAGCAGTAAAAGAGCACAGTAAGAGACGTCATCATCATCATCTTCTTCTTCTTTTTATTTTTTTACTGAAAACCCTCCACTTTCTTGAAGTTTCTCTGATCCCTTTGTTTCTAATTCAATTTGTGAGTAGAAGATGCCGGAAGCTACGCGTTTGTTGGTGCGGGGAGGTGAGATGACCTCCGGTTTCTGGATTCGGCGAGTGGCGGGGGTGCCGGCGAGGCCGACGAGGCGGGTGAGGGCAGAGGATAACAAGGAGAACGAGCCGCCAAAGGGTCTTGTGGGCCCCACGCAGCGGAGGAGGAGTCAGAGGACGAGAAAGATCCCGCTGCCGGAGTGGTACCCGAGAACTCCATTGAGGGACATCACTGCCATCGTCAATGTAAGAAAGTTTCTTTCTTTTTCTTTGAAGTCCTAATTTTGGTGATCTCTTTTCATTTTACTGATCAATGTGTCGAGCACTGTTCTTGAATCTTCATTAAATTTTTGATTTTTATACAATAGATCCAATTTTAGTAGTTTCTTAGAGTTTATTTGGATCGAACTTTATTGGGTTTGTTCATAAGGGATTTGGAAAGATTTTGTTGACATCACTAATCAACATAACTGGAATTTTCTTTCATCATCATCATCTTCTTCTTCTTCATTTTTCTTAAGAAATTCTTCAACTTAATAATTTTATTTTTGCCGTCAGATTTCTTTTACTATAGATTTTTAGCAATTTCTTGAATTTGATATAGCAGGGTTACTTTAGGTTCTTTGTTAAATGGTTCTATATATCTATTTTTCAATGGAAACGAATTTAAAGCAGTTATTTTTATTATTTAGGACTTTTTATCAATATTTATAATTTTGTATCTTTAGTATGTAATTCTGTTTGAGTAGTTTTTGGGCAATTTGTTGAATGTTTTAGCAGATGGATTTGTTTTGATCTTCTGGCTTTTTTAGGTTTTTCTTTTCAATTTTTTTGGATTCTATCGATTTCGAACAATCTTTACTGTTTCATTGTATCTCCAAAAGAGACGCTTAGTATTCTTTTTAAACGTATCACAGGTGATGTAGGAATTGTATTCATTTATGGTAATTCCGTAGCAATTTTTTGTATCACTGGGGATATTGTTTTTTTTTTAATACACTTTACGCTAGAAGGGTTATTGTTGTCAATTTTTATGTAACTATACTATCATGTTAGGTGGTCTATCTGGAGTTTTCTAAAATTCCTGCTGAGTTTTTTTGTCCTAGATTTTTATTATTTTGTTGCATGTTGTCTTTGGTTTTAGTAATAATTGATGCACTAAAGGTTTTTTTTTAAAATCATTTCTTGTTAATTTTGTGCAGTTCACTGGCTGTAATTTTTTTGATATAAATGGTGAGACCAATTGACTTTGCATTTCGTCAATGACATTTTAAGAAATATCCTTAAAATAAACGATTTCAAACTAGTCAGAACGCTCTAACACCTAAGGTAAGGTTCTACATGCTAGCTAGAGACCCTCTGTATAATATTGATTATGGGTGAAACCTGTGATGATGATATCTTTGCTTTAGTTCACTGAAGGAATTTGAAGAAGGTTATATGCTAAATAATTGTATTCTGGGTCTTCACTCAAACATTATGACCTTTGCTATTTAATGGTATTCTATTCTACTTCTTTGTCATAATTGTCCTTTCTACATGCTAGTATATTTTGGAATTATCATCTTTGTCTGCATTTTCTTCAAAAAAATGTTTTGTCAGGTTATTTGCAAATTATATGAAGGAAAAAATTTTCACTTTTAATTTCTCTAGTACTTTGCTGTTGCTAGTTCGTTTGGAAACTTTTTCAGTGCGGAAAAAAACACATCCCTTTCTCATTCTGTTAGTTTCTGGATAACTTTGCCACTGTTTTTTTTATATCTTTTTCTTCAAAGCATCTGTGAGAAATTTTAAAATTTTTTGTTTTGCTGCTTGTAATATGTTGAGGTTTTGTTGTGGGTTGTTTTGAGATTATGATGTAGTATTTGGAGATCTATATATTTCTATCTGCTGACTGAATATTACATCATATGTTAATAAGAATTTTTTTCTAAGATTGCTTGAAGGATTTTGTTTGACGAGAGAAGGTAGATGAAATTAAAACATTATGATTTCCAGATGGTTGTTTTTATCAATTTCTTAGCTATATTTTTTATACATTGTCAAAATTTATTAATTTACTTGTCCCTTGCATATTACTGCCATATTTAATTGCATTTCACAATTTTAACAAAATCTTATTATCAATTGTTCAATAAATTTTTGAAGGGTTTATAGTATGTAAAAGTGAAGAAATACACATTTTTTTACATGTGACTGTAAATTTTCTAGGCCCTGGAGAGAAGAAGGCTCCGAGTGCAGGCAGCAAGGGCTGCCGCGGGGAACAGAGACAGCGAAGCCTCTCCTGAAAATCCACCCACCAGCCCTTTACCACAAGAGTTAAGTGTTGCTGATCAGACTCCAGTCACAGATTCCACTTCCAATCATACTACCACATGCGTTACATCCGGTTCTCCAGTTGAGCACCCACTGCTGCCGACCCCTTCCCCTTCTAGCTCCTCCCAAACCGATCACCCCCCCATCAATATGAACCAGGTTGAAATAGAAGAGAAGTTGTGCCGATCAATTGATCAGATTGAGAAGATTGTGAAGAACAATTTGAGGAAGACTGCGAAGGAGGCACCACCTGCCAAGAGGGTAATGCAGCGGAGGACTCTTATGTCAATGCGATGAGTGAAACATTTCGTTACACAGGGCTTAATGGATACTGCTGCTGCCAGACTGCTCTTCCTTTGCTGCTGTAAACCATCCCCAATCACTAGCTCAGTTTCATCCGGGGCCATTCCGCTGTTGTTGTTCTTCCTCTGTCTTCTGAGTTTCTGGCTGGGACTTGGGGCTTAGGCTGCAACCTTTTCTAACCTCTGTCCATTTAGTATCGTTCCTGGTCTGCTACCATAGAAGGGACCTCCATTGCAGCGGCCAGTTTTGCCTTTTGGGTTTCTACTGCTGCAGTAGTGTAGGGATTTTAGGTAATGTTCTAAACCTGTGTATATATATGTTTTTCTGCCCATTTCCAGGTTAAGGGGGGAGGGTTCTGTATTCTGTATCAGGCTCCTTTTGCAAATGAGAATCAAAATGATACGGAGTGCAACTGGTTCTTGTTAGTATCAGTTACTGGTTATATTTCTGAAATGTTTTGCAATTCATTATTGAATAGTTCCAGAATTTATAGTTACTGAAAGTCCATTCCCTGAACATTTAATACACACACACACACACACACACACACATATAGATACACACACACACACACACACACACACACACACACATTGGTTAATTTTGCAGTGCAATTCTGAGTGCGTGCATGCACGCAATCAGTCTGGATTATTTTGGTGGCTTGATTCTTCAAATTTCATATTCATTAAAAAATTATCAACTGCTTTAGTGTGTTATCCCAGAATCAAATGACTTTTCTTGATTTATAAAGTGCAATTATTTTTTGGTTAATGCCATTCATATCCTGAAGCAATATTAATTGTGCAGGTGCTGTAACTGTGTAGCTCCTTACTAAAATGTATTAGAATTTTTTACTTTGAAGGCCTATTTCTGTGTTTCAGAATCATTCAGCAGGGTGGTGGTAAATTAGCATTGGCGTTCGTTTGATGTTTGTGAAGGTGTAGGTGAACTAAAAAATATTTAGTCCCTGCATGAGATGTTTCTATGCTTCTGAATTCTTCAGCGGATGATTACCCCTCATCATGCATCTCATTCTTGTCTATCTTAAGTATTAGTTGTTAGGGATTGAGTTCCTCGCCGATGATCTCAACACGCCATGAACTTGATAATTTTGAGTAAACAAGATGAGAAAATAATAAATACAAGAACACAAGATTTAATATGGTTCGGTCAAAATTGGCTTACATCCACGGGGTATCATCAATATGAGAAGGAAGAATTACTAGAGTATAAGAGAACCAAATTTCTCTCTCCACCCTCTCTAATTCTCTTACCTCATTGATTCATATTTTTTTTCCAAGCCACCTCTCATCTAACTTACGAGAGATTATACATAGTGACGAAGAAATCCTAGCACTAATTATTTAGTAATAGTCACATCACTAAATAATCTCAGCCCAAAAGGCCTACTGGGTACAGCCACTTGGATGCTAAACTGAATACGAGGTACAATTCTAACAATTTCCATGCCATGAAATCGATAATTTTGACTCAAATCCGGTAAGCCACACAACTTGGAGGTACTTTATTGTTCTCGTTAGCTACTTCACAGACAAACTATGTATTGAAGTAACATCCCTTCTAAATTATGAAGCTGCAAATTCTGCATACATTAACCGTGCCACTCCGCACTTGTATTTCTGCAAATTTCAAACTTGAGTTGTGGCCACCCTTTTTATCACCGCTGCCACTAGCCAATACCTACTTCGTGATGCCTTTCTGGCTACTATGGCCTACCGTCGATCTTGAGGCTATCTGCCATCAAATCCCGCTATGGTCATACCGACCTCACACAAACATTGTCGCCACCATGGTCTTCCATGGATCATTTGCTATGGTCCAACTTTCTGTCGTTGTCTTCTCCTCTGAGACTAATCGTTTTCACATAACTGCCATGATCTTATCGACTTCTCGCCAACATATTATCATGGTTTTCTTTCCATCAATCATTGATTGTGAATCCATCACTATATTAATGTTTGCCAGAGTCAGCACCCTGCTAGTGATGATCTAAGACCTGATAGTCCACCAATTTTCACAATGATCTCACTGTGTCACAACTAGCTCATCACTACTCTAACCTGTACCTGGTCTCCGTGATCACCATCGATTCCTCCCTGATCTTTACAAAACCTGCTCTAAATATTGGAATCTTCTCGATCCACATTCACCACTGCATCAGGAACCACTGCATTCACGCTCGAATCAACCTCCACCGTTGATCAAACTCCAAATCCTCACCGTTTTTTCAGTCACTTCCTTTCGTATTTGTTGTCAGAACTTGCAGTAGATCCCATCGCACATTTTTCCCTCTCTCCATGTGGAAACCATCAGATGAATTTTTCTTTATCCATCCATTAAATTCATTGGTGTTCCATGCTTTATCCTTACACGGGAACTGTTGTGCGCAGATCAACAATCAATGAGAAACCCTTCAGTCACAGATGCAGTAGAGAAGTACCACCCAATGACAAGAACAAGGAAACAAGAGAAAGAAAGCAAAACACAAGATTTAACGCGGTTCGACAATTTGCCTACGTCCTCGGGGCAAGAAAGAGAGAGTGCTTTATTGATTCAATAACCAATACAATTTCATACATACTTATGAAGGGGACTCTGCCCCTTTATTTATAGCCAAGAAAACCAAGAAGAATTGAAAACCTTAATTGGACTCGTTTCCAATTTAGAAAAGAAATTCAAAATCTGGAAGGATCCATCTGTCGGTCGACCGGCCGGTCGAACGACCTAAGTCCCGGTCGACCGAGCGATCGACAGCTCCAACCCGAGAGCAAAGCCATGTCAGTCGGTTGACCGTGCAGTTGACTGGTCGACTGCTGTGATCCGGGCGGTCGACCGTTATTGCCCGTGCACGTTAGTGCACACCGGTCGACTAGTCGGTCGACTGGTAACTGCTGTCATCTTCATCTTTGGCTCTGATGGTATCTCTCTTCTTTCAATTCTCCACCTCGGTGAAGATTTTGCAAATCTGAGTCGATATCAGCATAGAATCTGGTGATTCGAAAGTGGCTACATTAGTGTGGCTGCCTACGTACCTTGCCCAAGGGATCAAGCCATCCGTAGTTCATCCAAATGAGCTCCAACAAGCTCATGCGACAGGAAGGATATGGAGCAATGCTTTACAATATGTAGATTTTACTCCTGACACCACCTTGACAAGCATATCGGTGGGATTCTCCTTTGTGTGAATCTTCAGTTACTCAATATCACCATCATCAAGAATCTCCCGAACAAAGTGGAACCTCACATCTATATGCTTCATCCTTGCATGATACACCTGGTTCTTTACTAAATAGATATCACTCATACTATCACAATTGATCTTCAGCAGATCCTGTTCTATCCGCATGTCATCGAGCATCCCTTGAAGCCATATTGCCTCCTTCATAGTCTCCGTCATGGCTATATACTCAGCCTCTGTAGTAGACAATGCGACGGTAGACTGTAGAATAGAGCGCCAACTGACCGGTGGTTGAGATAATGTAAATACATACCCCGTTGTGGACCGGTGTTTGTCAAGGTCTCCTGCATAATCGGAGTCAACATATCCGATACATTCCTGCTTCCCAGTGGAATCCTTCTCGAATACCAATCCAACATCTATGGTACCTTTAATGTACCGTAGAGCCCACTTCACCATCTCCCAATGACCCTTTTCAGGATCATGCATGTATCTATTAATCATGGAGACAGCTTGTGACAAATCTGGTCGTGTACACACCATTGTATACATCAGACTACCAACTGCGCTGGCATATGACACGTGAGTCATGTACTCACGTTCTTCAATAGTTTTTGGAGATATAGTGACTTTTAACTTGAAATGAGGAGCTAGTGGTGTACTTACAGATTTCGTATCCTTGTCGATGTTGAACCTCTGAAGTATCTTTTGCAAATACCTCTTTTGTGTCAAGCTCACCTTGCCACTCTTTCGATCTCGTTCAATTTTCATGCCTAGCACCTTCTTTGCTTCACTAAGATCTTTCATCTTAAGCTCAGAAGATAAGTCCTTTTTCAGTCATCAATTGCGGATCTAATTTTTGAAGCAATAAGTATATCATCTACATATAATAGTAGATAGATATACTCTCTTGTAGGTAGCTTGTTGTAATACACACATGGATCATAATGGCTACGTGCGTATATCTTTCCTCTGATGAAGCTATCGAAACGCTTGTACCATTGTCTAGGAGATTGTTTTAATCCATACAGTGATTTCTTCAGTTTGCATACCATGTATTTTTTCCTGCAGTTTTGAACCTTGTTGGCTGAGACATATAGATATCTTCATCTAGATCGCCATGGAGAAAAGCGGTCTTTACATTGTGTTGATCAAGGTCCAACTCGTACTGTGCTACCGGAGCCAATAGGATGCGAATTGAAGAATGCTTTACAACAGGAGAAAATACCTCATTGTAGTCAATTCCTTCTCTTTGTACGTAGCCTTTTGCTACCAATCTGGCTTTGTAGCGCACCATATCTTCTTTGAGAGATCCATGTTTCTTTGCGTACACTCACTTACAGCCAATTGCCTTCTTTCCTTTGGGCAACACTGTGAGTTCCCAAGTGCCGTTTTTGTATAGAGAATTCATCTCTTCTTCCATAGCATCTTTCCACATCTTTGATTCTGAACTGATTTCAGCTTTCCTATATGGGGACATGATTGCCTTTTCAACGACAGGAAGAGCATAGGCGACAACCATATCTGTGTTGGCCCAGAGGCCCTTCACTCTAGTTTTGATGATGATTAACTCATGTAGTTATAGTTTATTAATAATCTTGTGTATTTAGTTTCAGATATTTGATCAAGATATTAGTAGGAGATTAGCTTCAACAAAGGTGTTTTGGAGCTTTCATATGGTGATTCAAGAGCTCGAGCGTCAAAGTTCACATCTAGCACTCGGATGGAATCAAGCTCGGTGGATCACGTTTAGTTCGAGTTGACTTGGAGACGGAGTTCTACAAGAAGACATCGGTTTGTTTAGTTTAAGATTTGTTTAGATCTCATCGTAAAGATTAGATAGTGTGATATGCTCAAGTTCACAATACACACACAAGTTTCATGTTTTGATTTTCGGTTTAACCGATCTTAGTTTTCATGAATGATAGAATCAAAACAAGTTTACATGGTTTATGTATATTAGATTTGATCTATATACATTTATACTCATATGCTTAGAAAATCTTATTTTGGTAGCTTATTCATGTGTTTGGAGTTTTGTAGTTAAACAAAACTTATTTCTGGATTTCATGTCAAAAACATAGATATAATACCTTCCCTGTATATTGGATTCTATCCATATACAATATGCTTAAAAGTTGTTTAAATATCATGTTTTGTATTTATATGTGCTTTGAAAAAATCGGATTTCCATTTTAAAAATCCAAGTTTTGGAAAATACAGTTTTTGGTTTAAGGAAAATTTTTAATCTCACAAAAATGGTTCAAATTGTTTAAAATATGTGTTGAATCTTTGTCACACATATTTGTATTTCAAAGATCTAATAAGAACTGTTTTTTTGAAATTTATGTGATTTTATGGGATTTAATAGAAGATAAAAACCCTAGTTTTTAAATCCTATAATTAGCTGGACTGGCCTTCTGCTGGTTGATCGGACGGTCGACCGATTGTAGAAGTCGGTTGACTGACGTGCACAAGCGTGCACGCCAGCTTGAACTGGTGGGCTGGTCGACCGGGTCGGTCGACCGCCAGAAAGCTCTGCTCTCTGGAAATGGCCCCAGTCGACCGGGTCAGTCGACCGGCAGAGAGTTCTGCTCTCTGTATCCAGCTTCGGTAGACCGGCCAGAGAGCCGTTACTCTTTAGATCCAGGCCCGATTGACTGGGCGGTCGACCGGTGGGCTCAGCGGTCATAAATTTGACCGTTGGCCGGTCGACCGGAAGGGCAAAACTGCCCTTTCCTGGCTGCCAACGGGAAGAATTTTGTGGGGATATAAATACCCCACATTTAAGCTAGTTTTCAACAAGTTTTTCAAAGAGCAAAATTCTCATTCTTTCTAGCGTTTTATTATAAGTTTTCAAAAGAGTTTTAGAGCCAAAAGATAGATCTTTATTTGTTTTAAAAGGGTTGGAAAAATCAAAGAAAAATAGGATATTTGGGATATTGGTTTTTGATCCTCATTTCAATCATATTCTAGTTGTTTTACCAAGTATTTTTCTTTGTGATTTATTTTTCAAACTCTTTGTTTTCTCACACTTGAGCTTATCTATGTATCTTATTTATAGGATCATTATTTTGTGAGAAAGAATTGGTTTGTGGTTGAGAGAGACCA
Organism: Agave tequilana; assembly: GCA_038442645.1. Taxonomy (NCBI): domain Eukaryota; kingdom Viridiplantae; phylum Streptophyta; class Magnoliopsida; order Asparagales; family Asparagaceae; genus Agave; species Agave tequilana. Next base: position 105,457 of record JAVJIF010003701.1, read on the forward strand.
CCAAGTTGTAAACCTTTCATTTATTGTAATATCCCTCTAGTAAGAGATGATAGTATTGATATCCCTCTAGTGAGAGGTGATTGTGAAAGTGATGTTTGTATCCCTCTAGTGAGAGGTAGAGGTTGAGTTGGAATCCCTCAAGTGTGAGGTGATTGTTGTTGGTGTTGGCTTTGTACCTATCCCTCATTTGTGAGGTTGATATTGTGTTGGTTTAGTACCTTGCTTCTAGTGAGAGGTTGTATTGGTTGAGAGAGGAGTTGTGTACTTCTGGTTTGTATTTACCCAAATCCTCAGTGGAGGTTCTCTGTGTGGGATGTCCTGTGTGGATGAGTTAGTGGAAATCCTTCTGTGTGAAGGCGGGGACGTAGAGCTGTGTGCTCGATCCTCGAAACATATCCTTATGTTTGCGTTTGATTCACTTTCTCTAACTCTCTCTTATTTACCTTGCATTGATTCATACTGTCATATCATTCATATATGCTTGGTTTGATTATGTGCCCATACTTGTGTTTAACCAAGAGAGCTTCATATAGCACCTCAACTCTTATTTAGAGAAATTTAGAGGAGATAGTCCAAAGCTCTTCATAGGGAATTCGGTTACACTCTTTGATTACACTAAGTGTGTTGCATTTAGTTTTAAATTCCATATTATTTCTAATTAGATTAGCCTTACACCTATTCACCCCCCTCTAGGTGTACTTTCAATTGGTATCAGAGCCTACGCTCCTGATATTAGGTTTAACCACCTAGGAATGAGATCTTGGCTAGCTAATCTTGTAATTGCATTTGCACACTCATGGATTGCTTGACTCCTCCAATGTATAATGTTTCCAACATTGACATGTGAAAATTTAGAATGAGTATGTACCTAAAAACCCTAGGTTTGCATGTTTTCTTACCGCTATCAAGAAATCCTATCTTGGTAATAGCAAGCATATAGAGGCCAATGCACAAGCCCTAATGACACTTAGAAGCATATTTAACAAAGAATATTTGTGTATGATTTCTCATTGTGATTCCGTCTTTGCAGTGTGGAACATGTTGATCTCTCCCGAGCTTCAAAAGACGAATCATGTGGAGATGAAATTTAGTGGAGGAGAATCCGAACAACATTGCTATATGGTCCAAAGGAATGACTCCCTTCAGGTAAATTTGAAAACTCAACTAGATGACTGTGCTAGTTCTTCCGGCGATGATCATATTGATACCGATGCATTGAATGAAGAACTATCAATTGTTTGTGAAAAATTACTTGAAAAATATAATCTATTGAAAAAGAAAAGTTTTGGACTTAATAAAGATAATAAAGATTTGGTTTCAAAACTTAAGTTGGCTTTGCAAGAGAAGGTTGAGATTTCAAATGAATGTGACTCCTTGAAATCTCAACTTGAACTTGCTCTAAATGAAAACAAGATTTTGAAAAATAAAAATGATTGCAATGAGGTTTTGAATAAAAATAAAGTTCTATCTTCAAAACTTAATTTTATTGTAAAAGAAAATGAATTTTTGAAAAACAAAATTTTTTCTATTTTAAAAGAGCTAAATTTATTTTCAAAGAAAAATACTACTTTACAAAATGATATTGATTCACATGTTTGCCATGCTAATATAGCTTCATTATCTAACTTACCTATTGCATGCTCCATTTCTTCTTTCATGATTAAAAATGATATAAACTTATTGAAGAAGAATGTTGATTGTTTGGGCTCCACTTTGAGCCAATGTGCCATGAACCATACACGTTTGGAATCCATGTTACGCAAGAAACAAGTTCCACCTATGCATGCACACAAACCACGGCATACACATGCTTTACACATTTATACACATAACACAATGTATGCTCATGTGTACACATGTACAAATTGTGGACGTAAGGGCCACCTTGCTACGTTTTGTTATGATAGAATATATGATGTAAATTTAGCAAATAAATTTATTTGGGTTAGGAAAAGTGCTAACCCCTATGGACCCAAAAGAGTATGGGTACTAAAAATCACTCCTATTTTTGATGTAGGTGTGGGATCTCACATGACGTGAGAGTTGTTGGTGCCTTGAGGTGGATGCGTTTCGAGCTAAACGGTGACTATTTAGGATGCATCACTTTCAAGAGAGTTTAGTGGGAGGACCACCATGGTTTGGAGACATAGAGATGTACCCTCATAGTTTTGATAATGATCTCTTACTCCTGTCTATGTTTACATGCTTTTCATGTCATTGATTTTTAGCATGTTTTTGAAATCGCTATGATACTAATTGAGATCACCTAGAGGGGGGGGTGAATAGGTGATGGCTATATGAAATGACAATTATGCGGAAGTAAAAATTTCTAACACAACAATTCGCACAAATGTAAATTTGCAATAAATAGAACAATATAAGTGCAATAAAGTAAGAGAGTTGAGTTAGAGAAAATTCGAGCAAACGCAAACACGCCGATATGTTTCCGAGGTTCGAGCCACGCTCTGCGTCCCCGCCTTCACACTTGAAGGATTTCCACTATTGAGGATCCCACCGGATTAACAATACAAGGACACACTTGTCCGTCTCTCGTGATGCCTCAACACCACCTTGAGCACACTCGCTCGCCTTGAGGCCGATGCCTCTACAACTTCACTCCAAGAAGAAAATGAGTGATCAACACTTGATCACTTTACAAAAGCTCACTTAGCACAATCCTAGAACCAAGTATGTAGATGTAGATTGATGGGATTGTGTAGTGCAAAAGCTAGAGAGAAGTTAGAGGTAAAGGCTACAAGTTGGGGTGTTGGCAATTTTTGGCTTTGGAAATCTTTTGCAAAAGAAAGCAATTGAAAACTTGAAAAACACTTGAAAATCTTTTGTAAAATTGTTCTTGATAGATCTCATATCAAATAGAAACGACCTCCTATTTATAGGGGTCAAAAACAACTCAAAACAGCCTCTCATAGCTGTTGGAATCAAATCCCAAAACAAAAACCTGACAGAAAACTAGCTGTTAGAACTGTCAGAACTTTTGACAGTGTCCGGTCGATCGGGACGGTCGATCGCCAACGGTCAAAAATCCGACCGTTGGGGACCTACGGTCGACCGCCTCGGTCGACCGAATTTTCCCGAGAGCAAAACACAGGGATCGGTCGACCGAGGCGGTCGAATGATACTCGTGCACAATCTGTGCACGTCCGGTCGACCGACCCGGTCGACCGCCACTGTCAGTTCTGAAAAATCAGAACTGCCAGAACCAGAAAATTTGGGAGATGGTTTTATCTTTTAAGTTTTATATTTTAAACTTGTAAAAACTTAGAGTATGAGCCTGTGTCAATACTCTATCATGTTTAAAATATTTTGATATAAATCCTTTTGATAAAAGCTTGTTTTTCTCAAAAATTGTTTTTCCAAAAACTTAAATATTTCTAACTTAATTTCCAAAACATGTTAGGAAATGGATTTTGAAATCATTTTTGAAGCCCTTATAAAAACTGAATAGGTGTGTGTGTGTAATCCCAATCCTCTACTTCTATCATCTAGGTTTTGACACAATTTCTAAAAACAAAAATACAAATCTTGTTTTTCTTTGTCGTCTTGATCTTGTCTTGATCTTCACATCATCATCTTGATCCCGAAGCATCCTAGTTGTGCATAGCTTGGGAATCTTCATTTTTGCGGTGTCCAAACTTGTGAGTCTTTTAGCGGAGCCGTCAAAAACAACCTGTTAAATAACCTGAAATATTCTGAAATAAACATGTTAAATACATAACTAAATATGGTTTGTTATCATCAAAATAATCATGGAGATAAAGGACAAATGGCCTTTGGGCCAACAATCTCCCCCTTTTTGATGATGACAAAACATATGTAGTTATCACAAAATATTTTGGTAGAGACTTCAAATGAAGCTCCCCCTCAACACATGCATATCATAAATGATACAAATCATACTCAGGCATAGTATAAAAAATGACAAACACCATATTTTCATACCAACAAGTACTCATATCATAGAGCAAATACTCATGTCATAGATAAAGATAGAACATGGGTTCATACAAAAGGATACATATAAAGAAACATGTCCACAAAGCATAATAGAAAATACATGTAGAAATATGTCCAAATACATGTCCAAAACAAAATAAAAATAAATACTACATGTCCAAACACAAATACTACATGTCCAAACACACACAAAGTACTATATCACAAAATATCTCTCTCAAGATAACTCTCCACAAATAACTCTCCCCCTTTTTGACATCATCAAAAGGGGAGGTCACTCCTCAGCACCAGCATCACCGTCATCGCCGTCATCGTCTACGTCCTCTGACGCGTGCTCCATGCCTTCGGCCATAGTCTTGTCACCATCACCATCTTCCTCTGAAGAAGCTGCCGCCTCCTCTGGATCAATGCTGTCAACCCGAGGTCGAGGTGGAGGTGCAGATGATGGAGCTCTGGTAGGAAATGGAGGACCAGAAGAGGGAAGTGGACGAGCGATGGAAGTAGGATCAGGAGGAATCATGTCAAATTTGGTGAAAAGAGCATCAAACTGAACATCCACAAAACTCATGGAGTCAGCAATATATGACATGTCATTCCTAAGACCCTGGATGCGAGAGTCTATCTCTGCTCGAGCAGCGGCCTCACGCTGAAAACGTGCATCCAGCTCTGCACGAAAAGCTGTATCGCGCTGCTCAATCCAGGCCTGATGTGCCTCGAGCTGAGAGCGGACCACAGAAGAGATGAGAGACTGAAGATCAGGAGGAAAAGCTGGGGCTGACGCAGATGAAGTCCCTGGGGCCGAAGATGACCCTGGGGCAGAAGAAGATCCAGGAATAACAGGAGGTGGAATTGGAGGTTGCTCAGGAGCGTGTCTACGCAACTGTGCTTCCATCCTCTTCAACAAAACTCCATCAATGTTTATATTGGGATCTTTTGAAATCTCAGCAGAAAGATCGAAGTTGAGGGCTCTGAGAATGTGAGTAATCAGCATGCCAAAAGGAAGACTTCGACCGGACATACGAATTTGGTCAGAAGCCATATGAAATGCAATGAGTCGGGGGATATTTATCTTAATGCCTCGCAGAAGGCAATAGATAATCAGAGATGTAGGACCCCTAGCATTACTATACTCACCATGCTTAGGGACTAGGTTGTAGAAAATAATCTTAGTAAGGACCTGAGCAGTGAGAGTGAACCTACTCACAACTTCGTTCCTTACTAGACCGGGGTTGTCATCCCCGTGAATCAAGGTAGAGGCGGTGAGCGCAGACTCACCGTCAGGATAGGACTCAAAAGTGTGTAGGTCATAGGAATACACATCAACACCACCAGGAGTGAGATGTAGGATATCACCAAGTCGACCGATGCTAAGGTCGATGTCCCTACCTAACACTCTAGATTTGATCCGGTTCCCATCAAATGAAAAGTTTGCATAAAAATAGGGAACTAGAGAGGAATAGACTTGTTCCTTGATAGTTAAGAACTCGTCTAGATCATTGTTCCTAAAGATTTGGGGGATATCCAAATGCTCAAAATCTTGAAAGACAACATATCTCCCCGAGTTGATTTTTCTAGTGGAAAGATTGATGTAACGATTACCGGCAAGTTCACTGACAAAAAGACGTTTAGGCTTGGGAGTTGAAGGTTGTGCAATGGCTTTGCCTTTTTCTTGCCTTGATCGTTTGGCATTTTGGAATAAAAAAAATGAGATTTTTAGGTTGAAACAAGTTAGGGCTTGATCTAGATGCTTAGAAACCTAGAATTGATGACAATAGATAGTTGATTCCAAAGCAAGATATGAAAAACAGAATCAAAAATCGGATTTTTACCTTAACTTGAAGAACTGAAACCCTAGATCAGTGAAAGCCGAATTTCTCCGAATCCAGCGGATGAATGATCCTGAAATTGAAGATCTGGAAGTAGAAGAAGGAATTACAAGAGGGTTTTGAGTTAATTTGAGATCGGTTGAGAGATTGGAGAGAGAAAGAAAATTTTGGAGAAGGAGGGAGTCGGGTTCGTCGAGTTTGAGTGAGAGAGAGAGAGAAAAAAAGTGAAAAGAAATAACAGATATAGGGCAGAATTCGTCGAACGGTCGACCGGGGTTGACTTTCGGTCGACCGAGGACAACCCGAGAGTTCTGAATTTTCAGAACGGTCGACCGAATTATCCCGAGAACTCTGCTGGTCTGCAGCGGTCGACCGGGACTATGGTCGGTCGACCGGTTTCGCCTGAAACCTGTCTGCAAATACAGCCCAAAAAAAAATTTAAAAATATAATTTTATTAAATCAAAAATATGATATATTATAAATATAAAATTACAATCAACATGTTGTAATCTTCATTAAATTGTTATGACAACCAAAGTTACAAACAAGGTATTTTAATTTTTAATTTCCATATTAAAACAAAGTTTTAGAGATGTTAAAGCCGAATACCCAGTGACGGGTTCTGAACTTCTTCCTCTTGATTCCTCGTGAAATGAGTTGAGGCGCGCAATTGCCATCTCTAAGGTATTTGCTTTATATATGAAAATTTTACAAATGTTTATTTTTATTTATGAAAATAATGTGTATATGTATACAAGTATATAATCACAAATTATAAACTATACATGTGGACATTTAAACATTGCATAAACAACTAGATATCAAAAACTGGACATGGCATATACAATCATGATAGAGTTGCAAGTTTATACTAATCATGTATCAATGAGGCATAAAATTAAACTAGCAATCCTATAACAATTGTACATACAAAATTAAACTCTTAAATGGAGATGTTACCAAAATACGGGCAATCTCCACAAATAGGTGCCTCCACGATAGCGATGCATGCACGATTTGTTCTTTAAGCTCCGATGCATCAACCACCCGGGCACCACTTCCTCCTAAGTCTTGGAGGGTGTAGATCCACCTATACCTGTATCATTTAAATTCGGTGGCTCCTTTGGTACCCAAATCTTAGTGGGTCCTTTGGGGTTAGATCCGGGGCGAACCCAAACAAATTTATTCTTTACATTATTTTTAGCATAGCAAAACTTTTCTAAATGGCCTTTGCGGCCACAATGCGTGCAAATAAAAATTCTACCACTACTATACATAAATGCATGGTTATGTGTGTGTGCATGTTTATGTGTAGAGTGTTTATGATGAACATGTTTCCCTTGGGCTACTCCCTTAGGAAATTTAGATGCAAGCTTGTTAAAATCAAATGCACATTTCTTTAAAGTGTTATCTAAAGAATCAACACGTTTTTGAATTTCAACAAAAACATTTTTATTACTAGAAATCATGGGGGTTTTTCCTTTATTAGCTACCCTATACTTATCAAAATCACTTTTCAATTTTTCAAAAGAACTAGATAACTCATTTTTCTCTTTTAAACAAATTTCAAGTTTGTTCTTCAAAACATCATTTTCCTTTTTCAATTTCTTATTATGAGATTGTGAAATCTCATACCTATGTTGCAATTCTTCAAAAAATTGAGCAAGTTCATCCATTGTAAGATCATCATCATCAATAGAAGTTTCTAGACATACCTTAGATGAATCCTCACCTTGTGCCATAAAGCACATGTTGGCGGTGTCGATCTCCTCCTCGGATTCGGACTCCGTATCATCCCATGTAGCGGCCAAAGCTTTCTTCTTCTTCCCATGCTTGGAGGTGGTTGCTTGGAGAGCGGGGCAATCGGCAATTAGGTGACCGATCTTCTTGCAATGGAAGCAAGGACCGAGTTCTTCTCTTTTCTTCTCGTACCTTCCTTGAGGTTTCCCTCTTCGAAAGTTGCTTTGCCGTCCCTTTTTGTAAAACATCTTGCCCACCTTCCGGATGAGCATGGCGAAGTCCTCATCGCAATCTTCGGATGAGTCGTCCTCCTCGTGTATGGTAGGAGTGGCTTTGAAGGCGATTGTCTTCTTCTTGGGTGTCTCCCTTTCTTCTCGAACCTTCATCTCTATCTCATGTGTCTTGAGATTTCCGATGAAGCCGGAGAAGTCCATCTCCTCTTTGTCATTAAGCTCCTTGAGTGTTGTTGCCTTGACTTCCCAAGCTTTGGGAAGAGCCCGAATGACCTTTCGAATCTTTTGATCATTGTCAATCTTGTCTCCTAGAGAAGATAAAGCGTTAGTGATCTTAGTAAAATGAGTGAGCATGTCATCAATGCTCTCATTATCAAACATATAAAAGTTCTCATATTGAGAACGTAGCAAGTCAACCTTAGCTCTTTTGACTTGTGACGTTCCCTCATGAGTCACAATAAGAATGTTCCAAACCTCAAATGCGGATTTACAATTAATTATGCGTGCAAGGTCATCCTCATTTAATGCTTGGGTCAATGCATATTGTGCCCTAGCATTAGCCTCATAGTCTTTGGAATTATCCTCGGACCATGTGCTCTCATCGGTTGTAGGTTCTATGAAATCTTTGGTTATGGCCCTAGCTGCCCTAACACCTAAGGATTTCAAAAATAAGTTCATCTTGACTTTCCAAATGGGAAAGTTCAAGCCATCAAATTTGGGTGGGGATTTAATGCTAGAGAAGTCCATGGATGCCATGAATGCACAAGCAAATATAAATGCAACAAAAATGTATATAGCCAAATATGGATCTCCCTAAGGTGGTTAGACCTAAGTTGTAGGGTTAGGCTCTGATACCAATTGAAATCGCTATGATACTAATTGAGATCACCTAGAGGGGGGGTGAATAGGTGATGGCTATATGAAATGACAATTATGCGGAATTAAAAATTTCTAACACAACAATTCGCACAAATGTAAATTTGCAATAAATAGAACAATATAAGTGCAATAAAGTAAGAGAGTTGAGTTAGAGAAAATTCGAGCAAACGCAAACACGCCGATATGTTTCCGAGGTTCGAGCCACGCTCTACGTCCCCGCCTTCACACTTGAAGGATTTCCACTATTGAGGATCCCACCGGATCAACAATACAAGGACACACTTGTCCGTCTCTCGTGATGCCTCAACACCACCTTGAGCACACTCGCTCGCCTTGAGGCCGATGCCTCTACAACTTCACTCCAAGAAGAAAATGAGTGATCAACACTTGATCACTTTACAAAAGCTCACTTAGCACAATCCTAGAACCAAGTATGTAGATGTAGATTGATGGGATTGTGTAGTGCAAAAGCTAGAGAGAAGCTAGAGGTAAAGGCTACAAGTTGGGGTGTTGGCAATTTTTGGCTTTGGAAATCTTTTGCAAAAGAAAGCAATTGAAAACTTGGAAAACACTTGAAAATCTTTTGTAAAATTGTTCTTGATAGATCTCATATCAAATAGAAATGACCTCCTATTTATAGGGGTCAAAAACAACTCAAAACAGCCTCTCATAGCTGTTGGAATCAAATCCCAAAACAAAAACCTGACAGAAAACTAGCTGTTGGAACTGTCAGAACTTTTGACAGTGTCCGGTCGACCGGGACGGTCGACCGCCAACGGTCAAAAATCCGACCGTTGGGGACCTACGGTCGACCGCCTCGGTCGACCGAATTTTCCCGAGAGCAAAACACAGGGATCGGTCGACCGTTGCGGTCGACTGATACTCGTGCACAATCTGTGCACGTCCGGTCGACCGACCCGGTCGACCGGCCACTGTCAGTTCTGAAAAATCAGAACTGCCAGAACCAGAAAATTTGGGAGATGGTTTTATCTTTTAAGTTTTATAATTTAAACTTGTAAAAACTTAGAGTATGAGCCTGTGTCAATACTCTATCATGTTTAAAATATTTTGATATAAATCCTTTTGATAAAAGCTTGTTTTTCTCAAAAATTGTTTTTCCAAAAACTTAAATATTTCTAACTTAATTTCCAAAACATGTTAGGAAATGGATTTTGAAATCATTTTTGAAGCCCTTATAAAAACTGAATAGGTGTGTGTGTGTAATCCCAATCCTCTACTTCTATCATCTAGGTTTTGACACAATTTCTAAAAACAAAAATACAAATCTTGTTTTTCTTTGTCGTCTTGATCTTGTCTTGATCTTCACATCATCATCTTGATCCCGAAGCATCCTAGTTGTGCATAGCTTGGGAATCTTCATTTTTGCGGTGTCCAAACTTGTGAGTCTTTTAGCGGAGCCGTCAAAAACAACCTGTTAAATAACCTGAAATATTCTGAAATAAACATGTTAAATACATAACTAAATATGGTTTGTTATCATCAAAATAATCATGGAGATAAAGGACAAATGGCCTTTGGGCCAACAGTTTTGATTACTATGTTAAATGCAATGATAGTTAGACCTATGGCATACATATATAGTATTTGAGATACACCCATATTTATATGGACTCATATTTTGTGTTCTCACTATAGTTTAGCTATGTTGTATATCATAGTCTAATGCATCCGCATTTACATAATGATCATTTTGTTTTATGTTTCATTTTATGCTTCATACTTTGATTACATGTTTAGATGTTAGTTTTCATTAAAACTTGAGTATATACTTGTACAACTAGTGAGCCACAAATAGATTATTAAATGTTTGTGCTTGATTGCTCATTTGTACTCATTAGATGTACTAGTATAACCTAGTTTTGATGATTCTTGCATTTTGACTTGTATTCTCATTTTGTACATGTTTATATTTAAACTTCATGTATATGTCTATTTTGTCTAAACGAATAGTTATACATATACATCCTTGAGCCACTTGCCTTTATGCATATACTTTTGTGGACTCGTTCATATTTGGATATGTATGTATACTCTAGTTTGTACAAAATAACATATGCCTTGAAGTTGTATTATTGAAAATTAAATTTTAATGACTTTCGTGTTTTCGTCTATTAAGGAATATCATATTGAGCTTAATTGCCTTATTTCATGATTTTGTTACATAATTCTTTCACTCATATTACTTAATGTTTTCTCATGACTTTATTTTCATGAGTATTATATGTGCTATATAGATTTTAAATGTTGATTATGTGATTCTCATATTTTATGAAATATATTCTTATTTTATTCCTTACTTGAAAGATTTCGTACTAGTTGTCAAGTTTTTCATATAACTAGTTGTGTATTCTTCATTTTGGTAGAGTTTTCAATTGTGCTAAAGCTATTTTCAAACTTATTTTTGAAAATCCCTACCCATCTAATAGGCGGTTGGTTGGGCGACCGTGCCTTGAATGCATTATTGAAAATCTATTTAAACATGTGTCATGAAATGGGTGGTAGGGAGTATGAGTTATACACTTAATCCTTATTGTGTTTTTAATTGGTATCACAATTGATATCTATTTTGTATACTCATATTTGTTTCTATATATGTATGCTTCAACTTCAAATAGTATCAATTTCGATTGGTATTTAATTTTTCATATATATATATGTGTGTGTGTGTGTGTGTGTGTGTGTGTGTGTGTGTGTGTGTGTGTGTGTTTTGATTGTACTTACTATATCTCTAAGCACAATTTTGGATATGCTAAGCTTACTTTAGACCTTAATGACTATTATTTTTAAATTGGTATCTTATTCAAGCTATGCATCATTTTCATTGGTATTTCGTAAAGGGGAGAAAATTCATGTTATACCTTTCAGTGGATTTTGTTTACTATTGGTATCTTACTCCCACTCTTTATGTTGAAAAATGATAATTTTTTTAATTGGTATCCTACGCTCCTAATAAAAAATTATTTTTTTGGTATATGTTTCATTTTCACTATTGGTATCAATAATCTTAAATTGATATTATTCTCCATTTGGTATCTCTATTGCAAAATGATTTTGGTGTTTAACCAAAAGGATTGGTTTATGTTTTTCAATTGGTATCAAAAGTGTAAAATATTTTCAATTGGTACTAATTTTTACAATTGGTATCAAGGTTACCTATATGTTTATATCTTTCAATTGATTTCAAAATTTTTGTTGGTTTCTTCGAAATGTTTTGTTTATTTTCAATTGGTATCATGATGTTTCGATGTATACCTTTATGCTAAATTGATATATTTTTAATTGGTATCATAATGTTTTGATTCGTATTGCTTATATGCAAGGGAAGCTTAACATCTTCTCTTTATATAGATTCATGTTGAGTGTATGTCATATTGAAGTGATTGACCTTTCATTGGTATGTAGTACACGTGTGAAGTAGGAGATTCACATCTCCTTTTATACATTACATATTATGCTTTATGTGGTTAGGGTTTAGTCATCTCTTTTCATATAAATGCATATATGCAGGGGGAGTTAACTTCACGTCTCTCCTCTTCATGAATGTATATAGCATATATACCTTTCTTGTTTTGATTTATGCAAAAAGGGAGAAAAATATTTATGCCCTTTATTGTTTGTACCCCTTTGTTAATGAATTGACAAAAAGGGGGAGAGATATTTTGGAGTTTGATATAAGCATGTTTACTTCATATTTAAATATGCATGCTTGTTTAAATTTGTTATCGTTTACCATTGGTATCAAGATCGTTTACCATTGGTATCAAGAGCATCTTTTGTTGGTATCTTGAGCTTTTATTGGTATCAAGAGCAACATGTTTTTAAGAACATTTTTATTTTAAAATTGGTGTTCAAGAGCATGTTTATTTCATTGGTATCAAATATTATGTTTGTTTCATTTCCTTATTTTATACATGTTTATGCATATATAGAGCATTCATTACATATCCTTATTGTTTATTGCTATGCATGAGTTAAGGGAGAGCTTCTATGAAGCTTAACTTTATTCCATGCATATATAACTCCATGAGTTTTGTCATCATCAAAAAGGGGGAGATTGTTGGCCCAGAGGCCCTTCACTCTAGTTTTGATGATGATTAACTCATGTAGTTATAGTTTACTAATAATCTTGTGATATTTAGTTTCAGATATTTGATTAAGATATTAGTAGGTGATTAGCTTCAACAAAGATGTTTTGAAGCTTTCACATGGTGATTCAAGAGCTCGAGCGTCAAAGTCCACATCTAGCACTCGGATGGAATCAAGCTCGGTGGATCACGTTTAGATCAAGTCGACTTGGAGACGGAGTTCTACAAGAAAACATCAGTTTGTTTAGTTTAAGATTTGTTTAGATCTCATTGTAAAGATTAGATAGTGTATATGCTCAAGTTCACAATACACACACAAGTTTCATATTTTGGTTTTGGTTTTCGGTTTAACCGATCTTAGTTTCATGAATAGATAGAATCAAAACAAGTTTACATGGTTTATGTATGTTAGATTTGATCTATATACATCTATACTTCATATACTTAGAAAAACTTATTTTGGTAGCTTATTCATGTGTTTGGAGTTTTGTAGTTAAACAAAACTTATTTCTGGATTTCATGTCAAAAACATAGATACAATACCTTTCATATATATTGGATTCTATCCATATACAACATGCTTAAAAGTTATTTAAATATCATGTTTTTTTATTTACATGTGTTTTGAAAAAATCGGATTTCCATTTCAAAAATTCAAGTTTTAGAAAATACAGTTTTTGGCTTAAGGAAAATTTTCAATCTCACAAAATGGTTCAAATTGTTTAAAATATGTGTTGAATTTTTGTCACACATATTTGTATTTCAAAGATCTAATAAGAAATGATTTTTGTGAAATTTATGTGATTTTATGAGATTTAATAGAAGATAAAAATCCTAGTTTTTAAATACTATAATTAGTTGGACTGGCCTTCTGTCAGTCGACCAGACGATCGATCGATTGCAGAAGTCGGTCGACCGATCCGGTCGACTGACGTGCACAAGCGTGCACGCCAGCTTGAGCTAGTGGGCTGGTCGATCGGGTCGGTCGACCACCAGAGAGCTCTGCTCTCTGGAAATGGCCCCGGTCGACCGGGTCGGTCGACAGGCAGAGAGTTCTGCTCTTTGTATCCAGCTTCGGTCGACCGAGCGGTCGACCGGCCAGAGAGTCGTTACTCTCTAGATCCAGGCCCGATTGACGAGGTGGTCGACCGGTGGGCTCAACGGTCATAAATTTGACCGTTGGCCGGTCGACCGCCTGGTTGACCGGAAGGGCAAAACTGCCCTTTCCTGGCTGCCAACGGGCAGAATTTTGTGGGGCTATAAATACCCCACATCTGAGCTAGTTTTCAACAAATTTTTCAAAGTGCAAAAATTCTCATTCTTTCTAGTATTTTATTACAAGTTTTCAAAAGAGTTTTAGAGCCAAAAGATTGATCTTTATTTGTTTTAAAAGGGTTGGAAAAATTAAAGAAAAATAGGATATTTGGGATATTGATTTTTGATCTTCATTTCAATTATATTCTAATTGTTTTCCCAAGTATTTTTCTTTGTGATTTGTTTTTCAAACTCTTTATTTTCTCACACTTGAGCTTATCTATCTATCTTTTTATAGGATCATTGTTTTGTGAGAAAGAATTGGTTTGTGGTTGAGAGAGACCATCAAGTTGTAAACCTTCCATTTATTATAATATCCCTCTAGTGAGAGGTGATAGTATTGATATCCCTCTAGTGAGAGGTGATTGTGAAAGTGGTGTTTGTATCCCTCTCGTGAGAGGTGGAGGTTGAGTTGAAATCCCTCAAGTGTGAGGTGATTGTTGTTGGTTTTAGCTTTGTGCCTATCCCTCATTTGTGAGGTTGATATTGTGTTGGGTTAGTGCCTTGCCTCTAGTGAGAGGTTGTATTAGTTAAGAGAGGAGTTGTGTACTCCGGTTTGCATTACCCAAATCCTCAGTGGAGGTTCCCTGTGTGGGAAGTCCTGTATGGACGAGTTAGTGGAAATCCTTCTGTGTGAAGGCGGGGAATAGAGCTGTGTGCTTGAACCTCAAAGCATATCCTTGTGTTTGCGTTTGATCCACTTTCTCTAACTCTCTCTCTTATTTACCTTGCATTAATTCATAGTGTCATATCATTCATATATGCTTGGTTTGATTGTGTGACCATACTTGTATTTAACCAAGAGAGCTTCATATAGCACCTCAACTTTTATTTAGAGGAATTTAGAGGAGATAGTCTAGAGCCCTTCACCGGAAATTCGGCTACACTCTTTGGTTATACTAAGTGTGTTGCATTTAATTTTAAATTTTGCATTATTTCTAATTAGATTAGCCTTACACCTATTCACCCCCCTCTAGGTGTACTTTCAATCTGTAGTGAGCCAACTTGGTTTACATGTGTTCCTTCTTGGTCTTCTAGCTGCACTGGATTCAGGAATATTACCCATGACCTGTTATTGATCCTCCTCATCATCAGTATCTACCTCGGCTACTTGATCATTACCTTGTGTCACCTGGGCATGATCCTCAAGGATACTGAACTTTTTAGAGATGGTGGATTAGCATCATTCTCCACCTGCTGCGATACATTTTTGGTCTTAAAAATCTCCACTTGCCGAGAGATTGTAGGCTTCAACATTGAAACCTCATCAAATGTGACATCTCTGCTGAAATTAAATTTCATGTCCTTAGGATCCCAGATTTTGTAGTCTTTTATTCCTTTCTTGAATTCTACGAACAATCCCTTCTTTACTCTTGGGTCTAACTTATCTTCTTTAACATGATAATTGGCTGGACAACCAAATACCCATAGCTAATCATAATCAGAAGCAGTTTTTTCAGATCAAACCTCTAGAGGAGTTTTCCCTCCAATCGCAGACGAAGTTAACCTATTGACAAGATAGCAAGCACATGCCAAAGCCTCAGCCCAAATTTTTTTTGATAATCTGGCATTGGATAACATACAACGTACCTTCTCTACCAAGGTCATGTTCATCCTTTCTACGACCTCGTTCTGTTGCAGTGTTTCCCTAATTGTGAAGTGCCTCTCTATGCCCTCATCATGACATAGCTTAAGGAAAGGATCAGACTTATATTCTCCTCCATTATCTGAGCTGAGGACCTTGATTTTCCTTCCCGTACTTCTCTCCAAATTTCTTTTCCACTCCACAAATAATTCTAGGACTTCCCTTTGTGCTTCATGGTATATACCCAACATCGCTTAGAATAATCATCAATAAAAGTCACAAAGTAATGGTTACCTCCAATTGATGCAGTCTTGGTAGGTCCCCAAATATCGATGTGAACATAATCCAGAATCCCTTTGGTGTAATGAGTTGCTGTGCCGAATTTTACCTTGGTCTTCTTTCCGATGACACAATGTTCACAAAATTCCAGCTTAAAGGTTCCGGCACCTTTCAATAATCCTTATTTTACAAGAGCTTGCAAAGACTTTTCACCTGTGTGTCCCAGCCTTATTTGCCATAGTCTGGTTGAGTCATTATCTGAATCAGTAGAGGTCTCCACTTTCCCTGTAACAGTACTACCCTTCAAGTAGTAAAGATTATTCTGGAAGACGGCCTTTAGAACCACCATTGAGCCTTTGGTCATCTTGAGGACTCCATCCTTTATTGATACCACAAGACCCACTGTCTCCAAAGCTCCAACAGAAATAAGGTTTCTCTTAAGTTGAGGTACATACTCACTTCCTTCAATTCTCATATCATCGCATCGAACATCTTGATCTGGATTATTCCTACACCTTCCATGGTACATGGATGGTCATCGCCCATAACAACTGAACATTCATCTAACTTCTCAAAGCTAGAAAACCAATCCATATTCGGGCACACATGGTAGGTAGCTCCAGTATTTAAAATCCACTCAGTATTTCCTGAGTAGGCAATGATAGGAGTAGTAACAGAGAAAGAAAATACCGATGAGTCTGAGTCTGATCCACTTGCCTGTGAGGTACTGGCTTGAGTACTGACTACTCGTGCAAGGTTTGCCAGGTTTGCCTCAGTCTTTGACTCCTTCTTCCCTTTGGCCTTTGGACAATCAATTTTCTAGTGCCTAAATTTTTTACAGAAGGCATACTGGTTTTTCTTCAGATCTCTAAAACCTGGCCTGGACTTTGATCTCTCTCGATCACCTTTGCCCTTCCTGTATGAACCTCTGCCTCTTACCGCTAATGCCTCTGCTGATGTGCTCGCCTGAGAAGACAGTCTATCTTGCCTCCTCGTATCATTGTTAGCAAGAGCAGCTAATACTTCATTATAGTTAAGGGATTTTCTATCATTGATCAAAGTTAGAGTAAAAGTCTCATACTCCTCTACAGGAAGAGAATTTAAGAGAATTATCGCTTTATTTTCTTCATCGATCTCCACATTCACATTAAATAAATCTGTAAGAAGCTTTGTGTAGCGATTCAAGTGTTCATTGATGGAGCATCCTCTCTTCATTTGAAAACTATAAAGCTTACTTTTTAGCTGCAGCCTTGATTCAATGCTTTTAGTCAGATACTTTTCTCTAGGATCTCCCACAACTACCTTGCAGATGTTTCGTGCAATACATGATACTTAATATTTGTGTCAAACAAGACCTGATTAAGCCACACGCTGTTCGGTTCATCTTATCCGAATCTTCTTCAGTGGTTGAGTTATGCTTCTTCTCCAATCGTAGAGTGTCTTCGGATTTGATGCCGTCAGTGCATCCATCACCTCGCATTTCCACATACCGAAGTTGTTCGTGCTATTGAATTTTACTACATCAATCCTCAGCGGATGTGGATTCATGAATTTCTCCATCGATGTACTTTCTTCGGCCATCTTCTTGACTGGATCCTCAAAGCAACATGGAAACAAACGGAGTTAGATAAAACAAATTGATAAAAATAGGATTTTTACCTCCACGCGAGACCTTCGAAGAGTTTTCGAAACAATCTACTCCTCCAAATTGATTCCTCGAGCAATCTACACGCTGTTTTGAGATCGACACACGATCCTACAAACAGTCCCAATGCCGTTTCGAGATCGACACATGATCTCCGCCAAACAGCAACTGATGCCCTTGGAATCACCAGATGATCCCATGACGAACCTGAGATGCTCTGATATCAATTATTGTGCACAGATCAACAATCAATGAGGAACCCTTCAGTTACAGATGCAGTAGAGAAGTACCACCCAATTACAAGAATAAAAGAAACAATAGGAAGAAAGCAAAACACAAGATTTAACGAGGTTCGACAATTTGCCTACGTCCTCAAGGTAAGAAAGAGAGAGTGCTTTATTGATTCAATAACCAATACAATTTCATACATACTTATGAAGGGGACTTTGCCCCTTTATTTGTAGCCAAGGAGACCGAGAAGAATCGAAAATCTCAATTGGACTCGTTTCTAATTCAGAAAAGAAATTCGAAATCTAGAATTCCGTCTGTCGGTCGACCGGCCGGTCGACCCACTATAGTCTCAGTCGACCGCTCTAACCCGACAGCAAAGCCATGCCAGTCGGTTGACCGGGCGGTCGACCGTTATTGCCTGTGCACGTTGGTGCACACCGGTCGACCGGTAACTGCGTCGGCCTTTCTTCATCTTTGGCTTTGATGGTATCTCTCTTCCTTCAGGAACCACGAGACCAAGTTTCCTTTCTTCCATCATGAAGAATACATGCAACCGCCGTGAAGGAAGAAAGGAATAACAAATACAAGAAGAACATAAGATTTAACGTATTTCGACCAAATCCGACCTACATCCACGGGGCAACATCGATGCGAAATCCAATATAAGAAGGAATAATTACTAGAGTACATAAAAAAAAACCAAGTTTCTCTCTCACTTCACACTCCTCTCATCTCATTGATTTACATCTTTTTGAAGCCACCTGTCATCTAACCTATGAGAGATTATGTAATAGTGCTAGAAAAAACCGTAGCACTACCTATTATTTAGTAGGGCTATTTAGATATTTACCCAAAAATATTTGAAATTTAGAAATTTACCACCTAGATTATTGATATTAGAATTTACCTTTTAAATCTTGTAGATCTTAAATGTTAATCCCCCTTTTAGAACAAAATTCAGTTTGATTCATTAACTTGCTATTTATTTTAAAAAAGACTAAATTATCCTTATCTAAATGATGAAATCACTACATCCTAATTAAGTCTATACATTCATCTTAGTGCTTATTTCTCCTCCTTCTCTCCTCTCTCAAATCAAGCACAATCCTATTTTATTCATTCATTACGAAAAACTCACACCAAATCATTCTCGCACATGTTTTTAAGAAATTTGAGAAAAAAATCCAATATAAAATTTAGAGTCAGATTTGAGAGAAAATTTGAAAGAATTCTAAAATTCTTTCAAGGAGGGAGGGAGGTAGGGAGGGGGAGGAGGAGAAGAATGAAGAATGAAGGAGAGGGGAGGGGGGGGGGGGAGCAAGAATTCCATATTTGATAGAATATGAGTTAGGTCATATAAAAATAATAAAGAAGAAAGAAAAATGATATAACAGGTAAAATACGCTAATTTCATTCAAAATCTTGCTGAAGGGGCAAACTTGTAAAATCTAAAAGATTTTTAGATTTTAACATCTAAGATTTTGGGATAAATTTTTAAATATCAAAGGAAGGGTGTACATACACACACATATATACATATATATATACATATATACATACACACGCGCGCGCGCGCGCGCACACACACACACACAACCTCATTTAGTAATAGCCCACATCACTAAATAATCTCAATTCAAAAAGCCCATTGGGCACAAAGCCCGCCTGGATACTAAACCGGATACGAGGCACAATTCCAATAATTCTCACAGAATACCCAACGCTAGTCAATGAGATTTTTTTAGCTGCTACAATTTTAGACCTGAAAAGCTTCTGAAGAAGGAAAATCACCATCCAAAATTACTGTTTTTTTGTATGATCTATTCAGTTTTTCTGATAAAGCCCAAGTTGCAAGCTTGTTTAAGAAGTGCCAGGGGCTTCAAAACATGCTACATTGTATCTAATTTGATTTATATTACATATTCTTGGTTTAAAATCCATGGTGTATGATCCTACAAACTTAAAACTATACAACAATGATTTCATGTGCATTGCACTCTGGCATTTTCCTTCTTTGCCTAAACCAAAATCTGAACAATAACATATCTAGACCTCAAAAGTAAGTAAAGGCCTTTGCCTTGTGCAAGATATGATTCATGATACTGTTGAAAACTAAAGCACCTTGCAATAATAGTTGCGTGGAAGATAAATCCCATAATTTCAATCCTTTTGAGAAAGAATAGATCTAAAGTTCAGTGCCTGAAAAGTTGCAGAATGTTTAATAGTACATCATCTGTTTGATTGTTCATCATATGAAACTTTCTGAACATTGTGAACAGATCCATCATCAACAGAAGGTTATCAGGTAATTAGCCCCTCTGCACATAAAGATGCTTGTAGGATCATCATATGCATAGCTATAAGAAGCCGGACACGCTTTCTTGAACACCCTTGAGTATTCTGTTGGATGGCAATTCTCCGGGCTCGCATACTCTCCCGTGCAGCAAAATTCCGGCGTGTTGAATGCCATGCACGCGCTTTTACACGCCACCACCTCTCCGGCGTGGTTCAAGACCTGCAGATCACTGGGACAAATCCAGTTCAGATCAGATTCACACCTTACAGTCTGACACGAGCTGGACCTAGGCCGGTATCCTACAGGGACTATTGACATGGGCACATTGTAACCATCAACGAGGCTAACATCGTAGTAGTCCACAGGGCTGTTGAGGGTGAACTCTGCTAGGGTGACAGGGGGCGAACCGCCGGCTCCCACGCAGTTTAAGACGCCACCGCAGTCACCCGTTTGGCACGTGCCACGGCCTGTCTGGTCGAAGTAGCAGTCACGGCGTGGCCAGAAGCGACCGGACCAGTTGGTCGGGGCTTGGATTTCGGTTGATTGGCCAGGGTTGAGCTGGAACCCGCCGTTGCCAATCATGTCGTGTCCGGCACTTGATTGGATTCCGGCCCAGATTATGTACGGACATGAGTTGTGGAGTGTGAACACTGTTGCAGCTGCACCTGGAAGAGATACAGGTTATAAGGCTAAATTCAAACTTGGGAAACAAACAATACATGGTAAATGAAATGGAAACAGAAAGGGAAATACAGGATTTCACCAGTGAAAGTGAGAGCGCAGAGAAGAAGGTAGAGAGATGCCAAAAAAACCATGACAGAAGCTGGCTTTTTGGAGCTGAAGGTGCTAAAAGATTGCACAAATGGGGTTTATATGTAGAGTTGAGTTTTGCAAAATAACCATTGCAGTCTTCTTAAGGGAAAATTTTCTTTTGGTGTGAGCACTTTGTGATCTTCTTCTGGAGTTGAAAATGCCATAGATTATAGCTAATAAACAACAGTGTGTGGAGAGAGCAGGCGTTGGGATCCGGGTTTAATTTGCGTTTATGTGAACCGGTCTCTGAATTTAGTTTTGGGCCCAACCGGGATGTTTTCGATGTTCAAGGCCCGTAATGCAGGACATTAGACCGGATTCAAGCGAACCCGGTTCAATATAGACCGGGGGTTTATTAACAACAGTGTGCACCTTAAAAATAAAAGAACCATTGGTAGGAGGGTCATGCTATTTCCACCAAGTTCGCATCGAAAGAAAAACTATTCCTCTGTAATTTTGGTGCAGAAAGTGTGAATTATTATAAAACTAAGAAAAATTTAGAAAAATAAGAAGAGAAAGCCAAGAGAAATTATTTTCAAGTTTGTGTGTTTTTTATTCATCTTTATAACTTCTATTTATAGGCAAACATAAACATAAGTTATAAAGAAGAAGTTGAAAAAGTATGATACATTTATAACATAAGTTACAAGGAAGAAAGTGGAGAGGTATGATGTGTTAGTATTTGGAGTGCCTCATATTTATTAGAGAATAACTCAGGTTCAGATGAAGGTGTTATAAGCTTCACAAATCAAGTACGGATATGTACATGCATATTATTAGTCGACTAATAGGTCTTATTAGTCGATTAGTTTTTGGGCTAGTCGACTGATACTTTAGTATAGTCGACTAGGCAATGCAATAAAAAGTTGGATTCTCAGATTGCATTACAGTAGTCAACTAGGTTCTGAGTATAGTCGACTAATACTTGGTATTAGTCGACTAATGATTTGTCTTAGTCGACTAATATAAGGTTTTGATAGTTTCCTAATACGGTTCTGTTTCCTATTTTGGTTTGGATTTGGGTTTCCTATTTTCTGAAGCAGTGCTGATTTGCTTATTGGAGTTTGTATTGAATTAGGATCATCCTAGGTGCCTATATAAACCTCTTGGGATGGCTTTTTTAAATGTGAGTCAAGAATTCAAGAGAATTTCAGATTTCTATCATTGAGAGTTGTGTGAGAGAGATCTTCTTATAACTCTTATATTTTCTTCTCTGTTTTCAATAAAAATTTCTCCCCTTCTTCTCGTGGACGTAGGCACATTGCTGAACAACGTTAAATCTGGTATTTTTTTGGTTGTGTGGTGATTATAGTTTTAATTGCTTGCTAGTGATAGATTTTCTACGCTTTCGCTTCCGCTATCGAATTTTCAACTTGATGTTTCTCTGTTGCTTGATCGGGATAGATCATCAACAATTGGTATCAGAGCGATGGCTAGCAAGACGACCACGACAATCAAGTTCGAGGTGGAGAATTCAACGGGAAGTCCAACTCCTGTTATGGAAGATGCCAGTAACTTCGTTGCTCGTGAATGAGGGCACACACAAGGCCCTACTGGGCATTGAGAAGAAGCCATCGAAGATGGAAGATGATGAGTGGAACGACATCGACTTCCACGTAAAGGTAACGATCATACTGTGCCTATCAGATGAGATCCTCTACAACGTGATGAATGAGGAGACAACTGCTGATCCTTGATGTAGGCTGGAGAGCTTTTTCATGACTAAGAGTTTGTCGAACAAGCTCTTCATGAAGAAGCAGTTATACAACTTTCGAATAAAGGAAGGTACGTCTATTTTACGTCTCAATGCTTTTAATAGAATTTTAAGCGACTTGTTAGCTCTAGAGGTTAAGTTAAAAAAAGACGACAAATCTCTTCTGTTACTATCTTCTCTTCCATCATGTTATGACCACTTGGCAATCACCATCATGTATGGTAAAGAGACCTTAGAGTTAGAAAATGTCTGGCAGATGCTACAGAACAACAAGCTGATGAAGAAGACAGATTCTACAGAGGAAGCCTGATTGTTATTCATTTTTGCATATTTTTCCACATCCATACCATGCATTATATAAATAAAAATGTGTTTTTTACTCTTTTTCTCTCTATTTTTGCAGGTCCAATATTAATGAAGAAGAGGCCCAAAAATCCATGAAATTATCATGAATTAAAGGGATTAATCAAGGCCCAAAAGAGAAGCCCAAGAGTTGAGCCCAGGATCTGGAGACATCCACGCGTCCAGTCAGCAATCTAGAAGATCCAGGTGGCTAACAGAACGTAACAACTTGGCAACAGAAATCGCTGGCGCAACGACCAAGATTCTGCCACGGAAACGCGGCTCTGGCCGCGGATCCGCGGCAGTTATCTGGCCGTTGAGCCCGAGATTTTCTCCAACAGTCTGGATTCTAGAGCCTTCTCTTCTGAAGCCTATAAATAGACCATCAGGGCCAGTGCGAGAGAGAGAGAGAGGAGAGACTAGAGGAAAGAGCTTGTAATTTGTAGGTTTTTCTCTAGGTTTTAGTGCTCTTAGTCTTCTTCTTCCTCCTAGAAATTCTGCAAGAGAGAGTTAGAGAGAGAGTGAAAGCTTGTAATCCAAGGTGTGACAACTTGAAGTAAGGATTAATCCAATCTCCTTTCTCATCTATTGCATTTTCTAGTGCTTTACATTTCTTACTTTATTTCATTCAAGCTTTACTTTCATAGTATAATGTCTTGTTGTTTTCTTTCTCTTGTAATGGCTAGCTAACTTCTTCTAACATGACTAGCTAACCATTAACTTTACTAACTTCTAACTCTTGGGTGATTGCTAATTCTTAATCTTGCAAATGTTGAGTCTCCTTCATCCCCGATGGGTTACTTTCATTCTTGGCAAGTTCTTGCTGTAATTCCATATGATTCATGTGTGCCTCATTTAGAGCCTTGTCTTTAGAACAAGTGCCTTGATGGAACATGGAGATGGAGCACCAACCATATACTATTTGTTGTACAACTTTCTTACTTCAATGTTAACTTTATGTATGGCTTTGAATGACTAATGAATTTTGTATCTTCTTCCTTAGCATCCCTTGAGTGACACTCCTCGATTCCACCATTGAAATTCTATCTTGAGAGCCGATGAAATCAATGAGGCTACAAGACAAGTCCAAGAAGATCACCCATCCATCAAAAGGGAAAGTAACTTGACCAACAAGTAAGACAAACATTTGCCGATGAATCAACATGAGGCAAGCATCACTATAATGGAGATTAGTAAGTTAGCAAATTAGAAAGGTTAGCTAGTCATGATTTCTCCCATCTAAAAGTTCTTCAAAGTTTTTCTTCTCTTAGTTTTCTTTCTAAAGATAGTATAGTTTTCGAATTCTCTTTTCTTTCTTTGCATCGCTTTTCTTTCCGTGTACAAATCCACCACAAATTCTTTCATTTATTTTTTCATGTCTTTTTCATTCTTTTGAACTTAGAAGAACACTCGTTTCCTTTCCTCATCATTCGACCGTTAAAGCTTCTATCGCGAGCTCTCCCTGAGGATCGACCCGTATTAGCTATACTATTACGGAGATTCGGAAGGAGTACATTAACTTTGTGAATATATTTCGGAGTGAGTAAGCACCAAAGGTTGTTTCTAAACCTTCTCTCTTTTATTGAATATTTGTGCAATTCTCTCCACTACTCCTTCCCTATCAAATTTTTGGCGCCGTTGTCGGGGAAGAGCAAACGGTTTTCATTTGAATTAGTAACTAAACGAGTTTTCTTCTCTGTTGCAGGTTACAAGTGAAGAAACAGGAAAACTTGCATTGCAGTAACATATAAGTGGCCCTGAGCCTCTGCTCTCGAAAGTAGAGACCAGGTGCCCTCTGATTTGCCGCGATTCCACGGCTAAAGCCGCAGATCCGCGGCAAAGAAGAGTGAACTACTCACAATTTTCTGCAGGGTTGCTTGCTCTGCAAAATAACAGCTGCTGCAATACTTAATTCTTGTATGCTTCACCATATTCCTGCTAATAATCAACAGTAAAATATTGGTTGCAAAGTTAAAAATTGATTAGACGTTTGCATTTCTAGGCACGTGTCTTTCCAATTCATTTACTTTACTGTTGAAGAGTGCTGGAGTAAGGTACGTGCGCATTGCATTTTGATTAAGACTCACTTCTTGGTTGATTTATATCGCTTTGAGTGAACCTTGTTTGCTTATATCGTACACTTGCACAAAATCGATTTTAAGGGCATTACCCAATAAATAAGATAAGGTGGGGATTTCATCACCCTTTCCTTAGCCCAAAAACCACCATCCCAGCACTCACAATCCCAAGCCTTTTAATAAAATCTGATAGACGTTGGCCCTAGGGACATCCGGACTCAGTAGGAGATCGGCTGAAGTTGGAAGTTGATTTTGATTCATACTCCGGTGAAATCAGTGTCTAAGGCTGGGGATTAAGAGGTTAAACCTCGAAGATACCGTGGTTTGGCGTAATTAAGGCCCGTTGCTTACGCACGGATACCTCCCACCGTATTTTGCCCCTACCTGGCTGATTAGCTGTGGTCTGATTCAAGCAACAACCTTCTTTGGTTCATCGAACAGTTAGGAGTCGTCTAGGTCCAGGAATCCTAGATAGCTTGGGATTGATTTTTCTTTTATTGTTTGTTATTTTTTCTTTTCGCTGGTGTGATCGGTGAACGTTGTTTGTGACTGTATATGCAAGAGTGGTACTGGGATCCAGATTCTGCAAGACTTGTTAGAATTTCTACACTTGCACCAACACCACCACTTCACACAATGGAAAACAACGTTTCGCTTCAAGACATATTCTATCCGATTCGCACCTCCCTTCCATCATGCATTCTTCTCCCTGTTACCAATGGAAATCATTTTGAGCTGAAACCACAATTCATCAATACACTTTCACGATTTCATGGTTTAGAGTCTGAGGACGCGTACTTCTTCATTCGAGAGTTCGAAGAAGTATGTGTAATGATGAGAATTTCTCAATTGACTGAGGATGCTGTTAGGTTAAGATTCATACCTTTTGCGCTTAAGACATTGCTAAGAAATGGCTTTACAATCTTCCCGCCAGTTCGATATCTTCATGGGAAGATTTTGTAAAAGTCTTTCTTAAGAAATTTTATCCCATTCACAAGACAGCCCTCATGAGAAAAAACATCATGCAATTCAAGCAAGAATCACCGGAACCCTTCTGGAAGTATTTTGAACGCTTTAAAGACCTTCTAGCCCAATGTCCTCATCACGGCATAGAGAAATAGCGTCAATGCCAAATTATCTATGACGGACTAGATTACCAAACGAAAACACTCCTTGAATCCATGTGCCTAGGAGAATTTTTGAAGAAAGATGAGAATCAGGGGTGGGATCTCTTTGAAGCTTTAGCTGAGAAAACCATTCAGTGGGAGTCATGCCCAGATAAACCCACTCCCACTACTTCCAGAACCGGTATGCATTCTATAGAATCCTCTATAGCTGCTGAAGCCAAGATCACACAATTAATGAAGAGGAGAGAACTGCTTGAATCACGGGAACATTCTGCTGTTAATCAGGTCAACCCATCACCTATGGTCAAACCGGGTTGCACCTTTTGTCATGACCTTAACCATGTATTTGAGGAGTGTCCAGTATATCAGTCTCAACTTTATCAGGAGAATACGAATGCTGCTTTGACCAGACCCCATCACAATCAATACTCCAACACGTACAATCCGGGATGGCGAAACCATCCAAATTTTTCGTGGAGTCAGTCTGGTCCTGAGCAACTTAGGCCATCATTTCAAAATCAATATCATGCTCAGCCTCCTTAACACAGTTTCAATCGAAATTCACCGAACTTTCATCCATATCAAAGTCCACCACAGTCACAACCTTATCAAAGTCCACCACACTACCAATCACAATTCCAGTCTCCATACCACCAACATCCACCCCAGAATGATTCAGATGAGAAAATATCGGAGTTGATGAAAAGGATAGAAACCCTAGCAAAGACCCATCAACAGGATATGAACAAAGTACAGATCCAGATTGGGCAACTGACTAATTCTTTAAGTGGGAGACAACATGGAATGTTTCCAAGCCAGCCAGTGCCCAATCCCAAAAATCACTTCCCTTTACATGAAGTGGAAGACACGGGCTCCAGTCATTGCAACGCTATTCATATTCTGAGATCTGAAAAGAAAGTAGATAATAGGGTTTCTAATCATTCATCCCATCCAGTACCAAAGTCAACACCTCCAGTCCCAGTACAACCAACTTCTGACAATCCATCTTCTAGTTCAGAGCCATCAACTTCAAAAGCCAAGGGAAAAGAAAAAGTAGATGAGCAACCTTATAAGCCTAGTGTACCATTTCCAAATAGGCTGACAAATCACAAGTTAAATGCTCATATGGAGAAGATAAGAGAAATGTTTAACAAGGTCCAAATCAATGTACCTCTTCTTGATGCCATACAACAAGTACCATCATATGCAAAATTTTTAAAGGAAATGTGCACCAAGAAGAGGAAAACACAAATCCCTAAGAAAGTCTTCCTAGCTTCAAGTATCAGTGAGTTGTTCACTGGGTCAATTCCTGTGAATTACAAGGACCCAGGGAGCCCGACAATCTCTTGTGTCATAGGACAGACTACCATAAATAGGGCACTACTTGATTTGGGGGCAGTATCAATCTCCTGCCTTTTTCTGTGTATCAACAATTAGGGTTAGGTGATCTCCGCCCGACCCAAATGATGATACAACTGGCTGATCGCTCTGTCAAGAAACCTAAGGGGAAAATTCACGATGTTCTTGTCAGAGTTGGGGAGTTCATTTACCCTGTTGATTTTGTAGTTCTTGAGACACAACCTGTGTCTAATACCAATCATAGGACTCAAACTCCTGTCATTTTGGGACGACCATTCCTGGCTACAGCAAATGCCATCATCAATTGTAGGAATGGGTCAATGAGGATAACTTTTGGTGACATGACGAGAGAAGTGAATGTCTTCAGCATGCAACCTCGTAGGATAAAAGATCAAACATTCGACGTTAACTTTGTCAGGAACAATTGTGAGGAGAAAAGTAAAGATGAGTCACAAGTTTGTGATTCTCTTGAAGTGAAAAATCCTGTTATCCGAGTACCATTTCAAAAGGGGAAAGTTGATTTGGATATTTTCACTTTCAGTGAGCCAACCGTGAGTGTATCCCATGAGGATACAATTCAAGAACCTCCGATTGATATAACTTTTGAAGACCTCTTCGCTGACAAAATCATGTGTCTGGATGAGCCAACTCGGGGTCGGTTAACCAATTGTACATCTCTGAAGGAAAATGTTGACCTCAGTTTTGAGGAGTTGTATGAAGATGAGCTGGAATTTCTTAACATTGGGAATAAAGAAATTCAGAGTGAAAAAAGTGGTGATAAAGAATTTTGTGGTGAAATGAGGATGAATAACAATGAGCAATTGAAACTGAAAATGCCTAAGGCTCAGAAAATAATTGAACTCGTTTCCCAACTAAGCCCGCGCAAACAGACACATTGGAACGATGGGAAACGGGCCAGAGGGAAACGACCAAAGAAAAGCCTAGGCGATAGACACACTTGTATATATTCCTTGTAAATAATTTTTTGAACTCTTTTGTAAATAATAAAAAAAAAGAAAGAAAAAGAAGAAAATGGGGGACTTTTGTGCTAATTCATTTAAAAGAGTTCTACAACTTTCAAAATCCTAGGTTTCTACATATTACTTCTCCCTAGGGTCAAACTCCTTCACTTCTTTCAAACTTCAAATCCCTAGGTTTGTAAATATTACTTTTTACCTAGGGATAAAAGTGGGACTCTCAATTTTTTTCCCCTCCTATAAATATCCTCTCTACCCTACCCCTCCTCTCTTCAAACGCAAAACCAATCTCAGATCTGAAACCTCCCTTCGAGCGCCGCCCTCTGCAATTTTTTCCTTCCCAAAGACTTCCTGTCAGTCGTGCTTCCGCGACCCAGGCCGCAGATCTGCGGCATCCTTGGCGATTCTGGAGCACCGCCGAATTTTCTACCGATCGATTTCTTGCACAATCGGCCGATCTGGTGCCTGATCTACAGAATTCTTCCTCCTGTGCCCTCTGCAAACCCGTTTGTTCCCCCACGTATTCCGGGGGTGGTTCGAATCTCAATCTCTCAAATTTTATTTTGCAATACATTGATAGCATGGCACCTAGTATTTTTTCTGAGA
Organism: Agave tequilana; assembly: GCA_038442645.1. Lineage (NCBI taxonomy): Eukaryota > Viridiplantae > Streptophyta > Magnoliopsida > Asparagales > Asparagaceae > Agave > Agave tequilana. The sequence continues at coordinate 134,583 of JAVJIF010003701.1, forward strand.
AAGACTTTGGAAAAATCTTGTGGGATTCTAATGGTTATGGGCATATGCTCCTAGATCGAATTAGGGCGTGGGATTGGTATAACTTAGTGTACGATAACTCTGAGAACGATGCATTTTACTGTCCTGAATTAGTAACACTATTCTACACATCCATTGACCATGCATCTGTAAATGTACACACGTACCAATTCACCGTGCACATGCCCTTGGGCGATCTTTTTATCACGCTTCCTCTCCTTGAGGAAATGACCAGTGTCCCTAGTATCACACAGCACAGCGACCCTCTCCCACTCATCGATTACATGTCAATAATGGGGGTTCGCTGTACGGAACAAGACCGCGGGCTAAAGGCCAGCACCACTTTTAGGAACATACACTGCGTTGGACGCTGGATCCAACGTAACATCTTAGGGCTGGACCACACAACTTCATTCAACCGCCCGGTGTTGCAGATAATTCACGATTTGATGACTAGGCAACACACGGTCTGTTTAAACAAGACCATCTTCCACGGGATCATTGCCAACTCCTCCCGCACTCGGGGTGCCAAACACTCCCACCCTATTCTGATTACGCGTCTGTGTAGGACTTTCCTACCGGACGTCGTATTTGATTCCTTTGATCGAGTGTTTGTGACACCTGAGCGACCCACCAGCTCCTATAACAGCTGTTTGCACGCGGTTTGGACTCCTAGTGTCCAGCCCGAAGATGTACCGGTGGAGTCCTCTTCGGAGGAAAGTTTAGAGGAGGAAGATGAGCCTCAGTTTTGGCGTCAGGATCCCCCAACAGATTCACGTGCCTTCATGTCCACCATCTGGAAGGGCATGAAGAAAATTTTTAGGGGGCAAGTAAGACTTAGGAAGAAGGTGGAGGAGCAATCCTCTAGGTTGGACCGCATTGAGGCGGGGTTGCGGCGATCTCAGTCGGCTGGACCCAGCACCACCGCTGGTCCAAAGCGACGGAGGGAGTGATTTCATACCTTTACCTATTTCATGCATCTTTTTATCTTGCATGCATTGGGACAATGCATGAGATAGGTATGGGGGGGGGGTAGATTCTAACCTAGGATTTTCATTTTCTTTTAGGCTTTTATTTTTATTTTTTAGGATTTTCGTGTTCTTTTTAGGTTTTTTATTTTCTTTTAGATTTTACCTTTCTTTGTAGATTTTTTATTTTCTTTTAGATTTTACTTTTTCTTTTAGAAAAATAAAAATAAAAAAATATAAAAAAAAGGAAATTCTTGATCCATGTTTAAAGAATCAAAGCTTGACTTTAGGGATTAAGGAAGCTCTTAACTATGATTTCTAATTATAAGTTGAAAAGAGGAGTCTTGTTGGATTTTTAGGTTAACTAAAAAAGGATAAGAAAGATAACTAGATTTTAATTCTTTCTTTAGGATATATACATTAAACATATTGAGGGATTAATCATAGACTTTGTGACTTTATTTACATATATATAATGATAAAAAATAAAAAAAGAAAAAAAGAAAAAATATATATATATATAACTAAATAAATACTTAGCCACTAATTAAGCTGGTTAGCCGTGCCTCAAGAAGCATGGCAAGTCACGCCTAAAGGTGGTTAAGTCCTTAGTATTCATGGCCTAGTTTACTTGAGTCATCGAACCCGAGGGATGTTTTCTCATCTGGTGCCCTAAGACCGACTGGTTTGGGAGTCATCGGTAAGAGGCTCGTTACAAGGGTAAATTAGAAAGCTTAAGGAATCTAAGAAAATGTAATTAAATAAATACTGTATATAAAAAAGAAAAAAGAAAAAAAATATATTGTTATATATATTAGTAAATAAATAAACTTAGTCTAAGAAAGATCCTTCATATTTATAGATGTATATATACTAGGATTGATGCAAAATCCGGTTTTTGATCTCTTCCTTAAAAACTTAACCTAAGTTGAAAACAAAACTCTAAATAGACGCTTATAAGAGGAATGACAAGTTTAGGGTAACCTGAAACCTATAACTCAAGTAAGAATCTTTAAAACATGGATCAAAATTTTCACTAACACTTTTATGGATTTTGTGGGTGCAATCCACTGAAAACCCTCAGGAGACAACACTCCTCCTCTAAGGTAACCTAGAGGTTTAACGGCTTGTTGCACGTGCTTAGTGCAATCGTGTCACCTACGAAAGTGGTGTAATAATCTAGTTAGTATTTTTCTTTTCTTTCTTTTTTGCTCAGGGACGAGCAAAAGCTAGGTATGGGGGTGTGATTGTTATTCATTTTTGCATATTTTTCCACATCCATAACATGCATTATATAAATAAAAATGTGTTTTTTACTCTTTTTCTCTCTATTTTTGCAGGTCCAATATTAATGAAGAAGAGGCCCAAAAATCCATGGAATTATCATGAATTAAAGGGATTAATCAAGGCCCAAAAGAGAAGCCCAAGAGTTGAGCCCAGGATCTGGAGACATCCTGTAACACCCCATTATTAAAATCTTAATTTAACATCCTAATTCTTTATTAATGAAATTATATGATATTATATGAGATGAAAATCCTGAAAAAAAAAAGATTTTTTTTAGAAATTTTGTGAGAAATTTCTTTGGGGAGGAATGATATATTGATAATTTTAAATACTTGTATGTGAATATAAGTATGTAGGTGATTGGATTTACCATTCATAAGTAGATAATTATATACTAAATACATATTTTCACATGCCATTCACTTGCTTATCAAATACTAGTATATTAAATTAATTGGGAGAGTGAGGTGGCATGATTTTGTGAAGTATGGGAATTGTGTAATGAGGTGGCAAGTTTATATATAGAGAGAGAGTGATATGTTTTTGGGAAAATTATAAACTAATAAGTATTTATATATGCATATAGCCCTAATTTTGGGATATTTTCCCCAAACTCCCAATCTCTCTCTATCCCCTCTCCCTGCGGTGGCCGACAGCACCATGGGAGCCATCTCCCTCTCCTTCCTTCTCTCTCTCTCTCGTTCTCTCTCTCTCTCTCTCTCTCTCTCTCTCTCTCTCTCGCTGGATCGCGCGCAGGCGAGGCGGCGCTGAGCGCGCGGCGGCGCTGAGGGCGCTGAGCGCGCGTGGCAGGCGCGATGGGCGGCGGCGCCTGCGGCGTGCGGTGGTAGGCGGCGGCGCGGGAGGCCGCTGCCGGCGGCTGGAATGAAGGGGAACAACCCCTTTCTCCCCTACACTCTCATACAGTCTTTATTTCCCTCTCTTGCCCTGGCATCGGCAACAAAATAGGGATGCGACGACTTCGAAGAGGAGGAATTCGAAGTTGAGGGAGTTTCCTTTCGATCCCACTTTTCTTTAAATTCCTTTCTAGGAAAAATCTCTTAAATTTGATCGAGTAGCTCTCTGAATTTTTTTGTGAATAATTGAGCCATGGAACGTGTACTTAGAGATGTAGTGGGTAAATTCCTCATGATCCTTAAGTTTGATAGCAAGATTAAATTTTGATTTGTCTAATAACCAATTACAAGGATTTTTCAACTGGGTATCTCCATAGCTAGGGTTTAACTGAAAATCTCAATATTGGTTGATTTAGATGATATGTAGCAAGGAAAATTTAGTAACTAAAGAAATGTTAATATAAATCAAGTTGAGGGAGTTTGTCTCATTTAGATTTAGATTCTTTAATTTTGAACTTCGAACCATATATAGATCTTGATAAATTGATGATCTTGATCTTGATTGTGTGAATAAGAATTTTTGTTTTAATTTTTAAAAGTATTATCTCCTTGAAATTTTAATTTCTAAATCCTTAGAAATATTGCTGAGAAGAAGCGGAATAAAATTTGGTACAATAAGTTAATAATTAGATCAATGAACTGGAATTAACCGAAAACATTTTGATGTTTTCATATAATAGATTCATGCAATTTCAGTAGGCCATTGACCTTAACACAGGATAATTTTTATTACGATCTTGAATCTCATGGACTGCGAAAAGAAAATTTTGAAGAATGTCACTTCTTGGTTCTTATTTTATTTAGCCAGGCTATCAAAGTTATAGATTCAAATGTTTACTTCATAAGAAACTATTGTAATTCAGTTAGTGGAACCTTGGCTTTTTAGTTGTCAGCCTAGCTGGTTTAAGTCGCTTTTAGAATCCTCAATGACCTGTCCATCAAGATTTTGTGGGAAAGTCTTTCCGATCTAGTAATTAGTATTATTTAGCTGTATAGAAATCTCATAAGGATCAGAAATGACTACGTTGGTTAATTGGCGGTACTAAAAATATAGTGTTGAAGTGTGATAATTAGATGCATTTTCCCCTCAATGCAGTGATTCACACTTTTGGTTCTTATAGACATTTACTTGATACCAAGTCCTGGCTTAAAAACAAAACGAAGGAGAAAGGGATCAAGTTTGACAGAAACTTTCAGCATCTTCATGTTTTTTTTTTATGTTTTCAGAGGAGATATTCCGAGTGTTTTCAGCTTTATGAAAGGATCAAAGGGGTTGGCTTTTCGTGATGTGGTGACTTATGAGATTGAGTTTCTTTACTTGCAAGCTTCTCATTGAGCGATAGGATGTTTCCTAGTGTGCCTACTTGTTTAGACAAATAACTGAGCCACTCATGAAAAATTCATATTCAGACTTATATTTAAATTGCTCGCTTGTGGATTGTCGGATTTATGAACATGTCTCATAACAACCAAAAACATTTCTAGTTAGAACTGTGGACTTTCTTCTTTTTCTCGGAATTTTACTGTATTGATCAAGGCCCTTTTGTGTCGAGGAGTGCCATTCTTGTCCATTGCAACGGCCTAAAATTTAACCTATAGTAATTTCATAAGTATGTGGAGACAAACACTTAAGAGCAAGTGATTCAAAGATTTAACCTCTTCTTCATATAGCACCTATATGATTAGTTGTTGCAATTCTAAGGAATGCAGACCCCCCGTAAATAGCTTTCTTTTAGTGCCTTAGCAAACAAACAATTTTTAGAAGGATACTAAATCAAATCGAAGTATCTGAAATTTAAAATGTTTGCTTCTCTGCTTCCGAGTTGATTTGAGTGAGAAACGATCCAAATTTGAACATGCCCACTGTTAGATATCATTATCCGCTGTCGAAAAAGTTACTCCTGAAGAACATTATTCTTGGTTGGTATCAGAGGTTCATATTCCATATCCCTTATGCTTGTGCACTAAATAGGAAATAGTCTAGACACTTGTATAAATGGAAAATGATAAATATGAAGTAATTTAATTGATCTCTCATCCGAGAAGCAAATTGTTAAACTAAGAAAGGCGTTGGTATCCTCTTCCAAATTCTATTGTCATACGCCTGAAAGCCTTATGTTCGTCTCACTGATATAATTCCAAACGCCTGATTGTAGCAGTGTAGCTTCGACTTGATACCTATTCAAGCTTCAAGTAATGTGATACACAACTTGATTAGACAGTGTCTTCTTCCATCATAGTAAGGCCGAAAAACTTTTATACCATATCTTCCGTTAAATCTAACAAATTGATAACTGGCTTGGCCTAAGCTATCTAGAATTGTGAACTAGAACTTCCAAACTAATTGAGTGCAAAAAGTTAGTAGAATCGAATTAAACTTGGATATAACTAAGTGCCACAGGAGATTGCGTTCGAGTCATCCTAAATTCCTATTATCAAGAGCTTTTTAATTCAAAGGAGTAAATATGTACTTCTGGTAGTACCAATTTGTTAACAAAAAAAATTGGTTAATGGATCCTTTTAAGAAATTAATAATCCAGGTGTTAATAGTTAAGTTGTTGACGAATATGTTCAGAAATCTGTTAAGATGGTGACATCAGGAATTTTATTCTCCTCTATCTAGGAACAACTAATATTGTTTATGTTTATTTTGTTGCGGGACGAATACAATGTTAAGAGACTTGACATGCGAATGAACCGAACGAGAAACTGAGGTAACATACTACCCAATATTTAACATTGGTGTAAAGGTATAAATTATCACAGTGAATCCTTTAGAAACTATATTGATAACAGATGAGTGAATGATAAATGATTGGATACGGATGGCGCATTGTTTAAATGACTTATACTTTGGTATAACTCATTGTTGGATATGGCAATTGGTACATGTGTGTATTTATATATATATTGGTTTTGGGCATTACATGTTGCATGCATAAGAGGTGGGATACTGATAATGTGAATGGGCCCTCAACTTATGTAAACGAGTTGATGGATCGCAAGTGTTAACTTGTAAGTTACATATGTGTTATCTACATATGTAGCGGATCATAAGTCTCTCTTTAGAAATAGAGTTGATGAGTTGAGAATCAACTGAAATAATTGATCGATACTTCACATTGTGACAAATTGATTGTTATCTGAGTATGTATACACACACACACACACATGTGTTGCATTCATTTAAAGGAGGAAGGGGCCGAGCGGGAGCCGGTAGGAGGGGAAGACGGGGTACCGTTATACTATATATTTACATATCGGAGGAAGGGGCCGAGCGGGAGCCGGTAGGAGGGGGAAGACGGTGTTATTGTGTTATGATATGTTTATATACATGCTTATATCATGGAGGAAGGGCCGGGCGGGAGCCGGTAGGAGGAGGAAGACGGGGTTACCGTTGTATTATATAAATATACATAGGAGGAAGGGGCCGGGCGGGAGCCGGTAGGAGGGGGAAGACGGAGAATATCACATTTCATTTGAAATCCGTATGTACCTATGAATCATGTATGATATTATCCATCAAATTTGTGGGAATATAGACGGGTGATGTGTTAGTATCATTCAATTACTTGAACAGGCAATAACATTCGTAGAAGTGGGAGGTGATATTGTATCATCGGGATAGATAACTATATAAAAATCTGAACGTGTGTTGATGTGCTTTGTGTAAGTTATATGATATACGTGGATGACACGTGCCGCGTGTATACAAGATGTATTCGCGTATAAATTAAAAATAACTGAGTATGCTACTGTAACTCTTAAAGCAAGAAATCTGCGACTGAGAAACTAAGTAAAGTTAAGGAGAATCAATTATTAGAAAGTTGAACCTTCTCTCAGATTATATAGATAATGGTTCAATTACTCGTTTTGATATATCGCTCTTCCCTTGTTATTGTTTTTTTTTTCTTTTTTTCTTTTGATCATTTGATCCATCCATATTTGCCGTAGTTGTTGAAGAATTATATGTTCCTTACTTGTGTTTTCTTCTCTTGATACTCTTTTGATTCTCTCTCACTGAGCTGTTTAGCTCACCCCCTTCCAGTTTCGTATTTGCAGGTCACGAGGAGACTGAGGCCAAGCATACTTTGGTCACTTGCTAAGAATTTCTTAAGAATGAAAGTATTGAATAATGTTCATTGTAGATAATTCTTATTGTATATATTCATAACATTATTAGATGTGTATTATATTCAAGTAGTAGATTGTTGGATGGATTGGTGTAGAAAGGAACTTACTTCTGATATTCAGGATAAGTCAGATAAGATGATAGTATTGCCATATTTTATGGAGGCCGAGAGGGGTGCTCTCGGGCATATGTCATTGTATTTTCATAAGTAGGCGATGTCAAGCCGAAAATTATTATTTGGAGAATAAGTTGATCATTGTGAGCCGTAACACTATTATGATTGCGTGGATGATTGCTGAGTTTAGTTTATGTGATTGGATTGAGGATAAGTAGGCTGATGTTGGCCGAAATTATTGTGAGTTGAAATGTATATTTGGGAATATCAGTATTTACAAAGGAGGTGCTGCCGAAATTTTAAGGATTAGATATGATTATGATGTCTACTTGTTTAAAAGAATGTTATCTTATTTGAGGATTTAAGAAATCTGGGACCGTTACAGTTGGTACCAGAGCACAGGATATAGAATGAGGATAAGCTTAGAATGAATAGTAGAAAAAAAGATTGAATTGATAGGGCTGATTTTTTTTCTATGATTGATATGCATGTTTATGCCTTCTATGTATGTGAAAGCATTGTTTGTCAAGGTTGGTTTAAGGGGGGTAGGAGTTCTTACGTGTATGACTAATCCGGAAGCGCGGGATATTTGGTCATTGCCTTATGTTCGGATTATGGTACCCACATGCCATAATTCGGATGTGTTCGGGGTGTGGGCTCTCGGTACGAGCTGCCGGTGGTATGGGACACCAGAGTAAGGAAGTGATTAAAATATCAAGTGAGTCAAGATTAAGTCGGATCGTAAGAATATAGTGTAGAAAATTGATCAAGAAATAACAAATTCTCGATGGTGAAAGATTGAAGAAGATAATGAATCTTCAAGGTAATGGAGTAAGTTATTGTATTAAAGTAAGATTTTGTGATATATGGCAGGAATGTGAAAGTTTTACCCTCATCTAGTTGAAGCGTGTCAAGTTTCGAGGGCGAAACTTTTCTAAGGGGGGTAGAATTGTAACACCCCATTATTAAAATCTTAATTTAACATCCTAATTCTTTATTAATGAAATTATATGATATTATATGAGATGAAAATCCTGAAAAAAAAGATTTTTTTTAGAAATTTTGTGAGAAATTTCTTTGGGGAGGAATGATATATTGATAATTTTAAATACTTGTATGTGAATATAAGTATGTAGGTTATTGGATTTACCATTCATAAGTAGATAATTATATACTAAATACATATTTTCACATGCCATTCACTTGCTTATCAAATACTAGTATATTAAATTAATTGGGAGAGTGAGGTGGCATGATTTTGTGAAGTATGGGAATTGTGTAATGAGGTGGCAAGTTTATATATATAGAGAGAGTGATATGTTTTTGGGAAAATTATAAACTAATAAGTATTTATATATGCATATAGCCCTAATTTTGGGATATTTTCCCCAAACTCCCAATCTCTCTCTATCCCCTCTCCCTGCGGTGGCCGACAGCACCATGGGAGCCATCTCCCTCTCCTTCCTTCTCTCTCTCTCGTTCTCTCTCTCTCTCTCTCTCTCTCTCTCTCTCGCTGGATCGCGCGCAGGCGAGGCGGCGCTGAGCGCGCGACGGAGCTGAGGGCGCTGAGCGCGCGTGGCGCGCGCGATGGGCGGCGGCGCGGGAGGCCGCTGCCGGCGGCGCCTGCGGCGTGCGGTGGCAGGCGGCGGCGCGGGAGGCCGCTGCCGGCGGCCGGAATGAAGGGGAACAACCCCTTTCTCCCCTACACTCTCATACAGTCTTTATTTCCCTCTCTTGCCCTGGCATCGGCAACAAAATAGGGATGCGACGACTTCGAAGAGGAGGAATTCGAAGTTGAGGGAGTTTCCTTTCGATCCCACTTTTCTTTAAATTCCTTTCTAGGAAAAATCTCTTAAATTTGATCGAGTAGCTCTCTGAATTTTTTTGTGAATAATTGAGCCATGGAACGTGTACTTAGAGATGTAGTGGGTAAATTCCTCATGATCCTTAAGTTTGATAGCAAGATTAAATTTTGATTTGTCTAATAACCAATTACAAGGATTTTTCAACTGGGTATCTCCATAGCTAGGGTTTAACTGAAAATCTCAATATTGGTTGATTTAGATGATATGTAGCAAGGAAAATTTAGTAACTAAAGAAATGTTAATATAAATCAAGTTGAGGGAGTTTGTCTCATTTAGATTTAGATTCTTTAATTTTGAACTTCGAACCATATATAGATCTTGATAAATTGATGATCTTGATCTTGATTGTGTGAATAAGAATTTTTGTTTTAATTTTTAAAAGTATTATCTCCTAGAAATTTTAATTTCTAAATCCTTAGAAATATTGCTGAGAAGAAGCGGAATAAAATTTGGTACAGTAAGTTAATAATTAGATCAATGAACTGGAATTAACCGAAAACATTTTGATGTTTTCATATAATAGATTCATGCAATTTCAGTAGGCCATTGACCTTAACACAGGATAATTTTTATTACGATCTTGAATCTCATGGACTGCGAAAAGAAAATTTGAAGAATGTCACTTCTTGGTTCTTATTTTATTTAGCCAGCCTATCAAAGTTATAGATTCAAATGTTTACTTCATAAGAAACTATTGTAATTCAGTTAGTGAGACCTTGGCTTTTTAGTTGTCAGCCTAGCTGGTTTAAGTCGCTTTTAGAATCCTCAATGACCTTTCCATCAAGATTTTGTGGGAAAGTCTTTCCGATCTAGTAATTAGTATTATTTAGCTGTATGGAAATCTCATAAGGATCAGAAATGACTACGTTGGTTAATTGGCGGTACTAAAAATATAGTGTTGAAGTGTGATAATTAGATGCATTTTCCCCTCAATGCAGTGATTCACACTTTTAGTTCTTATAGACATTTACTTGATACCAAGTCCTGGCTTAAAAACAAAACGAAGGAGAAAGGGATCAAGTTTGACAGAAACTTTCAGCATCTTCATGTTTTTTTTTTATGTTTTCAGAGGAGATATTCCGAGTGTTTTCAGCTTTATGAAAGGATCAAAGGGGTTGGCTTTTCGTGATGTGGTGACTTATGAGATTGAGTTTCTTTACTTGCAAGCTTCTCATTGAGCGATAGGATGTTTCCTAGTGTGCCTACTTGTTTAGACAAATAACTGAGCCACTCATGAAAAATTCATATTCAGACTTATATTTAAATTGCTCGCTTGTGGATTGTCGGATTTATGAACATGTCTCATAACAACCAAAAACATTTCTAGTTAGAACTGTGGACTTTCTTCTTTTTCTCGGAATTTTACTGTATTGATCAAGGCCCTTTTGTGTCGAGGAGTGCCATTCTTGTCCATTGCAACGGCCTAAAATTTAACCTATAGTAATTTCATAAGTATGTGGAGACAAACACTTAAGAGCAAGTGATTCAAAGATTTAACCTCTTCTTCTTATAGCACCTATATGATTAGTTGTTGCAATTCTAAGGAATGCAGACCCCCCGTAAATAGCTTTCTTTTAGTGCCTTAGCAAACAAACAATTTTTAGAAGGATACTAAATCAAATCGAAGTATCTGAAATTTAAAATGTTTGCTTCTCTGCTTCCGAGTTGATTTGAGTGAGAAACGATCCAAATTTGAACATGCCCACTGTTAGATATCATTATCCGCTGTCGAAAAAGTTACTCCTGAAGAACATTATTCTTGGTTGGTATCAGAGGTTCATATTCCATATCCCTTATGCTTGTGCACTAAATAGGAAATAGTCTAGACACTTGTATAAATGGAAAATGATAAATATGAAGTAATATAATTGATCTCTCATCAGGGAAGCAAATTATTAAACTAAGAAAGGCGTTGGTATCCTCTTCCAAATTCTATTGTCATACGCCTGAAAGCATTATGTTCGTCTCACTGATATAATTCCAAACGCCTGATTGTAGCAGTGTAGCTTCGACTTGATACCTATTCAAGCTTCAAGTAATGTGATACACAACTTGATTAGACAGTGTCTTCTTCCATCATAGTAAGGCCGAAAAACTTTTATACCATATCTTCCGTTAAATCTAACAAATTGATAACTGGCTCGGCCTAAGCTATCTAGAATTGTGAACTAGAACTTCCAAACTAATTGAGTGCAAAAAGTTAGTAGAATCGAATTAAACTTGGATATAACTAAGTGCCACAGGAGATTGCGTTCGAGTCATCCTAAATTCCTATTATCAAGAGCTTTTTAATTCAAAGGAGTAAATATGTACTTCTGGTAGTACCAATTTGTTAACAAAAAAAATTGGTTAATGGATCCTTTTAAGAAATTAATAATCCAGGTGTTAATAGTTAAGTTGTTGACGAATATGTTCAGAAATCTGTTAAGATGGTGACATCAGGAATTTTATTCTCCTCTATCTAGGAACAACTAATATTGTTTATGTTTATTTTGTTGCGGGACGAATATAATGTTAAGAGACTTGACATGCGAATGAACCGAACGAGAAACTGAGGTAACATACTACCCAATATTTAACATTGGTGTAAGGGTATAAATTATCACAGTGAATCCTTTAGAAACTATATTGATAATAGATGAGTGAATGATAAATGATTGGATACAGATGGCGCATTGTTTAAATGACTTATACTTTGGTATAACTCATTGTTGGATATGGCAATTGGTACATGTGTGTATTTATATATATATATATTGGTTTTGGGCATTACATGTTGCATGCATAAGAGGTGGGATACTGATAATGTGAATGGGCCCTCAACTTATGTAAACGAGTTGATGGATCGCTAGTGTTAACTTGTAAGTTACATATGTGTTATCTACATATGTAGCGGATCATAAGTCTCTCTTTAGAAATAGAGTTGATGAGTTGAGAATCAACTGAAATAATTGATCGATACTTCACATTGTGACAAATTGATTGTTATCTGAGTATGTATACACACACACACACACACATGTGTTGCATTCATTTAAAGGAGGAAGGGGCCGAGCGGGAGCCGGTAGGAGGGGGAAGACGGGGTACCGTTATACTATATATTTACATATCGGAGGAAGGGGCCGAGCGGGAGCCGGTAGGAGGGGGAAGACGGTGTTATTGTGTTATGATATGTTTATATACATGCTTATATCATGGAGGAAGGGGCCGGGCGGGAGCCGGTAGGAGGAGGAAGACAGGGTTACCGTTGTATTATATAAATATACATAGGAGGAAGGGGCCGGGCGGGAGCCGGTAGGAGGGGAAGACGGAGAATATCACATTTCATTTGAAATCCGTATGTACCTATGAATCATGTATGATATTATCCATCAAATTTGTGGGAATATAGACGGGTGATGTGTTAGTATCATTCAATTACTTGAACAGGCAATAACATTCGTAGAAGTGGGAGGTGATATTGTATCATCGGGATAGATAACTATATAAAAATCTGAACGTATGTTGATGTGCTTTGTGTAAGTTATATGATATACGTGGATGACACGTGCCGCGTGTATACAAGATGTATTCGCGCATAAATTAAAAATAACTGAGTATGCTACTGTAACTCTTAAAGCAAGAAATCTGCGACTGAGAAACTAAGTAAAGTTAAGGAGAATCAATTACTAGAAAGTTGAACCTTCTCTCAGATTATATAGATAATGGTTCAATTACTCGTTTTGATATATCGCTCTTCCTTGTTATTGTTTTTTTTTCTTTTTTTCTTTTGATCATTTGATCCATCCATATTTGCCGTAGTTGTTGAAGAATTATATGTTCCTTACTTGTGTTTTCTTCCCTTGATACTCTTTTGATTCTCTCTCACTGAGCTGTTTAGCTCACCCCCTTCCAGTTTCGTATTTGCAGGTCTCGAGGAGACTGAGGCCAAGCATACTTTGGTCACTTGCTAAGAATTTCTTAAGAATGAAAGTATTGAATAATGTTCATTGTAGATAATTCTTATTGTATATATTCATAACATTATTAGATGTGTATTATATTCAAGTAGTAGATTGTTGGATGGATTGGTGTAGAAAGGAACTTACTTCTGATATTCAGGATAAGTCAGATAAGATGATAGTATTGCCATATTTTATGGAGGCCGAGAGGGGTGCTCTCGGGTATATGTCATTGTATTTTCATAAGTAGGCGATGTCAAGCCGAAAATTATTATTTGGAGAATAAGTTGATCATTGTGAGCCGTAACACTATTATGATTGCATGGATGATTGCTGAGTTTAGTTTATGTGATTGGATTGAGGATAAGTAGGCTGATGTTGGCCGAAATTATTGTGAGTTGAAATGTATATTTGGGAATATCAGTATTTACAAAGGAGGTGCTGCCGAAATTTTAAGGATTAGATATGATTATGATGTCTACTTGTTTAAAAGAATGTTATCTTATTTGAGGATTTAAGAAATCTGGGACCGTTACACATCCACACGTATAGTCAGCAATCTAGAAGATCCAGGTGGCTAACAGAACGTAACAACTTGGCAACAGAAATCGCTGGCGCAACGGCCAAGATTCTGCCGCGAAAACGCGGCTCTGGCCGCGGATCCGCGGCAATTATCTGGCCGTTGAGCCCGAGATTTTCTCCAACAGTCTGGATTCTAGAGCCTTCTCTTCTGAAGCCTATAAATAGACCATCAGGGCCAGTGCGAGAGAGAGGAGAGACTAGAGGAAAGAGCTTGTAATTTGTAGGTTTTTCTCTAGGTTTTAGTGCTCTTAGTCTTCTTCTTCCTCCTAGAAATTCTGCAAGAGAGAGTTAGAGAGAGTGAAAGCTTGTAATCCAAGGTGTGACAACTTGAAGCAAGGATTAATCCAATCTCCTTTCTCATCTATTGCATTTTTTAGTGCTTTACATTTCTTGTTTTATTTCATTCAAGCTTTACTTTCATAGCATAATGTCTTGTTGTTTTCTTTCTCTTGTAATGGCTAGCTAACTTCTTCTAACATGACTAGCTAACCACTAACTTTGCTAACTTCTAACTCTTGGGTGATTGCTAATTCTTAATCTTGCAAATGTTGAGTCTCTTTCATCTCCGATGGGTTACTTTCATTCTTGGCAAGTTCTTGCTGTAATTCCATATGATTCATGTGTGCCTCATTTAGAGCCTTGTCTTTAGAACAAGTGCCTTGATGGAACATGGAGATGGAGCACCAACCATATGCTATTTGTTGTACAACTTTCTTACTTCAATGCTAACTTTATGTATGGCTTTGAATGACTAATGAATTTTGTATCTTCTTTCTTAGCATCTCTTGAGTGACACTCCTCGGTTCCACCATTGAAATTCTATCTTGAGAGCCGATGAAATCAATGAGGCTACAAGACAAGTCCAAGAAGATCACCCATCCATCAAAAGGGAAAGTAACTTGACCAACAAGCAAGACAAACATTTGCCGATGAATCAACATGAGGCAAGCATCACTATAATGGAGATTAGTAAGTTAGCAAATTAGAAAGGTTAGCTAGTCATGATTTCTCCCATCTAAAAGTTCTTCAAAGTTTTTCTTCTCTTAGTTTTCTTTCTAAAGATAGTATAGTTTTCGAATTCTCTTTTCTTTCTTTGCATCGCTTTTCTTTCCATGTACAAATCCACCACAAATTCTTTCATCTATTTTTTCATGTCTTTTTCATTCTTTTGAACTTAGAAGAACACTCGTTTCCTTTCCTCATCATTCGACCGTTAAAGCTTCTATCGCGAGCTCTCCCTGAGGATCGACCCGTATTAGCTATACTATTACGGAGATTCGGAAGGAGTACATTAACTTTGTGAATATATTTCGGAGTGAGTAAGCACCAAAGGTTGTTTCTAAACCTTCTCTCTTTTATTGAATATTTGTGCAATTCTCTCCACTACTCCTTCCCTATCAAAGCTTGAGGATTGTTTGTCAAGGGCCAGGCGGGAAGATCAAAGAGTAGGGGACCCAAAAGAGATTCAGAGGCTTTTATAGTTTCTCTTACTACTTTTGCAAGAAACCAAGACACATCAAAAAAAAAATTATATGAAATACAAGGAGATGCTAAAGTGAAAAGACGACAAAGATTTTGATGGGTATAGTACCAGTGAAAAGTCAGATCACGCCGAGGTTGTTGAAGAAGTAGATAAGGATTCATGTAATATCTTGACGACTGAGTCAAGAAAAGGTAAATATTCAGATGCTTGGTTACTTGACTCGGGATGCACATACCACATGTGCCCAAAAAGTGAGTGTTTCAATACTTACAAGTCTTATGATGGAGGCTCTATTCTGATAGAAAACGACGCAGTGTGTAAGACTGTTGGCATCTGTAACATCCGTATAAGGATGTTTCATGGACAGGTTCGAACCCTCACGAATGTTTGACACGTTCCGAATTTAAAGAAGAATCTTCTCTCGTTGGGAGCTTTGAAAGCTCGAGGATACAAGTTTTTTGGTGCAGATGGAGGAATCAAAGTTACTAAAGTCTCCATGACTATTCTCAAAGGAGAACGGATAACAAACTTGCACAAATTGACATGAAGCATTATTGTTGGTGATGCTTCAGCAGCAACAGAGGAGGATACTACAAAACTTTGGCATATACGTTTTGGACACATGAGCGAGCGAGGTCTTCACGCCCTACACAAAAGGAGTGCTCTACCAGGTATCAAATATTGCAAACTTAATCTTTGTAAATTTTACATTATGAGTAGCAACATAGAGTAACTTTCTCTACAGCTCAACACAAGACAAAGGGCTTGCTAGATCTTATACACACGGATGTGTGGGGACCTTTGTCAGTAGCACCTATTGGGGGTGCTAAGTATTCTGTTACTTTCATAGATGATTTTTCAAGAAAAGTTTGGGTATACTTCTTGAAGCAAAAATCAGAAGTATTTCAAAGTTCAAGGAGTGAAAAACTATGGTGGAAAATTAGAAGGGGCGGAAGGTCAAAGTGTTGGCCCAAAGGCCCACACTCTAGTTTTGATAATGATCAACTCATGTAGTTATACTACTAATGATCTTGTGTTTAATTAGTCTCAGATTTATGATCAAGATCTTAGTTGGTGTATAGGTTCAACAAAGGATTTAAAGTCAAGTTTTGGAGCTAGCACGGTTTGATTCAAGAGCTTGTGTATCAAGACCACATCAAGTACTCAAGAGGAGTCTAGCTCGTTGGATCAAGTTTGGACCAAGTCAAGAGGAGAAGAAGACTTCAAGTGAAGACCTTCAAGCTTGACTTGAGTCTAGGTTTATTTTTGTTAAGATTTTTTTTTTAGTTAAAATGTAAAGGATAGAATAGTTGGTGGATTGCTCACGTATACCATATACACTCACACACAAGATTTAGATATATTTTCATAAAAGAGTTTTTATTTTGAAAAATACAAAAGAGTTTTCATTTTAGAAAAATACCGGTTTGGTTTTTGAACTTCATATATACATATGTTTAACCAAAACTATTTTAGTGTTTATTGTCAAAAATATAGATATTTCATCATGTATGTGTAGTGGATCATATCCATACACTCTATGCTTTAAAAGTATTTAAAATATCTTGTTTTTGTATTAGGAGAAGTTTTGAAAATACCAATTTGGAAAAATACGGTTTTTGTTTTATGCCAAAATTTCTAAGTTACAAAAATAGTTCAAAATGTTTGTAACATGTCTTGATTTTACTCAAACATGTTTGTAATAATACTGAAACTATTTTTGTAGAATTTTAGAGATTTTATGGGATTTTATTTAAGCTAAAAAGACAACCATTTAATCCCTAAATAGTTTCTGTCTGGCTTCTGCCAGTCGACCGGACCGGTCGACCGAGCTAGGAGTCGGCCGACCGAGTTGGTCGACCGACGTGCACAAACGTGCACGCCAGTTCTAGCTGGAGGGCCGGTCGATCGACCCGGTCGACTGCCGGAGAGCTTCTGCTCTTTGGAAAGCCCCGGTCGACCGGGTCGGTCAACCGGCAGAGAGTGTCTGCTCTCTGTTCCAGACCACGGTCGCCGGGCCGGTCGATTGAGGCTCCAACGGTCGAATTTTTGACCATTGGTGGTCGACCGGGCCCGGCGACCGGTTCTACTTTGTACTTTGAGGAGGCAGACTTGCGAGTTCGCGGTGTTTCGAGATCTTGTGTGAACTCTTTGTAGAGGTGCGGCCTCGGCGAGCTAGTGGGCTTGCAGTGTGTTCTTGTGGGAACGAGTGAAGGGACCAGAGAGTCCAAGAGTTCTAGTGTGAACTCCTTGTAGGTGTTGTGGCACCGAGTGATCCAGTGGGATCGGTTTATAGTGGAAATCCTTCAAGTGTTAAAGGTGGGGACGTAGAGCAAGTATGCTCGAACCTCGAAACAAATATCCCGTATTTGTGATTGCTCTCTCTAACTCTTACTTGCCTATATATCTTGCATGCTCATATTGTCTTTATCTTTATATGCTTGATATATTTTGTGCTCATATTGTTATATGCTTGGGGATTGTTTGCTAACACTTGTATTCAACCAAGAGAGCCAACGGGCACCTCAACTCTTATTTAGAGAAATCTTGAGGAGTTAGTCCAGAGCCCTTCACGGGGAATCCGGCTACACTCTTGTGTTATACTTGGTGTTTAGTTTAAGAAGCTTTAGTTTGCATTAATAAGTTTTAATTCCGCATTATTGACCATTAGATTAGCTAGTCACCTATTCACCCCCTCTAGGTGATTACAATTGGTATCAGAGCCAAGTGCTCTTGATTTGGGTCTTACAACCTAGAGTTAAAGATCTTCATTTTATAGCTAATCACAACATTTGTACACACATCATGGATTTCATGTCACCTCCCACCTTTGACATTCTTAACATCCTAACTTGGAAGGTTAACATGTCTTTGTACCTCAAAGCCCTAGGCATTCATGTTTATTTTGCCACTACTAAAGATTCTTATTGTTTAAATGGCAAAAATATTGAGACTATTGCAAAGGCCATTCATACTTTGAAGAGTACCCTAAATGATGAATATTTATCTAGCGTTTCTAACATTGATTCGGCTTTTGTAGTATAGAACACCATCATCTCCCTTGGCGAACAAGAACAATATTATGCGGGGAGCGACTCAGATGTTGGAAGTGATGCTTCCAACGTATGCTACATGGTCCAAGGGGATAACCCCCTTGAGATATTACCGAATCCGAGCTAGAAGAAGATGTTGATATGTCTTATGATGAGCTTGGATCATTTTGTCAACAACTTCTTGAAAAATATGAATTGCTTAAAAAGGATAACAAGAAAATGAAAAATAAAATTGGTTGCATGTTAAAAGAAAAGGATTCTTTTCAAACTAGATTTGAAAATATTTTAAAAGAAAATGAGTCTTTTAAAAATAAAATTGCATGCTTTGAAAAAGATAATGAGTTTTTGAAAAATGAGAATATTTCCTTGCTTTCTAAATTAAATGACATGTGTGAAGGAAATAATGCTTTGAAAAATAAAATTGTTTTGGTGAAAAAACAAAAAGAAGTTGCTTTAAAAGAAAACAACACTTTAAAAGAAAAGTTATTTCAAAAGAAAAAGAAAATATTTCTAAAAAGAAAAAGAATAATGATTCTCAATCTCACCATGCTTTACATGCCACTATTAATCAAAATGAGATTAAATTTTAGAAAAATAAAATAGATTGTTTGAGCTCAACTTTGAGCAAATGTACTTTTAATCATTCTAGATTGGAGTCCTTGTTTCAAAAGAAACAAGTTCCCTATATTCATGCACAACACCCACATCATGCATATGCACACTTTGCATGTCATAATCACACTCATACACATATGCATCCTAGAATGTACAAGTGTACACATTGTGGCCGCAAAGGCCATTTAGCAAAATTCTGTTATGATAGAATAACACTTTAAATTTTGCTAACAAGAAAGTTTGGGTTCCTTACAATGCTAACCCTCATGGACCCAAAAGAAAATGGGTACCAAAATCCCCACCTTCTGTATTTGATGTAGGTGCGGGCTCTCACAAAACGTGAGAGGGATGGTGCCTTGATGGTGGATGCACGTGGACTTGATGGACACACATTTGATGCACCGCTATCAAGGAGGTTTGGTGGGACAACCACCATGTTTTGGAGATTTAGAGTATAGTTCTTAGGTTTGGTGGGACAACACATTTGACACACATGCTTTTTACTTATATCACATTTTTTAGCAAGTTCATGTTCTATATTTGTGCTTCATGTGGTAAACACTTGTTTAAATGTAGTCTTTATTAAAACTTGAAAATATACTTATACAAGTAGTGAGCAACATTTGATTCATATACGTTTGCACTTCATTGTTCATTTGTATTCACCACATGCACATGTATAGCGTAGTTTTGATGATTTCCTCATTTACACTTGTTTTGCCTATTTTCATGTTTTGCTTCATGTATATGCAATTGTTATTCAAATCTAATCAATATACATGTATGCCCCTTGAGTCTCTTGCTTTCATGCAAACTATATCATAGACTCTTTTCATATTTGGAATATGTATGCATATTGTTAGTTTTGAATAAATCATACATATACCTAGAGGTTTGTTTTTAGATGAAAAATGAATTTTTATGATTTTTCATCTTTATATGAAAAATAAATTTTCATGATTTTTATGATTTGTAATAAAATGTTATTCGTGTTTGTTTCAAGCTTTATTGACTATCTTCATGGAAAATGCTAATTACATGATTTTTGTGCCCTCACACTTTATTTGTTTATTCATGACTTTTTTCATGATTAGTTTTGAGCCTTATAAATTTTGAGTGTCAACCTTTATGTATTTAGTATGTTTCATGATAGACATATGATTTGGTTTCATGTTTTGAAGGATCCTTAACTAGTTTTTTCAAAAATTAATTTAATTAGTTATTTATTCTTCAAATGGTAGTGTTTTCACTATAAAAATATTTTTCAAACTCTATTTTTGAAAATCCCTACCAACCCCTTCATGGGCGGACGGATGGGCGAGTATGCCTTATAAGGCTTATTGAAAATCTTTTATCTTGTGCATAAAAAGGGTGATTTATTATGAGTTATATGTAAATCACCTAGAGGGGGGGTGAATAGGTGATAATGCTAATCTAGAAACTAAATGTGCTAAATGCGGAACCTTAAAACAATATTGCAATCACACTTAATACAACCAACAAGTGTAGCCGAATTCCCCGTGAAGGGCTCTGGACTAACTCCTCTTGATTCCCCTAGATATGGGTTGAGGTGCTATATGAAGCTCTTGTGGTTAAGTACAAGTGAGGCACACACACAAACAAGCCAAGCATATAATGGATATATAGCAATATGAAAGATGCAAGGCACAACACAAGCAATATATGATATGAATGATGCTATGCACAATATAAAGAGAGAGAGAGTTGGAGAGACAATGGATCAAACACAAACACAAAGATATGTTCCGAGGTTCGAGCCCCTAGCTCTACGTCCCCGCCTTCACCGAGAAGGATTTCTAATCCACTATACTCCCACCGAGGGAACCTCCACCGAGGAGGATTTGTTACAACAATAGGAGTACCAAACTCCTCTCTCAAACACCGCCTCACAACCGAGGGGTAGGCCCGTAGCCAATACAACAACCAATCACCTCTACCGAAGAGGGTATACAAACTAAACTCCACCTCTCACTAGAGGGAGCAAACACAAGCCTCAACCTCTACCAAAGAGGGAGCAAACCAATCACTCGATCAACCTCTACCAAAGAGGGATACAACAAAAGCAAGGGTGTTTACAACAAGTGGTTTCTTTCAACCACAAACAATCTCTCTTTCCTCTTTTCCACAAAACAAGATCCTAATAGAATAGGATAGAAGATAAGCTCAAGTGTGGAAAAATAAAGTGTTTTGATCAAAGAAAATCTTTTGGAAAATACCAAATTGATATAGAAATAAAGAACAAGAAACCAATTCCCAAAAACTTATTTTCTTTTAAAATAACAAAACACTTAAAAACAAACCAGATGAATCTTTTTGCTCTTTAAACTCTTTTAAAAACTTCTTTTTAAAACCAGAGAGTGGAGAAAAATTAGCTCAGAAAATCTTAGCCAAAACCCTAAAGAAATGGGGTTTATATAGGCCAAATAGAAAACTAGCCGTTAGGCTGATCTGGCAGCCTGACAGGCTTGCCTCGACCGGCCCGGTCGACCGCCAACGGTCATAAATGTGACCGTTGGGGCATCCGGTCGATCGCACGGCCGACCGCCCAGATACAGAGAGCAGACTTCTCTGCTCTGGTCGACCGCTCGGTCGACCGCCCAGATACAGAGAGTAAGGCTCTCTGATCCGGTCGGCCGACCGGCCGACCGGCCCACTGTGCCAGCAGACGTGCACAGGTCTGTGCACGTCGGTCGATTGCCCGGTCGACCGGCCTGGCCTATCAGCACAGTTCTGGGTCAGAAACTAGGTCAGAAAAAGATGTTAAAATATTTCTAAAAATTCTTTAAAAACTTCTAAAAATCCCCAAAAATAGTTTTAACATTTTGCATTGATAAATAAACATGTGATAAAAAATTTAGCTCAAATATCAAGCAATGAAACTATTTTTGTGTTTAAACATTTTTACCAAAAATCAAAACTTGTATTTTATCAAACTTGGATTTTTCAATAGGAAATCTGATTTTTCCTAAAACTCATGAATAGGCATATCAAAATAAGTTTGTCTAAGATATGAAGCATGTATGTATATCGAACACATCTAATATACATAAAAACCATTTAAACTTGTTTTGATCTAAACTATTCATGAAAACAAATATTGGTTAAACCAAAACCGAAAAACCAATATCCAAACATAAAACGTGTGTGTTGTGCACTTGAGCATATCAACTATTCTTATCTTTACACATGGATCTAAAACACACTAAACTCTAGGATACCTAAGTCTTCTTGACGATCTTCATCTTCAAGTCGACTCGGTCCAAACTCCGTGATCCAACGAGCATGGCTATGAATGATCTTGACGCTCGGGCTCGGGAAACACCAAGTGAAGGCTTCCAAACTCCTCTTTTGAAGCAATCACCAACTAATATCTTGATTAATGATCTGAAACTAAAATCACAAGATTATTAGTAAACATAACTACATGAGTTAATCATCATCAAAACTAGAGAGGAAGGCCTCCGGGCCAACAATCTCCCCCTTTTTGATGATGACAAAACTTATGGAGTTATACATGCATGGATTAAAGTTAAGCTTCAAAGAAGCTCCCCCTTAACTCATGCATAAACAAATAAACAATAAATAAATAAATATGCAATGAATAACAATGCATAATCATGCATAAACAATAAAAGGCTCTAAATACCCAATGAAATGTTCAAAACAATACAAGCTCTAGATACCAATTAAAATTAAACTAAATTAAACTTAATATATTCAAGACATAAACATGCATATATAAAACTTCTCAAAATCTTTCTCCCCCTTTTTGTCAATCATCAATAAAGGGGTAAAAATCAAAACAAAACAAAATCTTCTCCCCTTTTTAATACAAAGAAACAATCATCAATAAGGGGTAAATAAAGACAATGTTCTCCCCCTTTTTGTCTAAAACAAAAACAAAACCAAATAGGGGTGACAATCAATTAAGATATCAATTGAAAATATGTCAAAGTAGCATCTTGATACTAATTGAAAGTAAACATAGATCAATAAAGAAATGATATATGCGATATACATTCATGAAGAGGAAGATGTGAAGCTTCCCTACATAGATACATTAAATGAAGGAGGGATGACAAGCCCTAATTCACATAACGTACACTATGTAATGCATAAGAGGAGATGTGAAGCTCCCCCTACACATATGTGCCACATAAAGAAGAGATTGTCAAGCTCTTCATACAAGATACACTCATCATAAATCTATATGTAGAAGAGATGTTAAGCTCTCCTTGCATATAGGCAATACAAATCAAAACTTTTGTATTTAATTTTTTTTTTTCTATCATAAAGCAAGGGAGTGGAAATACAAATACCAATTAAAATATGAAAATCGAATTTTCTCCCCCTTTATGAAATACCAACAAAAACAATGCGTAGGTTTGAAATAAGAAACCAATTGAAAATTGAATCAATTGAAACAAAGTTAAAACTCAAGCTTTAGCATAAACAAGATTTTGTGCTTAAAGATATAGGGATATAATAAGCACAAATAAAACATATATATGTATGAAAAGTTTAATACCAATCGAAATTGATACTATTGGAATTGAAAGCATACATACATACAAACATATATGAGTATACAAGAAAGGTCAAAATTGATACCAATTGAAAGAATTTCAATGATACCAATTGAAACAACAATAATGATCAAGTGTATACATCATATAACTATCACCCAATCATGTTCAAGTTTTAAAATAATTTTCAATATAAGGCATACATGAGTATGATCTCCCATCCAACCGCCCTTGGATGGTAGGGGTTTTCAAAAAATAGATTTGAAAAATAAAGTGTGTTTGAAAACTCTACCAAAATGAAGAATACGAACTAGTTAAATGAAAAAACTTGTTAAACTAGTACGAAATCCTTCAAGTAAGGAATAAAATAAAATTATTTTTCATGAAACATGAAATCCACAAAATAGTCAACACTCATAATCAATTAAGCATAAATATGTCCCATGAAAACAAACACATGAGTAAACAATAAATGTGAGTGTACAAATACAATGTGAAGATCATAATCATGAAAGATGGTCAATAAGCTCAATATTCCTTGAAACAAGAAAACATAAAAATCATCAAAACTATTTAATCTTCAAGGTATATGTATGTCCTATACAAACTAAAGTATACATACATATCCAAACACAACGAGTCCACAAAGATAGATGCATGAAGGCACGTGGCTCAAAAGGATGTATATGTATAATAATAGTTTGGATAAAATAGACATATACATGAAGTTAAACATATAAACATAAAACAAATTTAAGAATGAGAATACAAGTTTAAAATGCATGGATCATCAAAACTAGACTATACTAGCACATCTAATGGGAACAAATAAGCATTCGAGCACAAACATATATAGATTTATTTGTGTCCCACTATATGTACAAATATATACCTAGTCTTAATGAAACTAACATTTAAACATATATTCAACATTTAAAGCATAAAAACATGACAAAAATCATCATGATAAACAAAACTAAACATGATTATTATGTAAATCCACATGTTATTAAACCTATGATAAACATGATAGCTAAACAAACGGTGAGAATACAAAATAATAGACCATATTTAAACATGGGTGTCTCAAAAGGGCTATACATGCATGTCAAGAGTCTAATAATCATGGCATTTTCATAATGATCATATAAACATCAAAACATGCTATATATAATAAACATGAAAAGCATGAAAACAATAATAAGGAGTTAGGAATCATTACCAAAACCTAGAAGGCAACTTTCCTTGTCTCCAAAACATGGTGGTCCTCTCCACCAAACATCCCTTGAAAGTGATGCATCCAAATAGTAATCTTTAGGCACGGAACGCATCCACTCTAAGGTACCTCTACTCTCACGTCATGTGAGAGCCCACACCTACATCATAAACACTAGGGGTGGTCTTTGGTACCCATATCTTATTGGGTCCATGGGGGTTAGTTCCTTCTCTAACCCAAACAAAATTCTTTGCTAAATTACAATCATGTATACGATCAAAACAAAATTTAGCAAGGTGGCCCTTATGTCCACAATGTGTACAAGTGTACACATGAGCATACATGTGGTGATGGTGTCCGTGAGTCCGTGAGGAGCATGTGTATGCTGTGATGGGTTTGCATGCATAATAGATGGAACTTGTTTCTTTCGAAACAAAGATTTCAAACGTGTATGACCCACTACACATTGGCTCAAAGTGGAGCCCAAACAATCAACACACTTCTTCAAAATATTTATATCATTTTTAACACTTGAAGATAAAGTGGAACATGCAATAGGTGAAGTGTGAGATATTACCCTAGCATGGCAAACATGTGCATCAATATCATTTTTCAAAAACTCATTTTTCTTTAAACACATATCTAAATCTTTTGAAATAGAAATAATTTTTGTTTTCAAAGATTCATTTTCTTTTACAACAAAATTAACTTTTGAAGTCAAGTTTTCATTTTTCTTTAAAACTTTTTCACAATCATTTTTATTTTTCAAAATTTTATTTTCATTTAAAACAAGATCAAGTTGAGATTTTAATGAATCCCTCTCATTAGAAATCTCCTCTTTTTCTTGCAAAACATTATTAAGTCTAGAAAGCAAGTTTTTTATTATCATTGTTAATGCCTAGACTTTTCTTTTTCAAAATTTTATGTTTTTCAAACAATTTTTCACAAACAATAGATAACTCTTCATTCAAAGCATTGGCATCCATATAATCATGATCATCAAATGAAGAGGTAGCATCAAAACTATCTAGTTGAGATTCCGATTGTACCTCAAGGGAGTCATTCCCTTGGACCGTATAGCATTGTTATGGCTCGGATTCATCTCCACTAGATTCTTCCTCCGGTTGGATTGGCAATAGAAGCTTGGAGGTGGTGGTTGTCAACTTGTTCCACACTGCAAAGGCGGAATCAAGATTAGAAACATGCATAAGATATTCCTTTGAAAGCGTGCTTCTAATGGCCTCAAGGGGTTGTGCATTGGCCCCCATATGCTTGCTATCACTAAGATAGGATTCCTTGGTAATGGCAAGGTGAACCTTATATCCTAGGGTTTGTAAATAAACGGACATCCTAATCTTCCAAACAATGATGTTGGAAGGATCAAACATAGGTGGGGTCGTGAAGTCCATGGGTCCAAACTATATGTGTGTAAGCAAACAAATGTGCAAATGCAAATGATAGATTAGCAAACAAGGATTTCACTCCTAGGATGTTAAGCCTAAGTATCAGGAGCGTAGGCTCTGATACCAATTGTAAATCACCTAGAGGGGGGGTGAATAGGTGATAATGCTAATCTAGAAACTAAATGCGCTAAATGCGGAAGCTTAAAACAATATTGCAATCACACTTAATACAACCAACAAGTGTAGCCGAATTTCCCGTGAAGGGCTCTGGACTAACTCCTCTTGATTCCCCTATATATGGGTTGAGGTGCTATATGAAGCTCTTGTGGTTAAGTACAAGTGAGGCACACACACAAACAAGCCAAGCATATAATGGATATATAGCAATATGAAAGATGCAAGGCACAACACAAGCAATTTATGATATGAATGATGCTATGCACAATATAAAGAGAGAGAGTAGGAGAGACAGTGGATCAAACGCAAACACAAAGATATGTTCCGAGGTTCGAGCCCCTAGCTCTACCTCCCCGCCTTCACCGAAAAGGATTTCTAATCCACTATACTCCCACCGAGGGAACCTCCACCGAGGAGGATTTGTTACAACAATAGGAGTACCAAACTCCTCTCTCAAACACCGCCTCACAACCGAGGGTAGGCCCGTAGCCAATACAACAACCAATCACCTCTACCGAAGAGGGTATACAAACCAAACTCCACCTCTCACTAGAGGGAGCAAACACAAGCCTTAACCTCTACCAAAGAGGGAGCAAACCAATCACCCAATCAACCTCTACCAAAGAGGGATACAACAAAAGCAAGGGTGTTTACAACAAGTGATTTCTTTCAACCACAAACAATCTCTCTTTCCTCTTTTTCACAAAACAAGATCCTAATAGAATAGGATAGAAGATAAGCTCAAGTGTGGAAAAACAAAGTGTTTTGATCAAAGAAAAATCTCTTGGGAAAATATCAAATTGATATAGAAATGAAGAACAAGAAACCAATTCCCAAAAACTTGTTTTCTTTGAAAATAACAAAACACTTAAAAACAAACAAGATGAATCTTTTTGCTCTTTAAACTCTTTTAAAAACTTCTTTTTAAAACCAGAGAGTGGGAAAAAATTATCTCAGAAAATCTTAGCCAAAACCCTAAAGAAATGGGGTTTATATAGGCCAAACAGAAAACTAGCCGTTAGGCTGATCTGGCAGCCAACAGGCTTGCGGTCGACCGGCCCGGTCGACCGCCAACGGTCATAAATGTGACCGTTGGGGCATCCGGTCGACCGCACGGCTGACCGCCCAGATACAGAGAGCAGACTTCTCGACCGCCCAGATACAGAGAGCAAGGCTCTCTGATCCGGTCACCGCTCGGTCGACCGCCCAGATACAGAGAGCAAGGCTCTCTGATCCGGTCGGCCGACCGGCCGACCGGCCCACTGTACCAACAGACGTGCACAGGTCTGTGCACGTCGGTCGATCGCCCAGTCGACCGGCCTGGCCTGTCAACACAGTTCTGGGTCAGAAACTAGGTCAGAAAAACATGTTAAAATATTTCTAAAAATCCCCAAAAATAGTTTTAACATTTTGCATTGATATATAAACATGTGATAAAAAGTTTAGCTCAAATATCAAGCATATGAAACTATTTTTGTGTTTAAACATTTTTACCAAAAATCAAAACTTGTATTTTTATCAAACTTGGATTTTTCAATAGAAAATCTGATTTTTCCTAAAACTCATGAATACGCATATCAAAATAAGTTTGTCTAAGATATGAAGCATGTATGTATATCGAACACATCTAATATACATAAAAACCATTTAAACTTGTTTTGATCTAAACTATTCATGAAAACAAATATTGGTTAAACCAAAACCGAAAAACCAATATCCAAACATAAAACGTGTGTGTTGTGCACTTGAGCATATCAACTATTCTTATCTTTACACATGGATCTAAAATACACTAAACTCTAGGATACCTAAGTCTTCTTGACGATCTTCATCTTCAAGTCGACTCGGTCCAAACTCCGTGATCCAACGAGCATGGCTATGAATGATCTTGACGCTCGGGCTCGGGAAACACCAAGTGAAGGCTTCCAAACTCCTCTTTTTGAAGCAATCACCAACTAATATCTTGATTAATGATCTGAAACTAAAATCACAAGATTATTAGTAAACATAACTACATGAGTTAATCATCATCAAAACTAGAGAGGAAGGCCTCCGGGCCAACATTATATACTTGATTTACATCATATTTTCAATTGGTATCTCAATTGATTATTTTTTTGTATATACTCATATTTTCTATATTTGTATGCTTCACATTTCAAATAATATCAATTTCTATTGGTATTTTCATTTTCATAAATATATATGATTTGTTGGTGCTTGATTGTCGAGATATTTACTTGTTTATAGCACAAAGTATGTTTATGCTAAGCTTAATTCAAATCTTAATTTTCAATTGATTTCTTAATTGGTACTGTTTATATAAGCTTATGCATTATATTCAATTGTATTTTTTTTACAATTGGTATTTTTTTGATATCAAAATGTATAATATATTTCAATTGGTATCTATTGAACTATTTATTTCAATTGGTATCCATGTAAATTTAAATTGATATCAAAATATAAAATATTTTCTTTCATTGGTATCAAAAATTTGTTGTTATTTCAATTGGTAAAATGTTTTTCAATTACTTGTATTTCTATTGGTAAAATGTTTCAATTACCATTAGAATTCAAACTTTATATTGTTTAGTTACAATTGGATTCTTAAAAAAATGTTTTGATACGTTTAGTTCCAATTGGTATCTCAAAAATTTTTGTATTTACAAAGGTATCTCAAAAATGTGTTTTATTACCTTAAGTAAATTTCAAAATTTGTTTTAAGCGATTATTAAAAATTTGTCTTGAAAATATTTTAGTTATATATTGCCTATATGCAAGGGGAGCTTAACATCTCTTCTACATTTAGATTCATGTTGAGTGTATCTTAAATTGAGGAGCTTGACAACTCTTCTTTATGCGATACACGTGTGTAGGGGGGCTTCACATCTCCTCTTATGCATTACATATTATGCGTTATGTGAATTAGGGCTTGTCATCCCTTAGGGAAGTTAACTTTGCGTCTTCCTCTTCATGAATGTATATCGCATATATCTCTTTATTGGTTTGTTTGATTTCACCCCTTTGTTGTTTTTTGTTTTTGACAAAAAGGGGAAAACATTATTTTGTTTTTAATTTAACCCCTTTGTTGATGATTGACAAAAATGGGGAGAAGTATTTTAGTATATATGCATATTTTCCTTGCTTTATACATAAAGGGGGAGAAGAATTTCTTGTTTATGCATATTGTTTTGTTTTGCAAAAAGGAGAAAAGAATTTGATGAGTTTTATGCTTGATTAGCATGTTTATCTCCTTATATTTGCATACATGTTTATTTAGATTCATGTGCTTCATTGCCATATATTATTGTTTATTGTGATGCATGAGTTAAGGGGGAGCTTCTTTGAAGCTTTACTTTAATCCATGCATATATAACTCCATGAGTTTTGTCATCATCAAAAAAGGGGAGATTGTTGGCCCAAAGGCCCATCACTCTAGTTTTGATGATGATCAAATCATGTAGTTATAGTACTAATGATCGTGTGTTTAATTAGTCTCAGATTTATGATCAAGATCTTAGTTGGTGTTTAGGTTCAACAAAGGATTTAAAGTCAAGTTTTGGAGTTAGCACGGTTTGATTCAAGAGCTTGTGCATCAAGACCACATCAAGTACTCAAGAGGAGTCTAGCTCGTTGGATCAAATTTGGACCAAGTCAAGAGGAGAAGAAGACTTCAAGTGAAGACCTTCAAGATCAAGACTTGAGTCTAGATTTGTTTTTGTTAAGATTTTATTTTTAGTTAAAATGTAAAGGATAGAATAGTTGGTGGATTGCTCAAGTATACCATATACACTCACACACAAGATTTAGATATGTTTTCATAAAAGAGTTTTTATTTTGAAAAATACAAAAGAGTTTTCATTTTGGAAAAATACCGGTTTGGTTTTTGAACTTCATATATACATATGTTTAACCAAAACTATTTTAGTGTTTATTATCAAAAACATAGATATTTCATCATGTATGTGTAGTGGATCATATCCATATACTCTATGCTTTAA
This sequence comes from Agave tequilana, assembly GCA_038442645.1. Lineage (NCBI taxonomy): Eukaryota > Viridiplantae > Streptophyta > Magnoliopsida > Asparagales > Asparagaceae > Agave > Agave tequilana. The sequence continues at coordinate 164,903 of JAVJIF010003701.1, forward strand.
AAGTGTTTAAAATATCTTGTTTTTGTATTTGGAGAAGTTTTAGAAATACCAATTTGGAAAAATACGGTTTTTGTTTTATACCAAAATTTCTAAGTTACAAAAATAGTTCAAAATATTTGTAACATGTCTTGATTTTACTTAAACATGTTTGTATATCATAGTATAATATTGAAACTATTTTTGTAGAATTTTAGAAATTTTATGGATTTTATTTAAGCTAAAAAGATAGCCTTTTAATCCCTAAATAGTTTCTGTTTGGCTTCTGCCGGTCGACCGGACCGGTGGACCGAGGTAGGAGTCGGTCGACCGACTGCACAAATGTGCACGTCAGCTCTGGCTGGAGGGCCGGTCGACCGACCCGGTCGACCGCCAGAGAGCTTCTGCTCTCTGGAAAGCCCCGGTCGACCGGGTCGGTCGACCGGCAGAGAGTGTCTGCTCTCTGTTCCAGACCATGGCCGACCGAGCCGGTCGACTGAGGCTCCAACGGCCAGATTTCTGACCGTTGGCGGTCGACCGGGCCGGTCGACCGACAACAGCCAGAGCTGCTGACTGGGCTGTAACGGCTAGTTTTTGAGAGCCTTATAAATTGGGTCTTTCTTGGACCGTTTTATACAAGATTTGAGTAGAGTTTTAAACCTAGTTTTTCCCATCTATTTCAGAGTTTTCTCCACTAGTTTGAGAGTAAATATTTCTACTTAAAAGGGAAGTTTATCAAGAGTGTTTTCAAAGTGATTTCTTATGTTTTCCTCCACACATTCCATCCTAGTTTTCTCACACAAATACTTGAACTATTCATTGCTATATCTACCTATAGGGATCTTTGTTGTGAGAGGATTTTAGGTGATCAAAGTGTTGTGATCACCAAAGTTCTACTTTGTACTTTGAGGAGGCGGACTTGCGGGTTCGCGGTGTTTCGAGTTCTTGTGTGAACTCTTTGTAGAGGTGCGGCCTCGGCGAGCTAGTGGGCTTGCAGTGTGTTCTTGCGGGAACGAGTGAAGGGACCAGAGAGTCCAAGAGTTCTAGTGTGAACTCCTTGTAGGTGTTGCGGCACCGAGTGATCCGATGGGATCACTTTATAGTGGAAATCCTTCAAGTGTTGAAGGCGGGGTCGTAGAGCAAGTGTGCTCGAACCTCGAAACAAATATCCCGTGTTTGCGATTGCTCTCTCTCTATCTCTTACTTGCCTATATATTTTTGCATGCTCATATTGTCTTTATCTTTATATGCTTGATTTATTTTGTGCTCATATTGTTATATGCTTGGGGATTGTTTGCTAACACTTGTATTCAACCAAGAGAGCCAACGCGGCACCTCAACTCTTATTTAGAGGAATCTTGAGGAGTTAGTCCAGAGCCCTTCACGGGGAATCCAGCTACACTCTTGTGTTATACTTGGTGTTTAGTTTAAGAAGCTTTAGTTTGTATTAATAAGTTTTAATTCCGCATTATTGACCATTAGATTAGCTAGTCACCTATTCACCCCCCTGTAGGTGATTACACAAAGTATTAAGTCCGATAATAGAGGCGAGTATACCTCCAAAGAATTTGAAAACTACTTAGCAAGCAAGAATATCAATTACCAGCTAAGAATTTTCGGGCAACCAAAATAAAACGGAGTATCAGAGTGCATGAATCAGACACTTATAGAGCGTGCCCGCAGTATCAGATTATAGACTGACATGTTAGAAGGATTTTGGGTAGAGGCGGTGAATCATGTGAGTTATCTGGTAAATATGTCACCATCAACAGTTATTGAATTTCAGATCCCAAAGGAGATATGGTAAGGAGAGTTTGTAGACTATTCAACCTTACAGATTTTCAATTGCCCAGCGTATAACTTGGTTGATAGTCAGAAAAGGAACAAACTGGAGTCTAAGTCTAAGAAGTGTATCTTCATCGGGTTCACCAAAGGAGTCAAGGGTTTCAGACTTTGGGATCCCAAGAAAAGGAGCGCCTTTACCAGTAGAGATGTGATCTTTATCAAAGAATCAATGTTGCAAGAAAAAATCAGAGATGGAGGATAAAGCGCAAGATGGAGCTTCAACAGTTCGGCAGATACTTAAGAAAAGGAAATTTAGTTCTCAGAGAGCCCTAAAATGCCTGGAGGGTTAGAAGAGGACTCCTCAGATTCAGATGGAGACGAACATGAGGCTACTTAAGAGCAACCTAGATCATTGAGGCGGTCAGTCAGAGTTACAGTTGAAAATACACCTAGAGCGGGGGGTGAATATGTGTACTAGCTAATCTAATAACAAATGATGCGGAATTAAAAACTAATTACAACACACTATGTGTAACCAAAGAGTGTATCCGAATTCTCCATGAAGGGCTTTAGACTTTCTCCTCTAGATTCCTCTAGATAAGAGTTGAGTTGCTATATGGAGCTTTCTTGGTTCAACACAAGTATGGGCACACAAATAATATTAAGCATGTATGGGATATGAATAATATAAAGCAATGCAAGATATAAGAGAGATAGAGTTTAGAGATAGTAGATCAAACGAAAACATCAAGATATGTTTTGAGGTTCGAGCCACTGCTCTACGTCCCCTCCTTCACACAAAAGGATTTTCACTACGTCCACACAGGACCTCCCACAAATTGAACCTCCACAGAGGAATTTGCAATTACAAAGTTAGAAGTACACAACTCCTTTCTTCACCACAACCACCTCTACTCAAGAGGCAAGGCACAAAGCCAAAACAACAATCACCTTTACACAAGAGGGATAAAGGCATATAGTTAAACTCTACCACAATCACCTCTACACAAGAGGGACAAGACACAAAGCCAAATCACAAACTCACTCACCTCTACACAAGAGGGATAACCACAAATCCAAAGCACAACCACCTCTACACTAAAGGGATAGGCACAAAGCCAAAGCAAAGGAAAGATTACAACTTGGTGATCACAATAGACCACAAACAAGTCTTGATGATTACAATAGACCACAAACTATATTTCCCAAAAAATAAGATCCTATAGATAGGATAGAGATGATAGCTCAAGTGTCAGAAAACAAGGTGTTTGAAAATCAAAATCACAGAATATACTTGGGAAAAATATTAGATAGCAATTGAAATGAAGATAAAAACTAATCCCCAAAGACTCTCTTTTCTTTAATTTTTTTCAACCCTTGAAAATAAAATAAAAGATCAAACTTTTAAGCACAAAAAATCTTTTAAAACTTTAGAAAATGGACAAGATGGCACTAGAAAACGTTTTCTCTTGAAACTCAAAACTTGATTTTTCAAATAAAATTGTTGTTGTGATTTTAATCCATCCTAATGACCCTGTGTATAGGTTTTAGAAAAACAAATTTAGAATAATTTTTTTAGGTTTAAAAGGAATAACTTGACTCTTAAAATTCAACAAAACACATTTTAAAAACATGTTAAAAATTAGCCTCCAGAAAATTAGCCGTTACTGCCAATCTGGCAGACTGTTAGTCAATGTTGAGCACAGTTTTCAGGCCTAAACATCAGAATTTAGAAATAAGTAGGAATTATTTGTAAATCTTTAAGTCTTCATTCTACTGCAACTTGAATCAACTCAATATCATTTTGGAGTAGAAAGTTATTAATAAAATACAAAAAGGTGTCAAATCAGAAACTGTAAACTGTTTTCAAAATAATAACAGACGTCAACCAAACATTTGAATTATAAAATGATTATTGAATAATAAATTTAGCCCTGAAAATTATCTTTGAAATGTAATTTAAGTCATATTATTTGAATATAAGAATAAAAATTTATGATAAGAAATCTAAAAGGTGTTGAGCAGATCAGCAGAACTAAAACTGGTTAAAATAAAAACGTGATATATGTTTACTTGAAATCCCAAACCGGTTAAATCGAAAACCAAACATATTGAATTTGTGTGTGTGTGTATGTGTGTGTGTGAACTTGAGCAATCAACACTATCTATTTTTACACAAGATCTAGGTACAAACTCAAACTAAACAAACCGAAGTCTTCTTGTAAAACTCCTCCAAGTCGACTCGATCCAAACATGATCCAAAGAGCTTAACTCCAACCACGTGCTAGATGCGATCTTGACGCGTGAGCTCTTGAATCTACATGTGTTAGATCCAAACTCCTTTATTGAAATTAAGCACCTACTAAGATTTTGATAGTAAATCTGAAACTATATAAACACAAGATCATTAGTACTATAACTACATGAGTTAATCATCATCAAAACTAGAGTGATGAGCCTTTGGGCCAACAATCTCCCCCTTTTTGAGATGACAAAACTCATGGAGTTATATATGCATGGATTAAAAATAAGCTTCATAGAAGCTCCCCCTTAACTCATGCATAGTATAAACAATAAGGATATTCAATAAAAGCACATAAATTAAATAAAACATATATGCATAAATACTAATATTAAGGATGCATATATAAAATCAAAATTCTTCTCCCCATATGTTTACTTGAAATCCCAAACCGGTTAAATCGAAAACCAAACATATTGAATTTGTGTGTGTGTGTATGTGTGTGTGTGAACTTGAGCAATCAACACTATCTATTTTTACACAAGATCTAGGTACAAACTCAAACTAAACAAACCGAAGTCTTCTTGTAAAACTCCTCCAAGTCGACTCGATCCAAACATGATCCAAAGAGTTTAACTCCAACCACGTGCTAGATGCGATCTTGACGCGTGAGCTCTTGAATCTACATGTGTTAGATCCAAACTCCTTTATTGAAATTAAGCACCTACTAAGATTTTGATAGTAAATCTGAAACTATATAAACACAAGATCATTAGTACTATAACTACATGAGTTAATCATCATCAAAACTAGAGTGATGAGCCTTTGGGCCAACAATCTCCCCCTTTTTGAGATGACAAAACTCATGGAGTGATATATGCATGGATTAAAAATAAGCTTCATAGAAGCTCCCCCTTAACTCATGCATAGTATAAACAATAAGGATATTCAATAAAAGCACATAAATTAAATAAAACATATATGCATAAATACTAATATTAAGGATGCATATATAAAATCAAAATTCTTCTCCCCCTTTTTGTCAATTCATCAACAAAGGGGTGAGGACAATCAAATAATAAAAAAGTATATGCGATATACATTCATGAAGAGCAGAGACGTAAAGCCACATAAAACATAATATACAATGAATTATATGGAGAAGGGATGACTAGATCTTAACCCACATAAAACATAATATACAATGTATAAATGGAGATGTTAAGCCCCCCTACACACATGTATCACGTAAAGAAGAGAGGCCAAGTTTCTCAATATGTGTAATACACTTCAACGTGAATCTATATATAGAGGAGATGTTAAGCTCCCCTTACATATAGACAATACATATCAATAAAATTTAAAACTAATTTTTAAAACAAAATTTGAAATTTCTTGAAGTCAACAAAATGAATTATGATACTAATGAAATCAAATTGTAGTTGACCAAACAAAAGATGGTACCATTTTGAATTTTTTTTTTTAAGATACTAATAATAGATTTTGATACCAATTGAAGGTGAAACATAAAATATATTTTGATATCAAATAAATACCAATTGAAATCAATGTATAAGCTTGTAAAGATAACAATTAACATTTGAAATAAAATCAGGCTTACCATAAACATAATTTGTGCTTTAAGAATGTAACGATATTGTAAAACAAGCACAATCAAATCATATATATGTATGTATGAAAATGAAAATACCAATTGAAATTGATACTAATTGAAATTTAAAGCATACATATATAAGAAACACATATGAGTATAAAAAAATAAAATTTCTTGAAGATCAAGTGTATAACTCATACCTACCACCTTATTCATGCACAAGTTTAAAAATTTTCAATAAGGTATACAAGACATGGTTACCCATCCAACCGCCCTTAGAAGGTAGGAGTTTTTAAAAATTATAATTTGAAAATATTTTAGCATAGTTTGAAAACTCTACCAATTGAAGAATGAAGACTAGTTTTAAAGATAATTTTGAAAATTAGTACGAAACCCTTCAAGTTAGAAATAAAATAATAAGTATCCCATGAAAATATGAAAATCATACAATAATTGACATTCAAAATCTATAAAGCACATATATTCGCATGAAATAAAAATCATGAGTAAACAAGATATAGAATGTGTAAAAATCATGTAATCAACAAAATCATGGAAATAAGGCATTGAAGCTTGGTTGAAATCGCTTTCATCAAAAATAAGAAATCATCAAAACTAAATACGCTTCAAGATATATGTATGTTTTGTTGAAACTAAAAGTATACATACATATCCCAAACATAAACGAGTTAAAATTTTTTTTTGCATGAAAAGTAAGTGACTCTAGGATAGACATGTATATCTAATAGTTTTAGACAAAATTAACATATACATGAAGATAAACACATTTTTATGAAAGCATAAAAATAGGGAATACATGTTAAGATGTAAGAATCATTAAAACAACATTATACAAGTACATCTAATGGGTACATTTGAGCAATACAGTACAAACACATAATAATCAAATGTGGCTCACCAGTTGTACAAGTATAAGCACAAGTTTTAACGAAAACTTCATCTAAACAAGTAATCAAAAACATAAAGTGCAAAATCATAAATAGACATGATTATTAGGGTAAATGCACGTGCTTTAGAGTTAGGATATACACAATAGCTAAACTATAGTGAGAACACAAAAATAATAGTCCATATAAACATGGGTATATCTCTAATACTATTTATGTATATTTCAAGTCTAATTAACATTGCATTTAACATAATAAACATGAAAAATCAAGACTTGCTAAAAATCAATAATTGCAAAAGCATGCATACTAAAATAGGAGTTAGAGATAGTTACCAAACCATATGAACTATTCTCTAAGTCTCCAAACCATGATGGTCCTTCCACCAGACATTCTTAAAGGTGATGCATCCAATGTAGCGTCTATCAAGCTCAAACGCATCACCATCAAGGCACCAATACCCTCATATCGAGTGAGAGCCCACACCTGCATCAAATACAATAGGGGTGAATTTTGGTACCCATACCTTTTTGGGTCCATGGGGGTTAGTACCTTTCCTAACCCAAACAAATTTATTTACAAAATTTAAAATGTTTAATCTATCATAACAAAATCTTGCAAGGTGGCCCTTACGTCCACAATGTGTACAAGTGTACACATGAGCATACAGATGTCATGTGTGTGATCATGATGAGCATGTGTATGCCATGATTGGTGTGCATGAATATGTGAAACTTGTTTCTTTCGAAACATGGATTCCAATTTCTTGTGATCCATAGCACATTGGCTCAAAGTGGAGCCTAAACAATGTACACTCTTCTTCAACATACATATATCATTTTCAATATTAGAAGAAGATGTAGAACATGCAATAGAAATACATGATGTTGAAGCAATAGTAGCATGACAAACATGGGAATCTAAACCATTTTTCAAAAAATATTTTTCTTTGAAACTAAATCTAGCTCTTTTGAAATTGAAACAATTATATTTTTCAAAGAATCATTCTCTTTTAAAACAATTTCAAGTTTTGAAGATAAAATCTTATTTTTCTCTAAAACAATATCAAAATTATTTTTATTCTTCAAAATTTCATTTTCCTTTAAAATAAGGTCAAGTTGGGTTTTCAAGGAGTCTCTTTACTTGAAATCTCAACCCTCTCTTGTAAAATTATTTCAAGTTTAGAAAACAAGTTTTTATTCTTTTCTTTTAATTCTAAACTTTTCTTTTTCAAAAGTTTATATTTGAAAAGTAAGTTCTCACAAACTATAGATAGTTCTTCATTTAAGGCATGTGGATCCATATAATCATCATAAGAAGAACTAGCACTATTATCTAATTGAGTAACGGAATGTACCTCAAGAGAGTCATTTCCTTGGACTATGAAGCACAGTTGGTCAGACTCTTCTCCACTAGATTCTTTCTCTACATTGATTGTCGTTTGTAGCTCGGGAGAGGTCAATGTATTCCACAATACAAAAGCGGAATCACAATGAGAAATCATAGAAAGATAATCTTTGCTAAGTGTATTTCTAAGTGCCACTAGGGCTTGTGTATTGGCATCTATATACTTGCTATTGTCATGATAAGATTTCTCAGTAGCGGCAAGGTAAACATGCAATCCTAAGATTTTAAGGTGTACACTCATCCTATACTTCCATATATCAATGTTAGTAACATCATACATGGGAGGGGTCATGAAATCCAAGTGTATAAACAATTGCAAATGCAAATCTAGATTAGCAAGCCAAGATCTCATTCCTAGGTGGTTAAACCTAATATCAGGAGCGTAGGCTCTGATACCAATTGAAAATACACCTAGAGGGAGGGTGAATAGGTGTACTAGCTAATCTAATGAAATATGATGCGAAATTAAAAACTAATTACAATACACAATGTGTAACCAAAGAGTGTAGCCGAATTCTCTTTGAAGGGCTCTAGACTATCTCCTCTAGATTCTTCTAAATAAGAGTTGAGGTACAATATGAAGTTTTCTTGGTTCAACACAAGTATGGGCACACAAACATTACCAAGCATGTATGAGATATGAACAATATAAAGTAATGCAAGATATAAGAGAGAGTTTAGAGATAGTGGATCAAATGCAAACACTAAGATATATTTTAAGGTTCGAGTCACTACTCTACGTCCCCGCTTTCACACAAAAGGATTTTCACTACGTCCACACAGAACCTTCCACAAAGGGAACCTCTACCAAGGATTTTGCAATTACAAAGTTAGGAGTACACAACTCCTTCTCCACCACAATCACCTCTACTCAATAGGCAAGGCACAAAGCCAAAACAATAATCACCTCTACACAAGAGGCATAAAGGCACAAAGCCAAACTCCACCACAATCACCTCTACACAAGAGGGACAAGGCACAAAGCCAAACCACAATCTCAATCACCTCCATACAAGAGGGATAACCATAAACCCAAAGCACAACCACCTCTACACTAGAGGGATAGGCACAAAATTAAAGCAATGAAAAGATTACAACTAGGTGATCACAATAGACCACAAATCTCTTGGTGATCACAATAGACCACAAACTATATTTTCCACAAAAATAAGATCCTATAGATAGGATAGAGATGATAGCTCAAGTGTGTGAAAACAAGGTGTTTGAAAATCAAAATCACAAAGAAAATACTTGGGAAAAATACTAGATAGCAATAGAAATGAAGATCAAAACTAATTCCCCAAAGACTCTCTTTTCTTTGATTTTTCTAATCCTTGAAAACAAAATAAAATATCAAACTTTTAAGCACAAAAACTCTTTTAAAACTCTTTAGAAAATGGACAAGATGGCACTAGAAAACGTTTTCTCTTGAAACCCAAAACTTGATTTTTCAAATAGAATTGTTGTTGTGATTTTAATCCATCCTAATGACCATTTATATAGGTTTTAGAAAAATAAATTTAGAATAGTTTTATCAGGTTTAAGAACTTAACTCTTAAAATTCAACAAAACACGTTTTAAAAACATGTTAAAAATCAGCCTCCAGAAAATTAGCCGATACTTCCAATCTAGCAGACTATTGGTCAATTTTGTGCCAGTTTTTAGGCCTAAAACATCAGAATTTAGAAATATGTATATAGGAATAATTTGTAAATCTTTAAGTCTTCATTCTATTGTAACTTGAATCAACTCAATATCATTTTGGAGTAGAAAGTTATCAATAAAATATAGAAAGGTGTCAAATCAAAAACTGTAAACTGTTTTTAGAACAATAACAGACTTCAACCTAATATTTGACATCTTTAACATTTGAATCAGAAAATGATTATTGAATAAGAAATGTAGCACTAAAAGTTATCTTTAAAATTCAATTTAAATCATGTTATTTGAATATAAGAATAAAACATTATGATAAGAAATCTAAAAGGGTATCGAGCAGATCAGCAGAACTAAAACAGGTTAAAATTCAAAACCCGATATATGTGTACTTGAAATTCAAAATCGGTTAAACCGAAAACCAAACATATTGAACTTTTGTGTGTGTGAACTTGAGCATATCAACACTATCTATCTTTACACAAGATCTAGATGAAAATCACCTAGAGGGGGAGGGGTGAATAGGTGATAATGCTAATCAATGCACAATTAAAAATATGATGCAACAATCAACGCAAAACAAGACTAGAAGCCGAATACCCCGTGAAGGGTTCTGAACTTCTTCCTTCTGATTCCTCTAGATATGAGTTGGAGGTGCGCAATGCAATCTTGTTGTATGAGTATTTGATTGACAATGTGATTATGCAACAAGTGAATATAACAATGAAAATGAAGAGCAAGTACAATGTAGCAAAGAAAATGTGAAGCAAGTAGATAAAGCAATGAATATAAAGTAAGTGATTGAAGCAAGAATTAAGAGCAAGTAAGAAAAAGTAAACCAAACGCAAACACCGAGAATTTTTCCGAGGTTCGAGCACCCAGCTCTACGTCCCCGCCTTCACCCAGAAGGATTTCTAACCACTATAACTTCACAAAGAATTACAATCACACCGGAGTACCCAACTCCACAATCTCAAATACAAGTTCTCTCTTAGTGATCAAAAGACCACAAACTATCTTTTGCAAACACCTCTTTCCCTTACAAGATCCCTGTAGAGTAATGGTTAGAATTGAAGCTCAAATAGTGTAAGTGGAAAAAGGAAATGAACTAGAGAGAGTTTAGAAAATAAAACTTCAGCGATGAGAGAATCTTCAGCACAAAAACCAAGAACCAAACTCTCTTGAAAGCTTTGAAAACTTTTGAAACTTTTTGTATATTGCTTGTTGTTATTGTTGTTGAAAACATAACCCTAATCACCACTATTTATAGGAGAGAGCTAGGGATTAAAAAGTAAACTCATATAATGTTAATTAGGAAGAATTTGACCCATAAAATATCCCTAAATCCGTTTAGAAACGAAAAATACAAATTTAAAACGTGTTTAAAAGCTAGTCGTTATGGCTGAAACGGCTACCTCGGTCGACCAGCCGGTCGACCGGGATTCAAACAAAAAGAGCCGTTGCAGGCTCTCGGTCGACCGCCCGGTCGACCGAAACAAACAGAGAGTGACGCCACTTCAGTCAGCCAGCCGCCCGGTCGACCGAAGTCTTCGGTCGTCCGCCCGGTCGGCCGAAGAACGTGCACACGGATACGCATCCAACCTGCCAAAAAACCAGTTGAGTGTCGGTCGACCGGTCGGTCGACCGGCTCAGGCCAAATGTCAAGACTGAACAAGAATTTTAAGGAGATTTTGATATCTAATAAAATATTTTTGATTAGAGATATATATAAAACATAAAATTGAGTTTGTAATCAAAAGGCCTTGTATTAAATTATTTTATATATATTTATAGGGAATATTTCTAGGAAAAGCATGTGCGCAAAAACGTGTGTGTTGAAATATAGAGCTTCAATCCTAATCACTATTCTTTAACAAAACTATAAAACTAGAAACAAGACTACTGAAGTCTCATGAGCAATCTTGAAGTCTTGAACCATGCAAAGCCTAGCTAGAGCCTTCTCTTCTATATTCCTTCCTTGATGTGCCATAAACCTTCTTTGCTCTATGAACTTAGAATTTCTTGCAAAAGCTAAGCAATGATCTCCAAACATGGTACAAAATCTAAAACTTATCTTAAACAAACTTATTAGTACCAAATAGCTCTTATTTGTTTTGTTATCATCAAAACTCTAAACAAATGGAGAGTGTAACCTTTTGGGCCAACAATCTCCCTCTTTTTGATGATGACAAAACAAATAGGCTATGTTAAAAAATAAAAGAGAGGTGTAAGCTCCCCCTCAAATTATGCTACATTGAATAAAGAAAAACAATATTATAAGCAAGCTACAAAAACCATGAGATATTAAACACTTGCAAAAACACTTAAACTCAAATACAAGAGATCATAAACACTTATTGGAATCAAGACCATAATAACTCAGACATATTCTCCCCCTTTTTGTCATACATCAAAAAGGGTAAAAAAAATTTATTATTCAATAACACAAATATTTAGTTCACCACAAATAAAGGAGAATCTAGCAAAATCAAGTGGTTTAGTAAAATATCGGCAAGTTGCAAATCCGTGGAAACATAATCAATATCTATATCACCTTTCTCAAAATGATCTCTAAGAAAGTGATACCTAATCTCAATGTGCTTGGTCTTACAATGTTGATTTGCATTTTTGGTCATATGAATAGTACTAGTATTATCACAAAAAAATTTTATATGATCATAATGCAAATCATAATCAAGGAGAGTATGTTCATCCAAAGGACTTGTGCGCAACAAGCCCCCGCTGCAACATACTCCGCCTCGACGGTTGATAGAGCTACGGAATTTTGTTTCTTAGAGGACCATGAAACAAGACAATTACCAAGAAATTGACATGTTCCACTTGTACTCTTTCTATCTACTCTACAACCCGCATAGTCAGCATCCGAATAACTCGTCATTGAAAAATCTCCGGTTTTCGGATACCAAAGACCCATTCCAATTGTGCCCTTAATATAACGAATGATGCGTTTTACTGCAATAAGATGGGACTTTTTAGGACACGATTGGAATCTAGCACAATGACACACACTAAACATGATGTCCGGCCTACTTGCCATCAAATACAACAAACTTCCTATCATGCTTCTATACAATTTAATATCAACATTTTTACCTTGGTCATCCTTATCAAGCTTAATTGTAGTTGCCATGGGAGTGTTGCAAACTTTTGAGCTTTCAAGTCAAACTTCTTTACGAGTTCCTTTGCATGCTTGGCTTGACTTATGAATATCCCATCTTACAATTGCTTGATTTGGAGTCCAAGAAAGAAATTCAATTCACCCATGGAAGACATTTCAAACTCACATTGCATAACCTTTTCAAACTCCTTGCATAAAAACTCATTAGTAGAACCAAAGATTATATCATCAACATAAATTTGCACAATTAAAATGTCATTATCAACATGCTTAGTAAAAAGAGTTGTGTCTACTTTGCCTTTAACAAAATCATTTGAAATGAGAAAACTAGAAAGCCTTTCATACCAAGCTCTTGGAGCTTGTTTCAATCCATACAAAGCTTTATCAAGTTTAAAATGAAATTGGGATGAACATGATCAACAAAACCGGGAGGTTGTTCAACATAAACTTCTTCATTTATAAAACCATTTAAAAATGCACTTTTCACATCCATTTGAAAAAGTTTAAAATTTTTAAAAGATGCAAAAGCTAGTGTTATCCGTATGGCTTCAAGCCGTGGTACGAGTGCAAAGGTCTCCTCAAAGTCAATTCCTTCAACTTGAGTGTAACCTTGGGCCACTAACCTACCTTTATTCCTAATAACATTTCCGAACTCATCCATCTTGTTCCTAAAGATCCACTTAGTACCAATTATTGGTCTATCGTGAGGTCTAGGTACAAGGTGCCAAACTTGGTTGCGCTCAAATTGATTGAGTTCCTCTTGCATGGCTAACAACCAATATGAGTCCGCCTTAGCTTCGAGGATACTTTTGGGTTCAAAATGAGAAATAAATGCAAAGTTATCACATAAGTCATGGAGTTTGGAACGAGTTGTTACCCCTTTAGAGACATCACCTAAAATGAGTTCCTTGGGGTAATTTGTAGCGTATCTCTAATCTTTGGGAAGTGGTTGAGAATCATTCACTTCATCCTTATGAACATCACCAATGGGTTCTAGCTTTTCTTCTTGAGTGGGTGAGTCCTTCAAGGATAGTCTCTTCATATCTTCACCTAATGGGTCAATCTCTACAACATTCTCAACAACCACATTAGATTCTTCAAATTTAACATGCATGGATTCTTCAATGGTAAGGGAAGATTATTGAATACTCTATAAGCTTTACTAGTAGAAGAATATCCAACAAAAATAGCTTCATAAGCCTTAGCATCAAATTTACCCAAGTTATCTCTAGTATTCAAAACAAAACACTTGCATCCAAAAACTTTGAAATATGAAACATTAGGTTTTCTAGAATGATACATTTTAAAAGATGTTTTGGAAGAATTTTTACATAAATAAATGCGATTTGAAATATAGCATGCGGTGTTTACGGCCTCGGCCCATAGATATTGAGGGAGGTCATATTCACTCATCATGGTCCTAACCATCTCTTGAAGTGTTCTATTTTTCCTTTCTACAACTCCATTTTGTTGTGGAGTTCTAGGACATGACATTTCATGCTAGATTCCCTTTTCATCATAATAATTCATGAAGAGTTGGTTAACAAACTCACCACCTCTATCACTCCTTATTTTCAAAATCGAAAAACCTTTTTCTTTTTCAACCCTTTTTCGAAAAATCTTGAAATGAGAAAAGTTTGATCTTTGTTTTCCAAAAAGAAAACCCAAGTAAATCGGGAAAAATCATCAAGAAAACAAATGCATATCTACTACCATTTAAGCTCTTAGTTTTAGTTGGTCCAAAAAGATCCATATGGATTAATTCTAATGGCCTAGTTGACATGATATCCTTGATTGGTTTGAAAGAAGACTTGGTTTGTTTCCCAAGTTGGCACGCACCACAAATGCGGTCTTTCTCAAACTTCAAGTAAGGAATACCCTTCACCAATTCCTTAGAATTAATCCTAGAAAGATGGTCAAAAGATGCATGTCCTAATCTTCTATGCCAAAGCCAAGAATTTTCATCAAAAACATTCAAGCATTTAGTAGAACAATCCAAATTAAGCATGTCAATGATATAAACATTATCATCACGAAATCCGGTGAGAATACAATCATTGGTTTTGCAATAAAAAATCTGGCAAGAAGAGTCATCAAAAACTACTTTAAGTCCACGATCACAAAGTTGACTTATACTAAGCAAGTTATGTTTTAAACTATCAACAAGAACAACATTTTCTATGATGGGAGATGCATCAATTTGAATGTTACTTATACTGATGATAGTGCCCTTGGAGTCATCCCCGAAGGTGACGGTGCCACCTTCCATGTATCTTGATAGAGTTGTAAAGTTGTTGATATCCCATGTCATGTGTCTTGAACAACCACTATCAAGGTACCACCGCTCCTTACGTCTTGTAGCCTTGGTGTGTACCTACATCAAATAATTTAGGACTTGATTTTGGTACCCATATTTTCTTAGGTCCTAAAGTGTTAGTATCATGAACCCATACAAGATTATTTGTTCTATTTATTTGGTCATAACAAAGCTTAGCCAAATGTCCATTCTTACCACAATAAGTGTATCTATATCTCTACCATATTTAAAAGCATAGTGAGCGTGTGACTTGTGAGCATGAGTAGATTTAGCATGGGTGTTATGTGTAGTGTGAGCATGAGAAATTTTGACATGTGAAGCTTTAGCATGAGAAGTGTGCTTTTTAGAAAACATTTCCTCAAGTTTCTTAGTGTTGAAAGCACAATCTTTCAAAACTTTTTCAAAATCAACAATTCTAATTTTTAATGAAGAAATTTCTTTTTCATCAATCTTTGAAAATTTTGCTTTGCAAGCAACTTTGTAAGCACTAAATTCATTTTGAGTAGAAATAATATTTGAAGAAATTTCATCCTTTTCTTTAGAAACAATAGCAAGTTGATTTTTAAGAAAAGCAACTTCCTTTTCCAATTTTGAGCATTCTATCTTTTTATTGTCATAACTCTCTGAAAGTTCAACAAAAGCATGTACAAGTACTTCTTTACTTAATTCATCTTCTTCATCAAGAGGTTGAGAGGTTACCTTTGGTGTGTTTGCCATGAAACACATGTTCGCCGTGTCCACCTCGCCTTCGGACTCGCTTTCCGAATCCCAAGTTGCTTTGTAAGCTTTCTTTTCGACCGGCTTCTTTTGCTTGAAGGAGGAAGTCACCTTTTTCTTGAATTCCGGGCAATCGGCCATGATATGTCCGGGCTTTCGGCAATTGTAGCAAATGATTCTTCTCTCCTCTTTTCCTTCAAACTTCCTTCTAAAGTTGAGTTTGTTCTTACGGTACATTCTCTTCACGTTTCGCACAAGAAAGGAGAGCTCCTCATCTTCTTCTTCATCTTCTACTTCGTCATCAAAAGTGGAGGAAGACTTGAAGGCTATGGATTTCTTCTTAAGAGGAGCGGCTTCTTCTTTTGCCTTCTTTTCCATCTCATGAGTCTTCAAGTTTTCAGTGAGACTAATGAGATCCATTTCGTCCTTGTCATTCAATTCTTTTAAGGTGGTGGCCTTTATCTCCTATGAAGAAGGAAGAGCCCGAATCACTTTTCGCACCTTTTGGTCATTAGAAATATCATCACCTAAAGAGGAAAGAGCATTGGTGATTTTAGTAAACCTTGTAATCATACAATCAATAGATTCATCATCAATCATTTTAAAATATTCATATTGGGACCTCAAGTGATCTATCTTAGCTCTCTTTACTTGTGATGTCCCCTCGTGCGTGACCAACAAATGTTGCCAAATCTCATAGGCGGATTGGCAATGTATAACTCGTGTAAGGTCATCATCATTCAAGGCGGTTAGGAGGGAATTTTGGGCCTTGGAGTTAGCCTCATATTCTCTAAAGGTAAAGTCGGACCATGTGATTTCATCACTATCGGGTCTAACATAGGGTTTGGTCAAGGATTTTGCAACTAAGCTACCTAAAGATTGTAAAAGATAGTCATCCTAACCTTCCAAATAGGGAAATTAAGTCCATCAAATTTAGGAGGGGTTTTGATGTTGTCGGCCATGTTTACTAGTGTATGAATGAAAGAATGCAAATGTTGATTAGTAAATTTTTAGGATCTCTCTAAGGATGTAAAGCCAAACCTAGAGTCCAAGTTCTGATACCAATTAAAATCACCTAGAGGGGGTGAATAGGTGATAATGCTAATCAATGCACAATTAAAAATATGATGCAACAATCAACCCAAAACAAGACTAGAAGCCGAATACCCCGTGAAGGGTTCTGAACTTCTTCCTCCTGATTCCTCTAGATATAAGTTGGAGGTGCACAATGCAATCTTGTTGTATGAGTATTTGATTGACAATGTGATTATGCAACAAGTGAATATAACAATGAAAATGAAGAGCAAGTACAATGTAGCAAAGAAAATGTGAAGCAAGTAGATAAAGCAATGAATATAAATAAGTGATTGAAGCAAGAATTAAGAGCAAGTAAGAAAAAGTAAACCAAACGCAAACACCGAGAATTTTTCCGAGGTTCGAGCACCCAGCTCTACATCCCCGCCTTCACCCAGAAGGATTTCTAACCACTATAACTTCACAAAGAATTATAATCACACCGGAGTACCCAACTCCACAATCTCAAATACAAGTTCTCTCTTAGTGATCAAAAGACCACAAACTATCTTTTGCAAACACCTCTTTCCCTTACAAGAGCCCTGTAGAGTAATGGTTAGAATTGAAGCTCAAATAGTGTAAGTGGAAAAAGGAAATGAACTAGAGAGAGTTTAGAAAATAAAACTTCAGCGATGAGAGAATCTTCAGCACAAAAACCAAGAACCAAACTCTCTTGAAAGCTTTGAAAACTTTTGAAACTTTTTGTATATTGCTTGTTGTTATTGTTGTTGAAAACATAACCCTAATCACCACTATTTATAGGAGAGAGCTAGGGATTAAAAAGTAAACTCATATAATGTTAATTAGGAAGAATTTGACCCATAAAATATCCCCTAAATCCGTTTAGAAACGAAAAATACAAATTTAAAACGTGTTTAAAAGCTAGCCGTTATGGCTGAAACGGCTACCTCGGTCGACCGGCCGGTCGACTGGGATTCAAACAAAAAGAGCCGTTGCAGGCTCTCGGTCGACCGCCCGGTCGACCGAAACAAACAGAGAGTGACACCACTTCAGTCGGCCAGCCGCCCGGTCGACCGAAGTCTTCGGTCGTCCGCCCGGTCGGCCGAAGAACGTGCACACGGATACGCATCCAACCTGCCAGAAAATCAGTTGAGTGTCGGTCGACCGGCTCAGGCCAAAAAGTCAAGACTGAACAAGAATTTTAAGGAGATTTTGATATCTAATAAAATATTTTTGATTAGAGATATATATAAAACATAAAATTGAGTTTGTAATCAAAAGGCTTTGTATTAAATTATTATATATATATTTATAGGGAATATTTCTAGGAAAAGCATGTGCGCAAAACGTGTGTGTTGGAATATAGAGCTTCAATCCTAATCACTATTCTTTAACAAAACTATAAAACTAGAAACAAGACTAATGAAGTCTCATGAGCAATCTTGAAGTCTTGAACCATGCAAAGCCTAGCTAGAGCCTTCTTTTCTATATTCCTTCCTTGATGTGCCATAAACCTTCTTTGCTCTATGAACTTAGAATTTCTTGCAAAAGCTAAGCAATGATCTCCAAACATGGTACAAAACCTGAAACTTATCTTGAACAAACTTATTAGTACCAAATAGCTCTTATTTGTTTTGTTATCATCAAAACTCTAAACAAATGGAGAGTGTAACCTTTTGGGCCAACACTAGACACAAACTCAAACTAAATAAACCGAAGTATTCTTGTAAAACTCCTTCTCTAAGTCGACTCGATCCAAAGAGCTTGACTCCAACTAAGTGCTAGATGTGATCTTGATGCGTAAGCTCTTGAATTTACATGTGTTAGCTCCAAACTCCTTTATTGAAGTTAAGCACCTACTAAGATCTTGATAGTAAATCTGAAACTATATAAACACAAGATCATTGTACTATAACTACATGAGTTAATCATCATCAAAACTAGAGTGATGGTCCTTTGGGCCAATAACAGTACCACCAACAAGATATGGCTGGGAAGATGATCATGTCTCTTTCACATAAGTAACAGAAATAGGAGATCCTGACAGTTAAAGGGAAGCGATCGAGGCAGATGACCACGGCAAGTGGTTTACAGCCATGGAGCAAGAGATGGAGCCTCGGGATAGAAACCAAACATGGATCTTCCAAAGGACTCCAAGGCAATAGGTTGCCGATGGGTCTTTCGCAAGAAAGACAATCAACAATACAAGGCAATATTAGTTGCTAAAGAATATGCTTAGAAGGAGGTTATTGACTACAATGAGATCTTCTCCCCTATAGTCAAGCATACATCTATTTGGATGTTATTAGCGATAGTTGTTCAATTTGATCTAGAGTTGGAGTAGACAGACGTTAAAATAGTATTTCTACACGGTTAGCTGGAGGAGAAGATATACATGAAACAAGCTGAAAGTTATATTCAGGAAGGTAAAAAAATAAAGTATGTCTTCTAATAAGTCCTCTATGAATTTAAGCAGTCTCCCAGGTAGTGGCACAAATAGTTTGAATCTTTCATGATTAAGGCCATATACAATCGATGTGAGTATGATAGTTGTGTCTATTTTAAGCAGAGTAATGATCCGACATATTTGCTTTTATATGTGGATGATATATTGATTGCTGTAAGAAACAAGACACATGTTCAGAAGCTTAAAGCTCAGCTCAATAAGAAATTTGACATGAAGGATTTGGGAGAAGCCAAGAAGATCTTAGGTATGGAGATCACTCAAGATAAAGGCTCATGCAGACCTTAGCTATCCAAGAAAAACTATGTTCTCAAGGTATTGGAGAGATTCAACATGGCAGAAGTAAGGCCAGTTACCACTCCTTTGATGGGTCACTTAAAATTATCCTCCAAGCAGTGTCTACAATCACCAGAAGAGGAGGAAGAGATGTCTCGAGTACCATATGCTAGTGCGGTGAGATCACTCATGTATGCTATGATCTGCACTAGGCCTAACTTAGCCTATGCAGTTAGTATAGTAAGTCGGTTCATGTCAAATCCAGGAAAGCAACATTGAGAAGCAGTGAATGGGTGCTACGATATCTGCAAGGGACTATGAGACTAGGCTTAGTGTTTTAGAGATTGGAAATGGGAAAGCTTAGGGTATTACAAGACTATATTGATGCAGATTATACTGAAGATCTTGATCAGCGAAGATCTATGATGGGCTATGTATCCACGTAGCTGAGTGCGTCATTAATCAGAAGGCAGAGTTTCAAGACACAGTTGCTTTTTCAATGACAGAAACAGAGTACATGGCTGCAGTTGAGATATCAAAGGAAGCTTTGTGGTTGAGAGGATTGGTTGAGACGTTTAATATCATACATGATTCAATTCGAATTCATTACGACAACCAGAGTGTGATTCATCTTGCTAAGGATCACAGGTATCACAAACGAACGAAGCACATTGATGTATGATATTACAAGATACATCAGTGAGTTATGGATGATAAGGTGATTGATTTGGCAAAGATCAGCACGAAAAAGAATCCAACAGATATGATGATAAAGACCATCCCAGTGGAGTTTAGAGCATCTCTGAACTTCATCAAGGTTCTTCAAAAGTAAAGTGGCGAACGAGCTCTTAAGAGGGACCACGTGAAGTCACAAAAGGGGGAGAAAGTAACAATATGAAACAGAGGCAAATTTCTACGGAGGGACTTAATGAACATGAGTCAAGGTGGAGATTGTTAGTATTTAGAGTGCCTCATATTCATTAAAGAAGAATTCAGGTTCAGGTGGAGGTATTACAAGCTTCACAAATCAAGCACAGAAATGTACATGCATTGTGTAAGTTTTTAGTCGACTAATAGGTCTTATTAGTTGACTAGGTCTTGGACTAGTCGACTGATACTTTGATTTAGTCAATTAGGCCCTGCAAAAGAAAGTTTGATTCTTAGACTGTATTACAATAGTCGAGTAAGTTCTGGGTATAATCGACTAATACTTCGTATTAGTTGACTAATGTTCGCCCTAGTCGACTAATATCGGGTTCTGACAGTTTCCTAATACGGTTCTTTTTCGGTTTTGGTTTGGATCCGGGTTTCTTATTTCTCTAAGACGGTGCTGATTTGGTTGTTAGAGTTGGATCATCCTAAGTGCCTATATAAACCCCTTGGGGGTGACTTTTTTAAAGGTGAGTCAAGAATTCAAGAGAATTTTAGATTTTCATCATTGAGAGTTGTGAGAGAGATCTTCTTGAGCTCTTGTATTTTCTTTCTTTATTTTTAATAAAGATTTCTCTCGTCCTCCATGTAGACGTAGGCATATTGTCGAACCACATTAAATCTGGTGTTCTTTGGTTGTATAGTGATTATAGTTTTAATTGCTTGCTAGTGGTAGATTTTCTCCGCTTCCGCTTCCGCTATCGAGTCTTCAACTTAGTGTTTATCTGTTGTTTAATCGGTGATAGATCATCAACATGGTGGTCATCCACTAACTCATGCATTTACAACACTCCCATTGGATGCCTACCATTCATGAATATGCGTGTTAAAAATCTGGCCAATAAAAAACCGGTGGGACAAAACCTGGATTAAGGGAAAAAAGAGAGTACATATTCATGTGCGCCTCGCGAGCTCGTGACACTGCCTCGTTAAAACATTGTCAAGAAAAACCCAGTGGGATAAAAACTAGGATGGAGAAAAAAGAGTATAATGTATAGACCTACTAGTGACATGCTCTCCCTGATTCCAGCAAAAGATCTTTGAGTTAACACACTTCAATATTGTTGGCCATCTTTTTGAATGTTGTAATTGGCAGTGATTTAGTGAAAAAATCTACAAAATTGTTACTAAACTGAATTTGTCAAACTTCTATGTCACCACTATTCTAAAGCTCATGTGTGTTGAATTTATGATGAAATATGCTTGATTCTATCCCCTTTAATTAAACTATTTTTGACTTGTGCAATACAAGCTACACATTATCTTCATATTATAATATCAGGGAATATTTGATTGAGGACAACTCACATGTTCCTCAAATATGTTGTATCATAGATTGCAATCAAATACATTTACGATCTGCTTCGTGCAGTGCTAATATTTCAGAATGATTTGAAGAAGTAGCAACTAATGTTTGCTTTATAGATTTTCATGACATAGCTGCATCACCACAAGTGAATACATATCATATTTGAGATCTAGCTTTATGTGGGTCAGAAAGATAACCAGCATTTGTATAGACAACTATTTATGACTTTAATCCCTTGAAATAAAATAATCCCATGTCAATCTTATTGGAAAATAAGAAACATCTTTTTTAAATTCAAGAATTTCTTATTTGGAAAAGATATTATTTCTTTCAAAAGTAAATATGAAGATATTTTGAAAAATGTCACCAAGTTTAATAAAGATAAAGAAAATTTGAATAATTTGCTATCTTCACAAAAAGTTCCAAAAAATCATTTTGGACTTGATTTTTCAAAATAAAAGAATGAAAAGACTTCTCATACATATGCTAAAACTAATCATGTTTCATTTCATTCACATGCTAAGAAGAATTCTAATAAATTTTCAGGAAAGGTCAAGTTTAAATATATATATGGATTCTTAAAGATTTGAATTCTTTTGATAAAAATGCTTATAATTGATCGGGCGAAATCAAGCACTTGAAAATGTGTGTTTTATGAAATCAGTGAAATTGTGTATGTGTGCTATTGTTCCCTCGATACTTCTATTATAGCATTGGCTCAATGGGTCAAATCCACAGGGATGGGAGGCTATAGAAGCATTAACTGTTCTATTCACGTTGGTTGTTAACAATTTCTTCTTTGTTTAAAGAATTAGAAAGGAAAAAGAAAAGAAATTCAGAAGTGATAAGTGAGAAGGTTATGAAAACGGCGATGTGAAAAACAAATAAGAAGTTGTTGTGAATTGAAAAGAATCAAAAAAGAAAATAGAAAAATGATAAAAGAAAATAAAATAAGAAGAGGTTTTAGAAAATGGTTTTAAAAACAAAAGAAAAGAAAAGAAGAAATAGAAAAAATAGGAGATGAAAATAAAATGAAATAAAAATGGCCTTTTTATGTTGAAGAAAAGGTTTGAAAAGAAAATAAAAAGAGAAGAAGATTCAGGCAACTAACTACTAAATGCTCCACTAATTAGCTAACCTCTTAGTGATAGTTGCCTCACATGGATCCTTGGCCATCATTAGTCCTTGGCTTTAAGAAGCAATACAAAGTATGGCTCTTAAGATGATTTCTCACATACAAAACTTGTCTCAAGAGCAAGCTAATACAAATCTCAGATCATTAAAACCATTAGAAGAAAGCATGAGAAATAAGAGAGAATTAACTTGGTGAGCAAGTTAGCAAGTTAGATGTCAGAATCCATCATCGTGAGCCATCAATGGCTCTTGCAAGAGTAAGACCTTGTAGATGCTATTAGATTCATGTGAATTATCAAGAAGATTAGTGGTTAGTAGTTAGATTTCTATGAAATAAAAGTTATCTAGTCATGTTAGAGGTTAGAGCAGAAACCGTTGAAGAAAGGAGGAAGATTACATAGATTGTCATCATCTCTTTCATCAATCTCTCTCTGAATCTCTCTGCCCTAATACATGAATCTAAAAAGAAATAAAAATACAAAAGAAAGAAGAACACCTATACTACACTACACTAAAAGAGAGAAAACCTAGATTACTCATTGATCTGCTTGCGTCTCAAGTCTCTGCAGGACTTTATATAGTAAAAAGGAGGTTTCTAGAAAACAAGACGAGGCCACGCGTCAAAAATCGACACGTGGCACGCCAAGATGACGGTGGAAACACGGCCATAGCCGCATTTCTTGGCCATACCAGGGAATCAGGTCCTCAGATTTGGTGAGCGGTTTTGTCTCGTTTCGGGGACCTTTCAGGTATTCTCGGATTCGGGTATTTGCGTCCGAATTTTTGTCTGACACGCGCCAATGTCTAGATTCAATATATCTTCTAAAAACTCTCTAGCTTGGCCTCAAAGAAATCCGGATTTAATTATCCGGAGTGGGTTTAATTAAGCTCTTATTACCCTTTTGCCCTTCTAGTCTTGATTACCTGCAAAAGAAACCAAAACACTGGTGAAAAGCGTTATTTTATCATAAATCGGTAGGAAAATGCGATATAAAAAATGCAGAATCATAGACTAATCAATAATACTTCATATGTAAATGTTATATGCAATTCGAATAACTATTGTATGTTAACAAGTGAAAACTAAATTCCAAATTGATTTGGATTCCTAAAGGCTAATCCTTTCGGACCTATTGAAATGGGTACCAACAAATTGTTATATCTTTTAGGTACCTCAAAAGGAAATTGGATACTCGATTGTGATTGTTTCAAACACATGACTGGACGTATCCGAACGCTTTCTTTCAAACAAAATAAGAATGGAGGAAAAGTTATATTCAAAGACAATAACAAAGAAAAAGTTATTGACATCAGCATGGTTGGTAATTCTCATAAACTCCTTATTAAAAAGATTTTTTTTGGTAAGTGATTTAAAACACAATCTCTTGAGTATTAGTCAATTATGTGATAAGGTTACAAAATTGTCTTTGAAAAAGATGTTTACGCTATTTATGATTCTAACATGATTGTATATTTAGAGGTATTCGTGAGAACAATATTTATAAATTATCTATGAATTACATGTCATCTTCTAATAATTTATGTTGGTTTCTTCGAATAATGATTCTTGAATTTGACACAAAAGATTTGGTCATTTGAACATAAAAACTATTTCAAAGGTTTCTAATTTCAATTTGGTTAAAGGCCTTCTAAAAATTACTTTCAAAAAAGATCATTTGTGTAAAGCTTGTCAACTCGGTAAACTAGTCAAATCTTCTTTAAATCAAAATATTTGGTTTCTACTAGTAGACCATGAGAACTACTCCATATGTATTTGTTTGATCCCACTAAAATCTTATCTTTTAATAAAAGTAGGTATGTATTTGTCATCGTTGTTGACTATTCTCATTTTACATGGGTTATATTTTTCAGAAATAAAAATAATGCTTTTGATGAATTTTTAAGTTTTTATAAAAGAATTAAAAATTAAAACTCTAACCATTATCACTATTAAAGTGGTCATCGAAGAGAATTTGAGAATGAACCTTTTACAAATTTCTTTGACAAGTTTGGTATTATACATTATTTTTCTTTTCCTTGAGCTTCTCTTCAAAACAGTGTTGTTAAAAGAAAGAATATGATATTGCAAGAGTATGTTAGATTCATACTTATTGATAGTAACTTGCCAAAATATTTTTAGGCTGAATTAGTTGCAACTGCATGCTATATTTTAAATCGAGTTTTTATTCGATCTAATTTAAACAAAACATGTTATGAACTTTTTTAATAGGATTTTAAAATTTTCTTATTTTAAAGTATTTGATAGCAAATATTTTTTTTTAAATACTAGAGATAATTTAGACAAATTTGTTGCTAGATCTGTTGAATGTATTTTTGTTGAATATTTTACTAGTAGTAAGGCATATAGAATTTTCAATAGAAAAACTATTATTGAAAAATATTTGTATGTTACATCAATATTTACCTAAATTGTCCCATTATATATTTATTTATGATGATATTATTGACACATCTCCTATTGATTCTTCTATTGATGCTACTATTGATACATCTCATGATAATACTAATATTTTTAACAAAAATAAAATTTCTTCTGATTTATCGAAAGCTTTTGTTTAGGTGAGAGATCATCCTCATGATTTGGTTATTGGCGATATCTCACAAGGTATTCAAACTTGATGCAAATTGAATTTTATCACTCATGTTGCATTTTTATCTTCTATTGAAACGAAAAATATTAAAGAAGCATGCACTGATGAATTTTGGATTATTATCAAGCAAAAAATTTAAATTAATTTATAGAAATGATGCTTGAGATCTTGTTCCATGTCCTCTTGATCATCCTATTATTGGCACCAAGTGGGCGTTCAAAAACAAGCTTAATGAATCGGGACAAGTAGTGATGTAGCTATTTTTATTAACCATATCAATAATGATATCTTATTTATTCAAATATATGGTTGATGATATAATATTGGAATCTACTAATGATGATCTTTGTCAAAAAGTTTTAAGATTATGCAGAGTGAATTTGAAATGAGTCATATGGGTAAACTAAACTTCTTTTTGGATCTTCAAATCAAGCAAACAAAAAAAGTATATTCATCAACCAAAGCAAATACACTAATGACCTTCTCAAGAGATTTGGTATAAAAAATTTTGGAAGTAAGAGAATTCCAATGAGCACTACAACAATGCTAGCCAAAGATGAATATGGTAAGAGTGTTGATCAAAAAGTATATCAAGGTATAATTGATTCACTCTTATATATTACTGCTAGTAGACCTGATATTATATCAGCGTTTATTTATGTGATAGATATCAGTTTAATCCTAAAGAATCACATCTTAAGGATGTGAAAAAGTTTCTTAGATACATAATAACACAGTTGATTACGATTTATTTTATCCAAATTCAAGCACATTTGAATTATTGTCATATAATGATGCTGATTTTACTAGATGCAAATTCAATAGAAAAAATACTAGTGATACTTGTCACTTTCGGGACATTCACTAGTATCGCGTTTTAGCAAAAAATAAAACTCTCTGTTATTATTTACAATTGAAGCAAAATATATTGTGCTAGTGTTGCATGTGCACAAGTTTTATAGATGAAGCAAACTTTAATTGACTATGACATTTTGTGTTTCACATCACTCATAATGTGTGACAATACTAATGCAATTAATTTATCTAAAACTCTTATTCAACACTCACATACAAAACACATTAGTTTTCTACATTATTCTCTACGTAATCAAGTTCTAACGGGTGGCATCTCTTTAGACTTTATATCTATCGATAAATAAATTGCTGATATCTTGAATAAAAACCTCTTAAAGAAGATATTTTTGTGAATTTAAGAAGTGAATTGAATATATGCTATATTTCTGATATTTAAATACTATTTATGTATGTTTTGAATTTTATATATGTGGAATTTTAATGATTCATAAGCTGTTTAGTTGACTTATCCTGCATATTAGTCGACTAACATGATCAGTAATCGACTATATATTTGACTATTGATGATATAGAAACTGTAAATTTCATAAGTCTCAGTCAATGAATTATTAGTCGACTTATAATACTTATAGTCGACTAGTCTGATAGTTAATCGATCTATTAGTCAATTATTCTGGCTCAGTAGTCGACTAATCTGACATTTCAATCGACTAATACTGTCAATTACTGAGTTCTTATTGGATCCATTTCTAAACCTGACCCAATTGACCTATATAACATACTCGAAGTTTAAGTATCTAATCCTATCCATTCATCCAAGACCTAACCATCTACTCTCTCCTATATCACTCATCTTTCTGTTGACCCAGAGGTCCTTCACCTTAGTTTTGATGATGACCAATTTATGAAGATTAGTTTACTAATGATCTTGTGCTTAATAAGTTTTAGATATCGATCAAGATCTTAGTAGAGATTTGGTTTCAACAAGAGATTCAAGTTAAATTGTTGAAGAAAACAAGTGTTGATTCAAGAGCTCATATCGTAACGATCACATCAAGCTTACTTGGATCGAGTTTGGATTAACAAGAAGACTTCGGTTTGTTTAGTTTAATTTTATTTTTAGATCTTGTGTAAAGATAAATTAGTGTTGATATGCTCAAGTATACACACACATACAAGTTAAAAGAGTATTTGGTTTCAGTTTAACAGTTTTAGACTTTCAAGTTTACATATATGGTTTTCATGAATAGCTAGAATCAAAACAAGTTTTATATGGTTTATATGTATGTTGTATTTCATCCATATGCATCTATGATTCATATTGTCTAAAAACTTATTTTGATGTTTCTAATTCATGTGTTACAAGTTTTGTCTTTTTAAAAAACTTAACTTTAGCTTTATTCAAAAGCATATATATATATATATATATATATATATATATATATATATATATATATATATATATATATATATATATATATATATATATATATATATATCATTTACCATGTGTATTGGACTCTATCCATACACACTATGCTTCAAAAATATTTCTATATCATGTTTTTGTTTTTATACAAGTTTTTGGAAATAGTTTTTCACTTTGAAGTCTTCTCAATAACTCTTGAAGATAAAATTAAAACGAGTTTTGAAAATACAATTTTTGATTTCAAGCTTAACTTCTAATACCTCAAAATAGTTCAAATTGTTTGTAATATGTGTTGATCTTTGATCTGACATATTTATATTTCAAGTGCTTACATGAACTTATTTTTGTGGATTTTATGTGATTTTATGGGATTTTAAAGACCAAGTTTTCAAACCCTAAAACCCTAACCTGAGCTTGCTATCGTCGATCGACCGGACTAGATCTCGGTCGATTAGGGTGGTCAACCGATGTGCACAGATACATGCACACAGTCTTGACCTTGGGCTGGTCGACCGGACGGTCGATCGATCCAGAGAGCTTGCTCTCTGGATCTGGCCCCGATCGACTGATCGGTTGACTGACCAGAGAGTTCACTCTTTGGTTCTGGCCTCGGTCGACCGACATGCAAATTTTCTTGGGCGATTGACCAGCCGGTTGACCAAGAGTGCCCAACGGTCAAATATTTGACCGTTGGCCGGTCAAAAATTTGACCATACCGGAAGGTCGACCGACAGGTCATCCTGAACCTGTTTTGACCCCAACGGCTATATTTTCAGACCCTTATAAAAATGGGTCTTTGAGGGGCTTTTTCTAGGATTTTTGAGAGCAAATTTTCTCATCTTCTTAAGGGTTTTCAGCAAGTTTTCAAAATAAATTTTGTGCCAAAAATTCTCTTATCTTTATTTGTTTCAAAGTTTTGGGAAAATCAAAGAAAAACAATATTTGGGAATTCTAGTTTTATTCTTCATTTCTTTATTTATCAAAAAGTTTTTCTCAAGAGTTTTTCTTTGTGTTTTCTTTTCTAAAATACTTTGTTTTTCTCATACTTGAGCTATCAATTCTATACCTATCTATAGTCTTGTTTTTGTGAGAAAAATTGTTTGTGATATTCCTAAATCACCAAGAGAGAGTTTGTGATCATTAGATCACCAAATTGTAAACCTTTTCTTTGCTTTGATTTTGTGCCTGCCCTCTTGTGTAGAGGTGACTGTGTTTGAGAGAGAAGTTGTGTGCTCCCAATGTTGAGTTGTAATTCCTCAGTGGAGGTTCCTTTGTGGAAGGTCTTGTGTGGACATAGTGAAAATCCTTCTGTGTGAAGGCAAAGACGTAGAGCAGTGGCTCGAATCTCGAAGCATATCTTTGTGTTTGCGTTTGATCCACTATCTCTCAACTCTATCTCTCTTATATCTTGTATTGCTTTATTTTGTTCATATTCATATGTCAAATATAGTTTGTGTGTGCCCACACCTATGTTGAACCAAAAGAGTTTATTAAAATACCTCAACTCTTAGTCTAGAAGAATCTAGAAGAGTAGTTCAGAGCCCTTCACGGAGAATTCAGGCTCACTTTTGTTACACATAGTGTGCTTACAATAAAGTTTTTAATTCTGCATCATTTGCACTAGATTAGCTAGTACACGTATTCACCCTCCTCTAGGTGTACTTTCAGTTTCTCTCAAAAGAACGCAAACCTATAACACTCTCCTCTCTCTTTCCAGCAGAGCTCAGTCGACTTCTTCCAATAGTAGCTCTAGTCGACCAAACCCCAACCAGCAGCAGCCCCAGTTGACCAAGCATCCATCTCTAGCAGCACTCCAGTCGACCAAAAGCTTCCCCCTTCATCTCCTCTTCAGTTCCTTTGGTCATGTAAGCATCCTAGTTCCTATCTCTATTTCAATCATGTTTAAGTCTAAGAAATCTAAATTGAATTCATCATCATCTGAAGATTATGCTCAATTTCTAAAAATCCTAGTCTTGTACAAGATTATTTAAGATTATCTGCCTTAGAAATCATTCCAGGAAGATTTGTTAGTTTTTCTGATTTCATCTCGTATGATCCTGAATCATACTTTAAGCAAACTGGATTATTTGACCTCTTTGCCATGGATTATAAAACTATTTTTTATCCATCACTAATCTACTTGGTTTTCACAAACATGTCTGATTAGTTTACAATCTGCATTATTATATTGCATTTTTCTACCGATTTATGAATAAAATGTTATTTTTAATTGTGTTTAGGTCTACTTTGAAGATAAGTCAAGAGTCTAGGGGCAAAAGGGTAATAAAAGCTTAATTAAATCCATTTTTGGTAGTTAAATCTGTATTTCTTAGAGGCCAAGCGAGGGAGCTTCAAGAAGATGCATTGAACCTAGACCTTGCGCACGTCAGACGTATATTCAGAAGAAAATCCCGAATCCAATCATATCTAGAAGGTCCTCGAAGTGAGGAAAATCAGCTCGCCAAAACTAGGGACTTAGGTCCCTGGTTTGGCTGCGTTTCCACGGCCAAGTAGGCGAGCCACGCTTCGATTTTTGACGCGTGGCCTCGTCTTCCAGAATCCTCTTTTACCTATAAAAACCCCTGCAAAGACTCGAAACGCAAGCAGATTGAAAATAGGCAAGGTTTTTTCTCTTTTTGTTGTAGATTAGAATTTTCTTTCTTTTTTATTTTGTATTTTCTTTTCTTTTATAGATCATATATTTGGGCTGAGAGAGAAAGAGAGAGATTGATGTAATAGATGGTGACAATCTATGTAAATGTGTCTCCTTTCTTCTCCATTGTTATCTTCTCCATCTTCTACATGGATGCTTAACTAACTTTTCTTCTCATGGCAATCTAACTACTAACCTCTAACCATCTAACCACTTACTTGATAATTTACATGAATCAATAGCCTCAACTACAAGGCCTTGCTCTTGCAAGAGCCATTGATGTCTCATGATGATGGGTTCTAGCATTCTAATAATTCTAATATCTAACCCACTAACTTGCTAACTTGCAATGCTAGCTTTATTTCATGCTCACCTCTAACCGGTTTTGATGATCTAATAGTAACTTATAACTTGTTGTGTGATATGGATGTGTGGTTTGAATGTTTATGAACAATCTTATGAGCCATGTTTTGTATCGTCTCTTAAAGCAAGGATTAGTGATGAACAAGGATCCATGTGAGGCAACAATCACTAAGAGGTTAGCATGGTTAGTGGAGCAATTAGTAATTAGTAACCATGAGTTTTATTTTATCTTATTTTAAAATCAATTACAAAACTCTTTTATCATTTTCATCATTGTTTTCATCAACTTCTTAGTTCATCTTTGTTTCATTTTCTTTTTGTTTTCAAAACCACTTCTCTTTTATTTTCACATCGACGTTTCATCGCCTTCTTCACCTAGCACATTCAGTTTTCTTTTCTTTTTCTTTTTATCATTCTTTTACAAGAAGAAATTGTTAACATAACACGTGAATAAGAACTGTTAATGATTCTATCGTCTCCCCTCCCTGTGGATTCAATCCGTTGAGCCAATGCTATAATGGAAGTATCGAGGGAACATTAGCACACACATAATTTCACTGATTTTATAAAACACACATTTTAAAGTGCTCGTTCCGCCCAGAACAAAATTTTGGCGCCGTTGCCGGGGATGAGAATGGTTTTGATTTCACATTTTTGTTAACATTTTCTTCTCTGTTTTGGTATGCAGGTTAATTTTTGTCGAAACTGAACATTGCAGAACTTTCCTCTTGCTTGCCTCTCCCTGCTCTAGAAAGCAGAAAGCTTGCTTCTGAAACTTTGCCGCGAAAATCCAAGAAAAGCCGTGAAAACGCGGCAATTTTATGGCAATTGTGCTTTGTCTTTTGCAGGGAATTTGCAAGTTGCATATATTGTTGTATTCTTCTGATAATTATCTGCTTTGATTGCCTGAGCACTGTAATAAATTAAAGAACTAAAATATGGTATTTGGATGCTTTAAAACGGTTTAGACATTTGTATTTAGGTGTGTCAAATTCAATTCCAATATACTGTATTTTGTTCTGTTGTTGTGATCTGGACTGAGGTGTACATATGACATTGCATATAGCATAGGATAAACGTGGGTGATTTACTCGTTTTGTGTTATATTCTTATCTATATTGCACACTTGCACGAATTGAAATTAAGGGCAAAACCCATACAAGATAAGGTGGTGATTTCGTCACCCTTCCTTAGCCCAAAAATCACCTCCCTACTCACACAACCAAGCCCTAATAAAAATTGATAGACGTTGGCCCCTAGGGACATCTCGGACTTATTAAGAGATTGACTGAGGGTGGTTTGAATCTTATTCTTGTGAAATCGGTGTCTAAGGTTGGGGATTAAGAGGTTGCGCGACGAAGATACCGAGGTTTGGTGTAATTAAGGCCCGTTGCTTATGCACGGATACTTCCCACCGTATTTTGCCCCTATCTGGCCGATTAGGTTGTGGTCGGATTCATACAACAACCTCCACTGGGTAATCGACCAGTTAGGAGTCGTCTAGGTCTAGGTCGATTTTAGTATAGGTTTGGTTTTGACTTTTTCTTTCTTTTTGTTTGCTTTTTCTTTTTTGTTTGTGATTGTTTGTGAAATAGAATTCAACAATAACAATTCTTTTAATCCTAATATGAATCCATATTCTCACCGATCACATTTGATTCAAATAATTCCTACCTAACTTTTTACAATATGAACCAGCCAAATACACCAGGTTGGACTTATCTGAATCAATGCAACCCATACCCCCAATGTTATGATTATAATTTTCAAAATAATTTTCACTCTTCACAGAGTCAATGAGGATTCATCTCCACCGAGTCAAATTTTCAACCTCCTATCCACCTTGTCCACATTTTTCACAATATTCATTTTCAAATTTTGCTTCCTATACTCCTTTTTTAAAACCACCAATTGAAAAAAAATCTGAGTTAGAAAAGAGTATAGAAGCTAACTTGTAAGAGGCCGAGCGACAATTTCAGAACAGGTTGGCCTCCAAAATTTCACAATATTTTCAAGAGACTTACTCAGTCCCACCTCTTCAAAATAATCAAACATCCATCTTGAAATTGACTGAGGAACTCTTGCGTGAGTCTGAGCGACAATCTCAAAACTTGTTGGACTTACAATCTTCACAAATTTTCCAAAACCAAGATTCCTACACTCCCTTTCTAGAACAACCATTCAAAGAAAAATCTGAGCTAAAAACGAGTATAGAAATCTTGCATGAGACTTTACAACAATTTCAAAAATCTTTTGCCCAGTCTATCGATAGGTTAGAAACACAACTGAGTCAACTGGTTAACATTTATAGGAATGAAGAAACTCACTCTTATTAATCTTTGACCAATCCAGATATCCCTAACACTATCGATTTAGATCAAGAATCATGTTGTTTTGGAAACCAAGATTCAATTTCAGCACACCCATTTGAACTTGACCAACATCAAAATTTTGAAAATCATGTTGATATTTTGGCAAGTTATCCTTTTCTTGAAATTGAACTTGAGCATAAATATGATCCTGAATCTCAACTTGGTAATTCAATTCCACTTCCTGACTCAATAATGACTGAGGTGTTTTTATCGAATTTCAGGCCTTTTCTCGAGTCAACATTGGATCCTGTGCCAACCCATCGTGAAATTGAATAACCAATCTTTTATGATCAATAAATTGAACTTGATCAAATTCATACTTTTGAATGTCCCATTGACAAATTGGCAAGTTTTCTATTCAACAAAATTGAATTTAGACAAGAATGTGACTTTGATCCTCAAATTTGTGATCCAGTTCAAATTCCTGAATCAATATTGACTCCCGTTTTGCTACCCGATTTGAGCAACATTTTAGAGTCAGTTTTGATTCCCATACCTGTCATTCTTGAACTTTAATCACCACTCTTAGAAAGTCACATTCCATTGTGGGGAAATGAATGTGATTAGAATTTCAACTTCTTGATTCGGACCCACTTTTTGATCCAATCTCGACTCCAGAATCTTTACTTGACTAAAGTCAAATTCCTAAGTTAGCAGTCGTTCCTATGCTTCCTGAGTCCAAATCAATCATTCCATCTTTTCATACTCCATTTTGGGACAAGGGTGTTGATAATAATGACTTCGAAATTATTTTGAAGATTTAAAAATTAGATGGGGTGAAATTCTCAATAAAAAATTATTCATGTACACATCATTATAGTGGGTTGTATTATTGAGGTTATTGGTGGGTTCCTGAGAACTCAATGCAAATTGGATTGGGCCGCATTCATGGATCAATCAGACCGCCACCAGAACCGCCACCTTGAGATGATTTTTCTTTCCCTCTCTATTTGTTTCATGCATACATATATTCACGATGCGTTGAGGACAATGCATAAGATAAGTGTGGGGGAGGGTTTACTAACGTAGAGTTTTTATACTTTCTTTCTTTTACACTTCTTTTAGGATATTCTTAGAATTTTCCTTTGTATAGGATTTTTCTCTTTTCTTTTAAAAACTTTTTGAAATAAGAGATAATGTTTTGATCTATTTTTAAAGAAAATTAAGATGACCTTAGAAATTAAAGAAACCTTAATCATGACATCTTAAACCTAGTTGAAATAATAGATATTGTTTAAAATTATAAGTTAAGTATAAAAGATTGGGGAGATAATTTTATCTTAAATTTTTTGCCTTAGATAGTTTGCACTTCACACAAACACAATTTTTAGGATGGAAACAAAGACCTAAATGCCATAAAGTAAAAATAAAAAAAAAAAATATATATATTATATATATAAAAAATCACTTATTAAGCTGGATAACTATGCCTCAAGAAGCATAATTATTCACGCCTAACGGTGGTCATAAGAAACAAATAATCCCCCTTAGTTTTGTGGCCTTATTTACTCGAGTCCTTAAACTCGAGGGATGTTTTCTCATATGATGCCCTAAGACCATCTGGTTTGGGAGTCATCAATTAAAAGGCTCACTACCAGGGTAAACTAGAAAGCCTAAGAACAACTAAGGGAAGAAAAAAGAGGAAAAAAAGAAATATATATATAAATAAATGGCTTGATAGTTATAGTTTAAATCCTAGAAATTTTCACTATCACAAAGTGCAGATTATTTAGGTTTTATGAAGGATAAAATATTCAATCTAATTTTGAATTCTTGCCTTAATTAAGATAAGATCTTGTATAAAGATTAAGTTTAAGGAAGAATAATTTTTGGTGGACTTATGACCTTAGATCGCTTATATTTTTGAAAAAATATTTCATAAACATGTCTCTCTTTCAAAATGTGTTTTCAAAATACTAACATTTATCTTCTTTCTTTATGGACTTTGTGGGTGCAATCCGCTGAAAACTCTCTGGAGACAACATTCCTCCTTTAGGGGTAACCTAGAGGTTTAATGGCTTGTTGCACGTGCTCAGTGCAATCACGTCATCTAAAATAGCGTAATAACATTTGTAGTATGTTTTTCTTTTTCTTGTTTTGGTCGGGACGAGCAAAAAGATAAGTGTGGGGGTGTGATTAGTCTACAGTTCTGCATTATTATATCGCATTTTCCTACCGATTTATGAATAAAATATTATTTCTAATTGTCTTTTGGTCTACTTTACAAATAAATCATGAGTCTAGGGGCAAAAGGATAATGAGAGCTTAATTAGACCCATTTTTGGGTAATTAAATCCGCATTTCTTGGAGGCCAAGTAAGAGAGCTTCTAGAAGATGCATTGAACCTAGACCCTTGTGCACGTCAGACGAATATTCGGACGAAAATACCCGAATCCAATCATATCTGGAAGGTCCTCGAAGTGAGGTAAATCAACTCGTCAAAACCAAGGACCTAAGTCCCTGGTTTGGCTGTGGGAACGCAGCTATGGATGTGTTTCTGCGGCCAATTAGGCGAGCCACGCGTCGATTTTTCGACTCGTGGTCTTGTCTCATCTTCTAGAATCCTCTTTTGCCTATAAAAACCTCTGCAGGGACTCGAAACGTAAGCAGATTGAAAATAGGCTAGGTTTTCTCTCTTTTTGTTGTAGATTAGGATTTTTCTTTTCTTTTATAGATCATGTATTTGGGCTGAGAGATTTAGAGAGAGAAAGAGAGAGATTGATGTAATAGATGGTGACAATCAATGTAAACGTGTCTCCTTTCTTCTCCATTGTTATCTTCTCCATCTTCTACATGATACTTAGCTAACGTTTCTTCTCATGGCAATCTAATTACTAACCACTAACTATCTAACCACTTACTTGATAATCCACATGAATCAATAGCCTCTACAAGGCCTTGGTCTTGCAAGAGCCATTGATGGCTCATGATGATGGGTTCTAACATTCTAACAATTCTAACATCTAACCACTAACTTGCTAACTGACAATGCTAACTTTATTTCATGCTCACCTCAACCGGTTTTGATGATCTAATAGTATCTTGCAAGTTGTTGTGTGGTATGGATGTGTGGTTTGAATGTTTATGAACAATCTTATGAGCCATGCTTTATATCATCTCTTAAAGCCAATGATTTGTGATGGTCAAGGATCCATGTGAGGCAACAATCACTAAGAGGTTAGCATGGTTAGTGGAGCAATTAGTAGTTAGTAGCCATGAGTTTTTTTTATCTTATTTTAAAAATCAATTTCAAAACTCTTTTATCATTTTCATCATTGTTTTCATCAACTTCTTAGTTTATCTTTGTTTCATCTACTTTTTATTTTCAAAATCACTTCTTTTTTATTTTCACATTGTCATTTCATCGCCTTCTTCACCTATCACGTTCAGTTTTCTTTTCTTTTTCCTTTTATCATTCTTTTACAATGAAGAAATTATTAATGTAACACGTGAATAAGAACTGTTAATGCTTCTATCGCTTCCCGTCCCTGTGGATTCGGCCCGTTGGGCCAATGCTATAACGGAAGTATCAAGGGAACATTAGCACATGCATAATTTCACTGATTTTATAAAACACATTTTTTAAAATGCTGGTTCATCCCTGATCAACATGTCTCTCTATCACAAAACTAGAACTGATGTTGAATCCTTTAACACTCTTATTAAAGGTATTTAAATTGAACTTATTGTCAAGAATATTGAAAAGATCCTTCACGTCCCATGTAAAGGACTTTCTCTTAGTGAAATTAACATGTCCGAGATGAAATTCTATCTAAGATATTCCTACTGGGTCAAGGACTTCCTATGGAAACCCACTGCTAGACCATAGGAAGAATACTTGCATAAAATATCTGCCAAAAGCTAGTAATTTTAACTATTTCTCTCATGATTTTACTACTTGTGTTTATGCTATCATGGGTGGACTTGAGGTTAATTGGGCTTTTATCATCTACAACAATCTCAGCAAACAACAAGCCTCTTTTATTCCTTATGGTGTATTTATTTACTCATATTTTCAAAAAAAATTCGCGTTGATCTATCTAGTGAAACCAATGTCATTAGATCCTTTGAACTATTTGATCATGCCGTTATTCTTAGAATGAAACATATCAATTCCAACCACCTCCACCATCTTCCTCTTTCCAAGAAACTATCTTCCAAAGCACCTCCTACTTCTACTTCTTGTCCCTCTCAGTCCTCACACTTTGATGATTCTTATTACAACACTCTCACTGCTGAAGTTATAGAACTTAAAACACAACAATCCTCTATGCTTAAATCCCAAGCTTCACTCCTCCAATACCAAGGTCTTCTCATGGAGCATTTTAAACCATGTACACCAGGATGGCTCACATAGATGAAGATCAGCAGTAGATTCTTTAGATTATGCAAAATCAGTTTCCACCGCCGCCACCACCCGGATCCAATTAAAGAAGCAGCTTATAGATGCATTTCTTGTATGATTTAGTTATTTTTATGTTTAAAACTCTGTGTTTTGTGGTTTGTAATAACTTTATGTTTAAAACTCTGTGTTTTATGATTAGTACTATGTTTTGTAATCACTTTGTGACAATTTCTGTGTTTTTAATTCAATGTTAGTTCTTGTAATAAATTATGTGATATGTTCTATGTGTTTTAGGTGTTATCTTTGTTAATGACAAAAGGGGAGAAATATATGTGTGTGCTATACTTGTGTAATGTATATTATGCTAACAAACATTTATGCAGGGGGAGCAATACTAACAATTATATAATCTAGTGCTTCAACTGATTTTTTGTTTTCATCATCAAAAAAGGGGAGAATGTTGAATTATGATGAATAATCGTGTCACCCCTTGTTTTGATGATAACAATATACTGTGTATATTAACAATCTTTATGCAGTATATAAGACTACTCAAATGAGAATCAAGCTGAATGCTATCATCATAGGCTTCTACCAGCTTATACTAGAAGATACAAGATAGAAAGATTTAATTGAAGACTTGTATTTTTTTTATTTACCTTGTACTCTATCTTAGATTTGATGTAAAAGTTTTGACACACACATACATATACACGCACACACACATTATTAGTTGATTTATAGTTTAGTATAGTCGATTAATAAATGATAGAACGTATATACTTTTTAAAACCTAAGTATAGATGACCACATGAACATTCTGCTTGTGATTAGTCGACAGATATATATATATATATATATATATATATATATATAAATAGTCGACTAATGAATGCTTACAGAGACTGACTTATTATATTTTCTCTCAGTCTAGTTGACTATAGTATCAGACTAGTTGACTTATAGAGCCTAACAGAGACTTTATGTCATCAGACTAGTTGACTATCCCCTCCTATAGTTGATAATTAAAACTTAACGAAAACTTTACTTCTCACTCTAGTTGACTATAACTTCATATCAGTCGACTAATAAGACTTTACTTAGACTAGCTTATATTTTGTTGTCTTAGTCTAGTTGACTTTACCCTCTCCGAGTCGACTTATGTGTCTAACAAATACTTGATTAGTTGACTAATTTATCCTATATTCAATTAAGCCGACAGTTCATACCTGTTGCATGATTATGATCTTTTGAAATTTTTATCTCTCTTTTCTAACGACTATATTATTTGAATTTGAATCTCCAAATAACTGATTTCAAAATTTAGAAATCTGTCAAGAATTTCCAAAACTCTCCCTTTTTGCCTAGCACCACATTCATATGATATATTCAACATAAATTCTAGAGAAACCTCTAACCCACTGCAAGTAATTATATGCACTTCACAATCAAGGCTTACAGATTGCAATTATAACCATTTTAAGGAAAGACTTCTTGGTGTAGAGAAGTAGTGTATAGAATTGACAAAGAGACTTGTCAATTGGTGTACATGTGTTGATTTTGTAGATATCAAAATCAAGGGTAAAAGAAAATCTCAAATGGTTGATGCTTGAAGACTAGATGCAGGTCAGAAGGATTGACCAGGATAAAATTCTTATGTTTACGATTATATTTTCTAAGTTTGTTTTTCTGTGATTGATGATCGAGTTAAAACCTGCACACAAAAAATATAGAAGTTTAGAACAGTGCTAGGTCTTCGACGTTACCTGATAGCCTAGGGCTAACGAATCAAAATCCACAGGGAGGGACAGTGATGAAAGCAATTAAGTAAGTTTCTTCTTCTAATTTATCAAAAAAAGTTAAGAGTTCTCTTCTCATTTTAAAAGAAAATAAAAATAGTTAAGACTAATCTAAGTTAAAAGAATTCTAAAGAAGAAGATGGGTTTATTGTTAAAGAAGAAAAATAAAATGAGCTTAAAGAAAAAGAAAGAGAAAGTGTTTGTTTGGGAATTGTTAGATTAATCTAAGGAAAAATAACTAGAAAAAAAGAAAGAAAGGAAGAAGACGTACCTTTATCGTTGAATAACGTTCAATGATTCGATGTGAAGTAATATATAGCAAAATAGAAAAGTAACTTAAACGCAGTGCTTGGCTAGATCGAGCATGATGAAGAAAAGTGAGAAACTTTCATTGATTGTCACCTTTAATATAAGTTTCTTAAGAAAAGATTACAATAGTGTCACTTTACAATAACTCTTCCTCTCATTTAATCATGTAACTCTCTCTAACATAAGGTATAAAGAAAATAAAAATTACATTAAAGAAAAAAAGAAAAACCTAAACTAAATGCTCTCTCTGGAGTGGTGCCCCTCTGCCTTAGAGGTTACAGGTATTTATAAGAGAAAAAGGGGATACAGGAGAGAGTAAGAAGATATGGGGAGAAATTCTCCCCCTAATTCAAATACCCAGCAGCAAACAGATCCGGGGCATTGGCCAGGATCAAGGGGGTGTGTCCGTCCATGTGTCCTCTATCTCTTTATCCTCTTGGATATTGAATTTATGCTCTGAAGTTGATGATACATCCTTTTATCCTCAGCGAAACCATTAGGGTCTTCAAAAAATCCATTTTCCCTTGAATTTAGATGATATTATCTCATCTGATATACTCGGTATTCAGATAAGATGGCCCTTGAACTTCTGAATTTAAATCGATCCTCTTTCATTTGAACTTTTGAATTTAATTGGATAAATCTATCAATCTCTCTTTTCTTCCTTAATTACCTGCATGCCACTAAACAAGAAAATACATTAATTAGCAGGGTTTTATTTAAATATAAATGCAAAAATGTGACACATACGATATGAAAATATGTAATGCACGTGTTTGATCACACCCCACACTTATCTTTTGCTCGTCCCGAGCAAAACAAAAAGAAAAGAAAAACTA
Source organism: Agave tequilana (assembly GCA_038442645.1). Lineage (NCBI taxonomy): Eukaryota > Viridiplantae > Streptophyta > Magnoliopsida > Asparagales > Asparagaceae > Agave > Agave tequilana. The sequence goes on from JAVJIF010003701.1 coordinate 205,350, forward strand.
AACTGACCTAATCTAACTCACTTTTGTAGGAATCACGGTTGCACTTAGCACGTGCAACAAGCCGTTAAACCTCTAGGTTACCCCTAGAGGACGAGTTTTGTCTCGTGAGGATTTTCAGTAGCTTGCACCCACAAAATCTATAACAAAAGAAACAAAGTGTTAGTATTTTCGAAACACATTTTGAAGGAAAAATATTTGAACTATTAATTTAAAGTAATCTATAAGTTATAGGATTATCAAATCTTAGTCATTCCCAAACTTAATATCTACTCAAAAACTTATTTTCAATCAAGGTAAGAATTAAAATTGTATTCCTCATCTAGTCTATTATTTTACTCCAAGTCATATGGACCTTGTGACCATGAAAATTTTACTCAGAATTCTTCAACTCTAACTCTTATGCCTTATTTTTTTATTATTTATGGCGGTAATATCCCTTAGCTCTATTAGGCTTTCTAATTCACCTATGTAATGAGCCTTAGTCAGCGACTCCCAAACTAGACGTTTTAGGGCACTGGGTGAGAAAACATCCCAAGAACTTAGGACTCGAGCAAATAAGGCCACAAAACTAAGGATTTTTATTTATATGAAGCACTTTTAGGCGTGAATACTTGTGCTTTATGGGGCCCAAATATCCAGCTTAATCAGAGATTTTTTTATATGTTAAATATTTTTTTATATATATAAGGCATAAGAATCTTTGTTTTAGAACACTTAGTGTGTAAGTGAATAAAAAGTGCATATTTCATTAAGGTATGAATAAAAAGTGCATATTTTATCTAGGTTAAAATCAAGACTAAATTACTTTTTCAATTTTTCTTCCTAACCTCGAAATGGAACAAATAAATTTATTTTGACCAAGTATAAGAAATCCTAATTATGATCCTCTTATTCCTTAAAATTAACTTAATTTCTTAAAAAAATAAGTCAAAGTATTATTTTTTCTTTTCAAAAAATTTTTAAATTAGTAAAGTTAGTATATTAGTATACCCTCCCCCACACCTAACTCATGCATGTCCTCAATGTATGAATGAAATGTAATAATACATGAAAAAGGAGAAAGGGAAGGAAAATTTTTGCCTCAAAGTGATGGCTCCGGTGGTGGTCTTATTGGACCAAGCGTTTCTGCCTAATGTAAATACTGTGAATTTTTATGAAATCCACCTTTTATGACCTCTTTCTTATTAACATTTTTATACTCCCCAATTGAATTGATTATGCAAGATCCTAACATGAAATTTTTTCCGATTATATGACCAATCTTAGGGTATCATCACGGAGTCATATTGATCTAAACCTTGATCCAACAATGGAATGTGGTTTTGTAGAATAGATGATTTAGGTTCAACAATAAAAGGAATGGGAACCGATGCTGACTCAGGAATAAAACTCAAATTAAGTTTAGGTTCGAGAGTCGGAGTTGGTCATGAGTTTTGTCCAAATCATAGAATTCAAGTTCACACTCATTTCCCAACAATTGAATGTGACTATCCAAAATAAGTGGTTTATGTTCAACTCTATAGGGATAGGAATTAATATTGGCTTTGGAATTGGGTCCAAATGGGGTAAGAATACCGGAGTTAACATATTCGAAAAATGGAACTGAATCGCAACTATGAAAATCGGTGTCACATTCATCTTCAAGTTCTATCTCATTGAAATGAAAACTTACTAATTTGTCAATGATTTGGTATTGGTCAAGTTCACAGTTTTGTGGTGAAATTTAATCTTGGTCATAATCTTCAAGATACCGTGATTCTTGGTTTCTATTAATATGGCTGAAAGTATTGAGAATAGTCAAGGATTGGGTAGGGAGAGTTTTCTCATTCCTATGCATGTTTTTTAATCAACTAAGTCTTACTTCTATCATATCGATGGAGTGGGTAAAGGGATATTCACTCGGAATCATGGATTCCATTCTCTCTTCGAAGTCAATAGGTTCTTCTTGTTGTGGTTGGACTTGAAAATTAGAGTAAGGATCTTGGATTTGGAAATTATTTGGGAGAATTGAGTCCTTTATGATTTGTACTTGTCGTGTGGACTCAAGGAAGGCTTCGAAAGTCTTTTCTAAAGAAGATTTTTTTCTATAGGTTGGTCTTGGTATGGAGTATATAAAGCTATTTGTTGGTAAGATTGTTGATAGTAAGACTCGGGGGAGCTGTATCCCCACTAACTCGGTGAAGAGACGTAATGATTATCTCATTCTTGTTCAGAATACTGAGATTGGGGCATATATCGATACGGATAAGACCAATTTGGCATACTTGATTGGTTAAAGTTATGTAATGTCGGGTTGGTAATATCCGAATTGAAAGAGATTTGGGTGAAGTATGAATCACTATATGCATTGAAAAAATTATAATTATAATCCATATCACAAAGATATTAAAAACAAAACAAACAAATAGACAAACAAAAGAAAGAAAAATCTAGCCTAAGTAAGGGTAGAGCTTAGACCTCGATGACTCCTAACTGTTGATTATCTACAGGAGGTATATTGCAGAACCTGACCACAAGTTAATCGGCCAGGTAGGGGCAAGACTAGTGGGAGGTATCCGTGCCTAAGCAACGAGCCTAATTATTTCAAACCACTAGCCTTCGGGCTTTTGCCTCTCAATCCTCAACTTTTACACCGATTTGGCAAGAGTCAACTTCTAACAACTTCCCCCTAGGTCAATCCCTATTTGAGTCTGAGATGTCCCTAGGGCTGACGTCTACTCAATTTTAAGTTAAGCTGGGTTAGTTAGTGGGGAGATAGTTTTTGGGTTAAGGAAGGGTAGTAACTTCCTCATCTTATCTTGTTTAAGGATATGCCTTTAATCTTTTTAGTGCAATGTGCAAGTATAAAGCATAAGATAACACTCAGGTAATATGAATCACTCAAAATACGTTTCCTAAACTATATGCAATGCATACATACCTTTGCTCCAGCACTCTTCAATAGTATGTAAAAGGTAAACGAATTAGGCACGTGCCCTAAGATGCAAGAGTCTAATCGTTTTTTAGTATTTACAAAGCAACCACACTACTGTTTAGATTAGAAACATGTACAAAGTGAGTTAAATATATAAACTAATAACTGCAGAGAGCTAATTTCTGAAATCAAGTAACCTGTAAGAAACTACAATTAGCAGTTCATCACAGTTGTGGGCTCTGATGCTCTGCCTTCTTGGACAGAGGCACGGAGTAGCAATATGCCCACTGCAGCTCCTAGTTTTCTAAAACTAGCCCCTATACACCAAAATAGAGAAGAAAAAGAATTTAATTCATTAAAGCAAATCAAAAAGAAAAAAAACTTACTGTCCTTCCCTGGCAACGTCACCAAAATTATGATCGAACCAAACCTGCACACAGAAGAATATAGAAGTTTAGAATAGTGTTAGGTCCTCGATGCTACCGGGTAGCCTAGGGCTAACAGATCCTGATCTACAGGGAGGGACAATGATGGAAGCAATTAAGTAAGTTTTTTTTAATTCACCAAAAAACAAGTTAAGAATTCTCTTCTCAGTTTTAAAAGAAAATAAAAATAGTTAAGGCTAATCTAAGTTAGAAGAATTCTAAAGAAGAAAATGGGTTTGTTGTTAAAGAAGAAAAAATAAAATGAATTTAAAGAAAAAGAAAGAGAAAGTGTTGGTTTGAAAATTGTTAGATTAATCTAAGAAAAGAATAGAAAAGAAAGAAAGGAAGAAGACACACATTTATCGTTGAATGATGTACCATGATTCGATGCGAAATAATATAAAGCAAAATAGAAAAGTAACTTGAACGCGGTGCTTGGCTAGATCGAGCATGATGAAGAAAAGTAGAAAACCTTCATTGATTGTCACCTTCAATATAAGTCTCTTAAGAAAGAATTACAATAGTGTCACTCTACAATAACTCTTCCTCTTTTTTAATCATGTAACTCTCTCTAACTTAAGCTATAAAGAAAATAAAAATTAAATTGAAGAAGAAAAGAAAAACTTAAACTGAAAGCTCTCTCTGGAGTGGTGCCCCTCTGCCTTCGAGGTTACAGGTATTTGTAGGAGAAAAAAGGGATAAGAGAGAGTGTAAGGAGATAGGAAGAGCAAACTCTCCCCCCTATTTCAAATACCAAGTAGCAAAAACGCAGCTTTGGCTGCGTTTTCGCGGCCAGATCCTATGCATTGGCCATGATCAAGGGTGCGTGTGTCCGTCCATGTATCCTCTATCCCTTTATCCTCTTGGATATTGAAAATCGGCTCTGAAATTGACGATACATCCTTTTATCCTCAGCGAAACTGTTAGGGTCTTAAAAAAATCCATTTTCTCCTTGAATTTGGATGATATTATTTCATCTGATATACCCGGTCTTCAGATAAGATGGCCCTTAAAACTTCTGAATTTGAATCGATCCCCTTTCTTTTTTAGATTTAATTGGATAAATCTGTCAATCTCTCTCTTTTCTTCCTTAATTACTTGTATGCCACTAACCTGAAAATACATAAATTAGCAGGGTTTTATGTAAATATAAATACAAAAATGTGACACATACGATATGAAAACATGTAATGCACGTGTATGATCAATTGATATTTACTTTTCAAGTTACTAACCTATCTTGTTAAAGTTTTTAATTACACTATTCACCACCCTCTAGTGTTATACTTACTATACACAAGATCCTACAAAGGTGTGGTTCTACTTTGCAACCATTCAATCTTCAAGGTTTTGTTACAGGCCTCGTCAATGGAGAGCACATTGTGAAGGATCACGCACTATTCGATAGAGCACTTTAGACCACTGATGTACATTGTCGCTTGTTATTCCTCCATCATGGATAAATCACAACGGGATGATAGCCCATAGAACTCCCCGAATATGCCGGGACAGTCCTTGTCCCTTGTTGACAATGCTCAAATTGATTATACATAATTTGTTGATAATCAGGTGGAAGAAATCTATCTTATAGTAGTTACCTTATGTGTCTCTATATCGTCACAGGTGGCTTGCCTTGACGTCTTTTTGAGATTTGTAATTAGTCTCACCATACGGCTGCTCCTCCCTTGAGTTTGTGGGCCACAAGATTGACATGCTTTTTCGGGGGAACAAAGGCCATGTTGAAGAACTTCTCAACTTTATAGACCCAATCCACAAAGGATTCACTATCAAGGTTCCCACTAAAAGAAAGCATTTCAACCTTCATGTTATATTCGTTAGGACTTAGGTTATCCGCTTTCCTATCTTGATTAGGGTTCTGAAATTCACCTCCCATGTTAGGGTTCTGAAATCTGCCTCCCCTATTTTGATTAAGATTAGCGAATCTTCATTGTCTCTATAGGAAAATCCTCCATCTTCATACTCATCTTCAAGGTTTTCTTCTTGGTAGAAAGGATTGTCCAGCTCTTTCTCGTCAGAGAATTCATTAAATTGATAATTTTGAGGAGGATGTCTTGGTGCTGATGATAAGGGTGGGCGATATGGTGGAGGTTGATTTGGTGGTAACTGGTGTGGTGGTGGTTGATTTAGTGGAGGTTGGTATGGTGGAGGAAGATGTGGTGGAGGAACATGTGGTGGAGGAAGATGAGTTGATTAAAGAGCATGTATGCTTCGGTACGTACCTTCTGCTAGACTTTGTTCGTACCTTCGGCTAGACTTTGTTCGTCAATTTTGAGGGACAATTTCTTGAGTTTTTAGACCACATTGTCTAAGATTGATTTGATGGTAGTGATGTCTCCTTCAATAGCGCTTACTCTTGCAAAAAAGCCTAGCAATCCATCGTCGTCTCCTGCGATCACTGAAAAATAATCGTAGCTCTGATACCATTTGATGCTGGTAAGAAAGAGAAGATGCCAACTAGATCTCGTTCTAACACTAACGAACCCTGAAAGAGACCTTCAGTTAGGAAAGTACTCGAATCCACAAGTAAAAGAGAACAACCCGAATCCACAAGCAATTGGAAAGAGAAATTCAATTCTATTGATTATGAAAAGTTCATAAGATAATTCTAAAAACAAAGATACAAGGGCCTTAAATAGGCTTTAAAAGTAGAAGTCTAACTAACTAGGAAAAAAGAAATAAATAAAGAAAATAAAATAAATTGGAATTCAAATTGGACCTGAAAACAAACTCCTAAACAGAATCGAACACTGCTAATACATGACTGGCGATGACTAGGCAGTCGATCACTAGTCAAAAGTGTGCATTCCCCTTGACCGGACGGTCGATCGACTAAGAAACTCAGTTCTCTGTTCAGTCCTCTATTTCTGGTCGGTCGACCGGGCGGTCAACTAACAATAATGGTCACTTCTCTGTTTTTTGGTTGGTCGACCGAGCGATCGATCGGCGGCATCAACTTGCTTACTCGGTTGACCAGGCAGTCGATCGAGAACTGTGTCTGGCCTATTGTTGAATCTTGATCTCCTACATCAGTCTCTCCCTCTTTAAGAGAACTCGTCATCGAGTTATAATCATGATGGAGCTGCTCGGTAGAATGGTATTTATAGAGATCCACCATATTAAATGTCTTGGACATCTCCATATCGCCAAAAAAATCCATGACATAGGCGTTACACTGATCATCTTCACGATTTTGAACAGCCTCAAACAAACTAAACCTAGAACTATCTTCAAACGAACCAATTCAGGCTAAAAAGTTGGGTACAATACCTCTCAATATATTGTCAGAGAAATAACCAATAGAAGGAAATTAAAAATCGGATCGAAATTCGCTTTAAAATAGAAACCTGAATCCAACTCGAATTGCACAAAACACGACTGTGGTCAACTGGGCGGTCGACCGGATCCATGTATCGGTCGACCGTCAGCTCAAACTGTTTCAGCTGGTCTTGTGCAAAACTCTCGAGTTAGTCAACTGGGCTGTCGTCTGACCACAAATTTCATGTTTCAAGTCTATGAGCCAGTTGACGGGGCGTTGACCGCCCTACCTCTTCTCTGTTATTTTTTCAAATGAGTTAAAAACTCTACCAAGCTTTTTACTATGACCTTCTCTCCTACACTTTTGTGTTCTGAGCTGATGCTGTTAGAATTTTGTCTTATTTTTAAGAGGAGATGATTGTCCAAAAAAATTCAATTAAGTTGGTAAAGATGATGGCTTGAAGCAAAAGAAGCAAATCAAGGTGAAGCAGTTTCCTTTTCAGACAATTGTGAGTTTTTCTTATTTTAGTAGGATACGAATTCAATTAACTTCTTATTTAATGAAGGTTTGTTTTCAAAGATTAAAGGGTTTAGAATCCTTTTAGATCAAGGAGATCAACTCCTAAAAAGATTGATCAAATTCTTCAGCCATCCAAAGGCCAAGATCATCTCATAGTCCAAATAAGAGTTGTGTTGTAAAATTCTGTAATATCCCCTAACTAATAATACTGTATTTCTACTCTTATTAATTTTATGTAGAATTAGTTATTATTATTGATTAATGTATTTTATACAGGTGTATAAATATATGTGCATACATATTAAGTGCATATGTTTTTGAATTGCAATTATACAAGTATATATATGTATTATATTTTATACATTATGATGAGCATTATTATTATTATTATGTTATTGTTGCCGTTATTCTCAATTGATCTTCTTTTCTAACCCATCTACCCATGATTCAATTATCTAATAAACCATAACCCTTTTAACTCATATCCAAAAATAAAGTAAAATAAAAATAAATAAATAAATAAAATGAAAAATAATAATAATAATAATATATATATGCTAGCACTGGGGATTGAACTTAGGTCCCCAACAAGGGAGAAAAAAGAGTTAACCATTGTGCCACATTGGCGTGTAATCTAAGAGCACTCGAAATTAAATTTGAATTTAATGAGCTAGACAATCTATAATTTCAAATTCTAAATCAAATCTCTTTGAGATTTTTTCTACAACTTTTTATTCTTATCTAATTGCTAATCTAGCCTAATTAGAGTTCAGGTTCAAGAAGAATCTCTTTGAGATTTTTCCTACCACTTTCCATTCTTATCTAATTGCTAATCTAGCCTAATTAGAGTCCAGGTTCAAAAAAAAAAAAAAAAAAATCTCTTATAGCCTTATAAAACCTAAACATTTCCTTTCTCTCCTACATCAAGAGAAACTCTAGTATAACTTTCCTTATCCTCATATTTTCCTCAAACTGCGAAGAAGGATTTCGGGATACAAGATTAAGGAGAAAGCAAGGAAACAAGTAAGTATAAAAAAAATTTGATTTTTTATTAATTCAAATATTTAATTAGCAAGCATGCTTAAGATTCCCTTTTTGTTGCAAAAAAACCTAGATCTCCCCTAGATCTAAACCAATTGATATGAATTAGAATTTATAACGTATCATGATTTAAAATTCCTTCTTTATGAAACTAAAAGATTTATCCATTAAAATAAATAAAATAAATTGGGTAATATAATAATACATTAATAGAAATTTTAGAAGATATACACACATAGATATATATATATATATACAAATGTATATATAAGGAAAATAAAAATTAAAAAAAAGGAAAAAAATTTAATTTGTGCTGCTCTCGGCTCGAAGCCGAAGAGAGCAGCAGCCTCCAACTAAAAAGAAAAAAAAAACAAAGAAAAAAAGAAAGAAAGAAAGAAAGGGCCTGGTAAAGCCCAGGCCCAGTTAAGAGGAAAAAAAAAGAAAAAAAAAGGAACTGGGCCGCAAATGGCCCAGGCCCAGTGAAATAAAAGAAAAGTAAAAGAGGGGTGGGCTGCCTCTGGCCCAAGCCCACAAGAACCAAACAAAAAAAAAAAGAAAAGAAAAGAAGAATCCGGGCCTCTAACTGGCCCAGGCCCAGAAAAAAATAGTAATAAAAAAAAAAGAGAGAGAGGGAAGCTGGGCCGTTATTGGCCCATCCCAAAAGAAATAAAAGAAAAGAAAGAATTGAAAAAGAAAAAGAACTGGGCCTGGTTAATTGGGCCAGGCCAGAACCCATAAAACAAAAAGGAAAGGAAAAGAAATACATAGAAAATTAATTCAAAGCCCAATTTCAGAAGCCCAGATTTGCAGTGAGCCCACAGATTTGGGTTCTAATTCATTTTTAACCCAACCCAAATACAAAAACAGACCCGTTATGATTATTAATTGATTTTAGACTTAAATTAATTCAGAAAAAATCTAGAAAAAAATCAGAAAAATTTCAGAAAAATTTCTATAAAATCAGAAACTGAAATGTGACTCTGTAAAATTATTTTTTAGTCATATCTCTTAGAATGGCTCAAAATTAAAATATTTCTTATAATTATTATTTAAATTGAATGTAGATTAATGAGTTGATTTGCCACGTCTATATTCGGACCCGTGACGATCTCAGGTGGGTGTTCTTTGTTTTCTTATTGAGTATTACGATATTATTTTACGTGAGTGCTTCTAACTTGTTTCAATATACGTTGTTATGTTTAAACAGTGTTCATGTTTAATTATCGTTCATACAAGTCAATTATTATTCATGTTCGCTTATTAAATACATAATGGATAAACGCAAAAAGATTATATTGTGATTCTGAATAAATATCATGATACCACTTAGGTAACTTGACAAATTAGATAAGATACCTGCCTGATAAACATACTGTTCATGTTACTGAAAATTACTGGGAAAGTATCGTTAAACTGTAACGATCGGTACAGCTTTATTCATTGTATACACGATTACTGTTACTGTTCACTGTTCCTATTACTGTTCATCGTGTATACAATTACTGTTACTGTACTGTTACTGTTACGGTCACTGCATGTCTCAGTATTCTAGGTGACATTGATATTGACTGACTTAACTGAAATAAATAATAAGTAATTGAACAACTTACACCGGGATTGGGGAAATTGATGGAGGAGACAGCGTCTGTATTTTGGGTGGACCTAGGAAACAGGTTGCGCAGCCGACTGAGGGTTCCACTGCAGGGTTCCTGGGGGATGACTGACATCCCATCTGTACTGTTACTGTTCCACTGTTTTCACAGTGAGATTACTGTTACTGTTACTGAGTACCTAGCGGTATGGCCTGGTTCAGTGCCAGGAAACTGAGGCCGTGGTCCCGGGTATGTACGGGACCCACCTAAAGTATGGACAAAGTCTCTTCTACTAATTTCAATAACTTAGGACCCTGATTGACACGTGTAGTAGGCGTAGTATGGGATGCGTCTATTACAAGTGGCAATTGGTGTTCGCTGACATAATAAATGATAATGAACTGTTAATGTATTGTGACTGACTATATCACCTGACTGTACATTTATATCGCTGTGATAGACATATAACTATAACCATGACCGGATTGTATAACAACTAGTGACATGCTAGGTTACACACCATAACGTCAGTTGTTATTTACAGTTATGTTAGCTGCCTTGTTCTACATACATGTTGTTATTCGGTGTTTATCATATTATTTTGTGCTTTCAGTTATCTGTTATTATTATGTATGCACTGTTTCTCATGCACGAGCTCTTTCCCCTTTACACACACACTCACCATGGTCGCGTTCTGACGACCCTGGATTTGCACGTCCAGATATTAGACGATTGTTTCTATTGTGCAGGTGTTCGTTGAGACTGTACGCTCTGCGAGGAGTTGGATCCACTCTCCCTTTGATTCTGGTACTCTTGCATTTTTTTTCCTGCTATTATTCCTTGATTCTTGTACATCACATTTAGCCTGTTATTCTATTCCTCATTCATTTCAGATCCTGTGTAGTCTTATATGTATTATTGCAGTGATCGATGATTATTATAGTTCTGATTTATAACTTGTTCAGGTTAATTTAGGCTTAGCGTATATACGTAAGGTATTTTTCTTGCGTATATACGTCGCCGACTCTCGTCGCGACTCCGTTTTCGCGTATTTTGGGAAGCGGGGCGTGACAAATTCTATAAATAAAGGTTATAACCAAGCACTGTAATTGCGTTAATCAAGCTGATCTCAAGAAGAAAAAAGGTGAAGAACACTAAGGAGATGAGAAGGAAGACAAGAAAAGAGAGGAGAAAGGTGAAGGTGCATAGAGATAAGGTATTACTCTTATAATCTAAGCTAAATTAAGGAGGAAGGTGAATACTCTTATTGCATCAAGAGAAAAATTAGATCTCTTTGTATCAACTTATTAATAAAGCTCTCTCAAATTCTCTCCTCGTGGACGTAGGCCAAATTTGGGCCGAACCACGTTAAATCCTTGTATTCTTTCATATTACTTTTTTGTCTAGGTATTGCTAGTTTGCTTTACAATAATTTTATTTTGCAAGTACTGATCATATTGTTAAGTTCCGCAAATGTCGATCTTGGGAGTAATAATTGGTATTATAGAATATCAATTTCGTCACAATAGTTGGTATCAGAGCTGCATGTTGACGAAGGGTGATATGTCGTAGATAGGAAGTTTTACGACAAATTTGAGGTCGAGAAGTTTAATGGTAAAGAAAACTTCGGCTTATGGCAACAAAGGGTGAAAGCGTTGCTGGTGCAACAGAGTCTTCACAAGATCTTACAGGGTAAGTCAGTAAAACCTGCATGTACATCAAAAAAAGATTGGGAGGAGATGGATCTAAATGCGACAAGCACGATCCAACTATATCTCGCAGATGAGGTGATGTACAACGTAATGGATAAAGAAACAGCTACAAGATTATGGTCAAGGTTAGAGACGTTGTATATGACAAAAATCCTCTCCAACAAGCTGTATCTCAAGAAATAACTATATGAGCTACGCATGAACGGAGAAACAACGGTGTTGGAGCATCTAAACTTTTTTAACAAGGTCATTAGCGAGCTTCTAACTGTTGATATCAAGATCCATGAGGAGGACGAGACGTTGATACTTCTCAGTTCGCTTCCAGAGTCATATGATCCCATCTTCACCACCATGCTCTGCGGTAAGGAAACTCTTATCTTGGAGGAGGTCACGTCAACTCTCTTATCTAATGAGATTAGAAAAAGGCTAAATCAAGAAGAGCAGAAAGGATCGGGTTGGTGGTCACGGGAAGGAAAGAAGAGAAGAAGGAAAGAAAGGTCTGAGCTAGTCAAAAGCATGTTACTTTTATCACAAAGAAGGTTATTGGAAGAATGACTGTAAGAATCGACAAGAGTGGTTGAAGAAGAAGGGGCAAGCTCCGGAGGCAGGCGTAGCATTAACCAGTTTAAAGGAAACTGAAGTATTAATGACTTCCAATGAAGATAACACTTCTCAAGGTAAAGGCTGGATATTTGATTCAGTAGTATGATTCATGTATGTTCCCAAAAAAAAGCTATTCAACTCCTTAGTTATAAAGGAGAAAAGGATTATTAAGATGGTGGATGGCTCGGCTTGCAAGGTCATTGGCACTGGGACAGTCAATATTACAGAAAGAGATAGGACGGTGTGTGCTCTGGAGGCGGTCCGGTATGTCCTAAAGACATGCTACAATGGAATACCATAAAAGTGCTCGACGAAGAAGAATATCGGATCCAAATGAAATTAGACATAGTCACAGTTAACCAAGAAGATAAGGTAATCCTGAAAGGAGAGAAGTGTGGAGGGTTATACAAGATAAAAGAAAACTCAATTCGAGATGGAATTTCAAGGATAAGCTTGAAAGGGAGTTCATCGCGAGGTAGAGCTTCAAGGATAAGCTTGAAAGGGAGTTCATCGCGAGGTAGAGCTTTAAGAAAGACTGCAACGGGATGTGAATCGGGTCAAAGTGTTGCGGGAAGGAGAAATGGTGCATTCGGGTAAAGCCCGAGATGGCCCAAGTTATGGCAGTAAATTAGCCAAAGGCTCCGGGGAGAGTATGTAAGAATTAAAGACTTTACGGCACGATTACAACCAATAAAAGAATCAAGCTATTAATTCGAAATCTCAAGTTGTTTTACTAAAGGCTTGAAAAGCAAGTAAAGGAAGAGATTGTTAGGATTTTGCATTATTTTCAAATGGAAATGATGGACCAAAAAAATTCAATTGAGTTGGAGAAGACGATGTCTTGAAGCAGAAGAAGCAAATCAAGGTGAAGCAGTTTTCTTTTCAAGCCGATTGCGAGTTTTCCTTATTCTGGTAGGATACGAGTTGGATTAAATTTCTATTCAATAAAGGTTTGTTTCTAAACATTAAAGGGTTTAGAGTTCTTCTAGATCAAGGAGATCAACTCTTAAAAGGATTGATTAAGATTCTTCAACCATCTAAAAATTAAGATCATCTCATAGTCTAAATAGGAGTTGTATTGTAAAATTTTATAAATAAAAGTTATAACCAAGTATTGTAATTGCATCAACCAAGTTGATCTCAAGTAGAAAAAAGTGGAGAACACCAAGGAGATGAGAAGGAAGCCAAGTAAAGAGAGGAGCAAGGTGAAGCTGCACAAAGATAAGGTAATACTCTTGTAATTTAAGTCTAGATTAAGAAGGAAGGTGAATACTCTTGTTGCGTCTAGAAGATGGTTAGATCTCTTTGTACCAAGTAATTAATAAAGCTCTCTCAAGTTCTCTCCTCGTGGACGTAGGCCAAGTTTGGGTCGAACCACGTTAAATCCTAGTGTTCTTTTTTATTACTCTTTGTCTAGATATTTCTAGTTTGCTTTGCAATAGTTTCTTGTGCAAGTACTGACCATATTTCCAAGTTTCACAAACGTCGATACTGAGAGTAACAATTGGTATCGTAAAATATCAATTTCGTCACAACAGATGCATCATGAAGGTTCTTGTCTTTGAGAAGTTTTAAGAAGGTCAATAGATAATGGTAGTTTTATTTGATTACTTCATGATCCCTTGATCACAGAGATTGTATGATATATATATATATATATATATATATATATATATATATATATATATATATGTGTGTGTGTGTGTGTGTGTGTGTGTGTGTGTGTGTGTGTGTGTGTGTGTGTGTGTGTGTATCATACAATGTTATTGTCAAATCCTAATCTACACTAGTAGTTAGGGGAAGATATTGTTGGTCCATAAGACTTTGAGAAGTGTTTTCTCTATTGAAAATTTTTGAGAGAAGTCTTCCCTATAGAAATTGTGAGAAAAGTTGTGAGAAGACTTTGAGAAGCGTTTTGGAACAGTACGAGTATCAATCAATTTTGTTTTGTTGCCGAGACATATGAAGAATTGTGCCAGGAATACTATTTCCTCGGTAAATGATTTGCAGTGTTCGTGGATTTCAGAATTACAGACTTCAAATTGAAGTCAAATGTGTGTCTACAAGGACAGAATCACTACAATGATAGCTCTTTATATTGCTGAACTATTAGATCATTTATCGTAAAGGTGAATAAGAGGATGTTGATATTTGCATCTTATGATAACTGAAAGATCCATCGACGTTCACAAAATTTAATTTGATTGATTCTAAAGGGTTGGTATGGAGAATTCCGCTGGTGCAGCAAGTGGCTTTTCAGGATTATTGTGGGTAGAGAATTTTGTTGGCTGTGGCAGTTTTTCTGTCTGATGCATCATTTCTTCAAGTAACCGCACGAGCTCTACATAAGGAATTAAAATTGCTGGCACCGAGTTTCTCAAACAAGCCACCACGGGTTGATGGAGATTCATGTTGACTCAGTAATCAAGCAGAAACTCAAGACAATGTTTCCATAGATTCTTATGGAGAGAAGACTTAGTTAAGGAGACTACACATTGGCCCTGTGACATGAATGGAGTAGGATATTATTCTATTAGCTAAGCTGTATTTATTTTGTTTCTCCTACAAGGCTATGACGATGATGAAGATGTTGACATATTGTTTTTGAGGAAGATGTTGACATATTTCACGTTTACTTTGCTCACTTTGATGTGCTACTGTAAGAAAAAAAGAAGAGGGATGAAATTATAAATGCTAAGAAATACTTCGAGATATCTCGAATGTTTCCAATACGTCAACATTCGCGTGCTGAAAGATTACGGGTTAGGAAAATAGATGTATTAAGAAAGAAGTATTATTGTTGCTTGTTGATTGAGGATAAGTTTTGTGGCCCAAGGACTGGGAGTGATTACGTAGTGATTAGTATTGTATTAGAGTTTATCTTCTTAATCTTGTTCCAGAAATTAAAAAAATGACCGTTTACTTTTCTGCTTGAGCCTGGAGTTTTTACAAATCCTTGGGAGAAGGAATTTGAAGGGTGAAGTAGTGGGATTCTAAACAAATGGCCACCAGTGAGCGCAATTGGGCCGGACTTCCTTCTGATATCCTCTACTTGATCTCACAGCGTCTGATGATCTCTGACTATGCACGACTTCGGTCAGTCTGCACCTCATGGTCCTTGGCTCTGAAAGATTTCCTCCCCTCAGCTACCCATTTCCCATGGCTAATCCTGATGCGCGTTGAAGACAATAACGGCAAACTCTCCTTCCTCAGTCCTTTGGAAAACCGATACTACCGTCTTCCCCACTTCCCCAAGATCCGTAGCAGGTATCGTTTTGTGGGATACAAGGATGGATGGCTTGTGATCCTTCATGAAAGTCTCGATGTCTGTCTTGTCAATCCCCTCACCGGAGCTCAAATCGACCTCCCTCCTTTTTCTATGCTCACTGATTTCGAGGATTGCTCCTTCAAGCATATCAACAAAGTCATCCTATCAAAAAGCCCGGCTACCTTGGACAGTTCTGTTGCTGTGGCTATCTACAATTCCTGGCAGTCCCTGGCATATGCTAGGCCAGGGAACGCAGAATGGACCCCACTGTACATTCTTCCTAAGGGCAGCTACATCGAAGACATCGTCTATCACACTGATAAGTTCTTCGTGCTTACCACCGATGGCCAATTGCATGCTTTTCGCCTCTTAGGGCCTTATCTAGAGGCATCACTATTCATGAAGAGTTCCACTGGCAATGGATTTAACCATTACTTGAGTGACTACAATAGCTATTTGGTGTCAACCAGTTCAGGCGACTTGCTGCATATCAAGAAGGCAATAATGACTCGAGAGATCACAGTTATGAGGTTTGAACCTGAGATATATTCTTGTTGGGTTGAGACTAAGGATTTGGGCTATCAGTCTTTGTTCTTGGATAATAAATTTGCGATGTCAGTCTCAACCAGCGACATCCCAGAGATCAAACAGAACTGCGCCTACATGATAAATGAATGCTCTAATTTTGTTGGGAATGTGACCGTTTTCGACATAGAGAAAGGAGTCACTTGGCCATGCTCATCTCCCAGTATTTGCTACAGTGGAATGCGTTTCTTTCGGCCTATCTGGACTATGCCTTCTCTATTAGGGCTAATGGCGCATGTAAGTGTAATACAATTATTCCTCTATCTAGCCTATTCTATTATTTGCTAAGCATGCAGTCTAAAATGCATACTCTGACTTACAATGATCTGAAAGGATATAACATGAGTTATACTACATTCACATATATAATCTACATATTCCATTCATATTATCAGCCATTTTCTCTGTTCATTTAGCAACAGCGATATATATCCTTTACAGCAGCCAATATCCCCATGTCAGATATGCTCACTGGGCTCATTCCAACCATCTCAAGTGATTTCTCCTCACCCAAAGTGTCATTTGATACTCATATCCACGGTTAGTCTTTATTCTGACAAATACTCCTCACTCAATCATCTTTATAGCCATGAAGTAGTGGCATGAAAATGCCTTCCATAGATGCCGAAAATTTCTGTCATTAATTGACACATTTAGGATTATTTTTCACCATAGCAACGTTTGAGATCTTTTAATTGAACTAGCTCAACATAATTTTTCACCATAGCGACGTTTAAAAAAAAATACTCTCACAATTATCCTCTCCGAAACCAAAAAAAGATCCAAAAATCTTTCCTTTATCTTTTCAGTGACTTATTAAATAATAATATACGGAGAGTGGAGAAGTAAAATGTGATGTTTTGTGAGTGATAAGGAAGTAAGACAAATAAATGCAACCCTTTGTGTTGCTTCATTACAAATATCTTAAAAGTACAAAAAAGTTCACTAAAAAGAAAATTTAGATCAAAATTTCTCATTTATGTTGTCGAAAGAAGGAAAGTAATTACTTTACTTTCCTTTCTCTTACCTTCATTCTTGTACACAATTTCTTTTTTTACCAAAATATAAAAAATATACAATAAACCAAACACTTTCTCACCTTTTTGTAGCAATTGATTTAGGAAAACCCCTAAGAGAGGTAGGAGGGTCAAAGAGGAGGGAGGAGAGGGAGTCAGAAGAATAGACAGAGGTGGTGAGAGGAGAGGCTCAGGCAATGACTTATAGTTTGCAACATCTGTTCTTGGAAACAATTTTATGCTAAATTATTGTCCATGTGGAACTTAACCTGTCTCACTTTAGGAAACCATCATGTTGAAGAGCGAAAGTGAAAGAAGCTTTTATATGAATCGACTTGGGAAAGGCTGATATCTAATATGAGTTTAATATGAGTTGTACAATGAATATTGGATGATTACATAAACCGCGCCAAAATTACAAATAGATGACTAAAGAGACCATATCGACTTAAGATGACTAAGGCAAGTGAAGACAATAACTGCCCGGAAATAAATTGGGTCATCGACTTTTTCAAGGTACAATAACTGAGAGGATAATTCATCTTTTTTTCTAGTTGTAAAGATTAACCACTTAATGATATGAAAAACTAGCTAGATGTGTCAGGATTGATACATGTCTAAGCTATTTTGGACGTCTTGGTTAGAGAAAAGTAACAAGTTCAGTAAATAAAAGTTCCAAGCTAAATATATTTTACATCTTTTTTCCCTTTTAATGGATATCATTTTTTTTAATGGTGTCTCTTCAAATCTGACTCGGGTTACAGCTACATGAATATCCTGACTAGGTACTTTGGAGAGATAAGGAATGGTCTCCAAAGGCCAGCCAGTTAGCATGAAATGGATTCAAATCCTAAACCTATTATGCAACCACCGGGGACTTTAAAATTGTGCTAAAGTGACACTCATGTTTCCAATTGATATTATTGTTTGGATAGGTATAACAGCTGGGAGCATGATGCGCAGATTGAGCTATTTATTTGCAAGAAGAAATCTTGATAGTTCGTTGGACATGAGCGATGAGCAGGGGAGTCGACAATCTCTTATCAGTGAGGTCCAGGAGTTTGAGGATATCGTCTTCAGTGATGGACATTCACAGTTGGTGTTGTTCAATTTGGATTGATCAAATATCTTCGTATTCCACTTTCTAGTTTTTATTTTTTTCGAGGGAATTTCATGATTTTGTTGAAGCCTATTATCTATTGAAACACATGGCATGGGGCATGGGGTTTTTGCCCCCCGATCTTTCTCTGAAAAGATATATTTGTTGATCTTGTGCCTTTACTAGTCTGTTATGTAAAAATTACTTGGATTTTGAATATTTTGATTCATGCCCTTTTGATGTTGAGTGTATGTTTCATCTTTGTTAAAAATGTGTGTGCACGTGCATGCACACGTGTCTGTGTCTCTGTGTGGGTGGGTTTGTTGGGGTGTTTTGGGGGGGGTGGGGGGGGTTGGGGTTGAAATATTGAAATACTATAGTTGGCACCATTGGGCATTGGCAAAGTTCTTGTTATATCTGTTGACATTTTACCTAGCCAAGTCAGCTGTGATTGTTGATCATTGCCTTTGTAGTAGTTAATCTCTCACTGATCTCCTAAATTTTCACTTTGTCAAGTTCTGTCACCATGGAAAAGGAATTAGTTTGAGTAGTAAACATGGTTTCTCTTTTGATTTTCCTTCCTTTAGCTCATCAGTAATGGGCATTAACAATCTTAGTTATGATTGACTAGAAGGAGTCTGTTTCAGACAATTGGAAAATGTGAGTTGCTAAAGTGGTCAATAGAGGCTGTTTTTTGAATGGAAGTCTCAATTATAAGTTAAAGACTTACATTTCTTCTTTTCCTTCTTCTCTTAGAGTGCAGAGGAATTATGCTGCTCTAGTTTAACATCAAGATTGTTGATTTGTTTATTTATTTATGTTTTATATTTTTTTATAGGATCATTAGAAGTACCTGCAGCTGAGCGATAAATCCACAACATCATAGGGACATTTGTATGTTGGGGATAGTAAGCTTGGGAAATCTCTTTCTGGGTCTGAAACTTATGGCAAGTGTTTTTCAGTTCAGCTCTTTATTTCCTTGAATTAACCAGCTATTAATTCATAATCTCTTGTTGTCCAACATTTGCATACAATAAGCATTTTACTTAGTTGATATTATTTAATTTTTTTCTCTTTTACAAAGATGGTAAATTGCACAATATTTAGTTGAATTAAATCTGTCTAGAAATGACAGAAAAACAAAAAAAATGAAAAAAGAGACACAAGTGTGATTATACTGAAACTGTTCGCTACTTTGAATTCAATTACGCGAGAGAAAACAATATCTTAGATTCTTCCTTTTCCTCTTTCACCATCTTTCAACATCCAAAGTGATGGAGACATACCGGAAGTCTTAGCCTTTTTTGTAGTAGAACTCAGTAAATAATTTATTACTTAATAATATCATTTTCATTTCATGAGAATTTGTATGGCAAATGGTTGTATCATATACATGTTTGTCTTGTGTTATACATTGTAGATGATCTGGTGTGTAGAGTTTGGTTTACACATAGAAGATCAGATCATCAAATTCCTATAGAACATAAGTTAGGTTCACACTCTTAGATGGAACTAAATACGCCTTCGGTAGGAGTGTAATGCAATCTTCTTGAATAGTCTATTTTGACTATAAGAGTTTGTTTGATGTGTCAGACTATTGCACTAGTGTACTTTATGTGTATTGGACACGATCAAGTTGAGATAATTTTCTATATATTGAACATATTAGAAAATTACGCCTTATAATTATTATGAGTGCTTAAATTCTTAATCCCAAAATGTTTAATGGAAATGCGATATACTTATCATTTTGATTCATTAAGAAGTGAGATTCTTTTATGAGTCAATAACTTCAGCAAGTTGAGTGATAGTGCAATGTGTACCGTGGACATTATTCATTGACAGAATCCACGTCCCGATACGAGAGAGTGATGATGTCCCCTTGAGAAGCTTTAAGTTTTATGCATGTCAAACCCTGCAGGTGGATTTAATTATCCAACATGGCAAATAAGTTAAGTTGTAGGTATTAAGGACAAGATATCGATTAAATAAAATTATCAGTAATTTAATTTAATCAAGGGACATCTAATATCTTAACATGGAGAGATTTTAGGCATATAATAATAAGGATCTCGAAATTAATTTTGGGATAAGGATATAAGTGCAATTACAATTTTTTAATAGACTGAATTGTAATTTATGGAACTAAGGATTCTAATTCAGGTTGAATTAGGATATCCTTATTTCATTAGAAGTCTGATCCTTATTTGATTCTTAGTGGTCCATATCATAGCCCTATATAAAGCCTGTTATAGCTCTTGGTCGTAGTTACGAGAAATTGAAAGGAAAATAGTTTCTAAAAGGCGACAGAAAAGAGTTGAAGGAGAGATTAGAAGATCGGAGCCCACTCTCCATCTGATCTTGTGCTTTGAGAATACATTAGAAGACTGTGAGATGTTCGAGGTAGCATCCCAGTTTGCAGATAATTAATGTTAACGAGATCAAACTAGAGAGATCTCAAAGATATGATGTCAATTTTCGTTTATATAAGATTGCATGCATACAAAATGTTTTTTGCTCAGTTTGTATCCGATCAAGGAGATCACAAGAAATTGCCACACTTTCAATTGGTATCAGAGCAAATCTTGATCGCGGACATAAGCTGAACATTTCGTGTTGTTTATGAAATCATATCACATATACCATGTATCATATGCAGGATTGTATGTGCGATGTTAACCCTTGTTTTGAAGCATTAATCCCACTATTATGATCGCACAATATTTATTTACTGTTTTATGTGATTGGATCCCACGAGAATTGTTCGAGGTTAATTGCATGATGTGTTTTTTTTTTGTGTGTGTGTAGATGGACTAGGATCCTTCGAGAAGGATTCAAGCTCGAATCTTTCCCACTCAAATACAAACCCGCGCAATCCAAAAATACGACCCACTTCGTGAAAGTTAATCTATATTATTTAAAATATCTTTAAACTAAAAAGCACGCATTTTGAATACTTTTTACCCATCCATCAAGTAGGCGCAAAATAGACGGCCGAAATAGTGAGTTAGTTAATTTAACAGTGTAGAATTTTTGAAATCTAAAAAAAATTGGTGTGTGAGGGTTTTAAGTGTTCATGATGAAATGGTCTGATCGAGAATTTATATATCTAAAGACGTAGATCTAAGTAATCTGTTTATATTTAATGTAGACAGACTTGTTTCATTCAGGAAGGATTCGAGGTCGAATCCTTCCCACTCAAATAACTAAAAATAGCCCTACGACATCCGAATTCAAGATCCACTCCGTTGAAGTTGATCTACATTATTTTAAGTAACTAAAAATCAATAATCATGTATTTTGAATATTTTTTCTCCCATCCATCATGTAGGCACGAAATTGACGGCCGAAATAGTCAGTTGGTTAGTTTAATGGTGTAGAATATTTAAATCTAACAAAAATTGGTATATGAGGGTTTTTAAATGTTTAGATCATGGTGAAATGATCGAATGAAGAATTTGTATATCTAAAGATGAAGATCTAAGAAATATGTTATTTTTGACCGTTCATGTTGCGCATACTTGATGGATGAGTAAAAAGTATTCAAAATATATGATTTTTATTTTTTTAATTACTTGAAATAATGTAGATCAATTTCAATTTCAATGAATTTTATATTCGGATGTTGTAGGGTTGTATTTGGGTGAGAAGGATTCGGCCTCGAATCCTTCCGGAACGACACAAGTCTCTCTCTCTCTCTCTCTCTCTCTCTCTCTCTCTCTCTCTCTCGTGTCATTCCGGAAGGATTCGAGTCTGAAATCCTTCCCACTCAAATACCAATATCCGACATTCAAATACAAGATCCACTCTGTTGAAGTTGATCTATATTATTTAAAGTAATTAAAAATCAAAAATCAAGTGGTTTGAATATTTTTTACCCATCCATCAAGTGACGCAAAATGGACGGCGCAAAGTAGTGAGTGGTTAGATCTATGCTTTAGACATACAAATTCTCGATCCGACAATTTGATCGTGATTTAAATATTTAAAAATCTTTAAAAACCAATTTTGTTAGGTTTTAAATGTTCTACACCGTTAAACTAACCAACTTACTATTTAGGCCGTTCGTTTTTTCCCTACTTGATGCATGGGCCAAAAATACTTGATTTTTAGTTGTAGATACTTGAAATAATATAGATCAACTTCAACGAAATGGATCTTGTATTCGGATGATGTATAATTGTATTTGAGTGAAAAGAATTCGGGCCCGAATCCTTTCAGAACTATACAAGTCTATTCTCTCTCTACACAAACACACAAATGAGATCTATTTGTGGTTATTAATTTATATGGATGTAATATTGCCAACCTGCCTATGAGAAACACTGAAAGCCCGCACCTAACTGGGCATGTTGATTCCCGCGACCTGACTGGCAGGTCAATCTCCAGAATATTTTGCGAAGCGCGACATAGAGACTGCGGCCATAATAGTTAGGATCATATTTTATATTGTGACATTTATTGCTTGTTATGATTTATGTTGCATATCATGTGTGTTAATTTCATAATTAACAATGCCCTTTATGCATGCGGACAATATGATTAATGAGACCTTAGATCACAATATATGTTTTTATGGCTAATCCAATTAATTTTGAAATAAGGATGTTAATGTTATGACATGTAAAGATAGTATAACCTAATATCCTTGTTAATATGCCCAAAATCCAATTATTTCATGATTGATTGGGATTGGATATTGTCACACCCCGCTTCCCAAAATACACTAGAGCGGAGATGCGATGAGAGTCCATGATGCATGTACGGGAGGATAATATCTCACACGTATACGCGCTAAATCTCAATACAAGAAATTAACACAATATACACAAAAGTCCAGCTTTATTGCACAAGTACCAATTATATACAAAGTCAGTATTTTTACATCAAAAGATACGATAAAAGAAAACAAAAGAGAATCATCACGAGCATCAAATGACACACCGACGGGTCTACTACTAAGGAATTAGAAACAGTCACACTATAATAAAATATGATTTATTGTAAAAAGGGTTAAAAAGCACTCACCTAAGTTTCCAGAGATCTACAGAAGATTATGTCAACTTTAGTATCTTATGATAGTCGCGGCTACATAGCTCCCTCTCTCCACAGTTGCAACAGCTCGAGAATCATGTAAATTAGACTTCGGATGGCGAGATATTGCCCGAAATCCAAATTGGTGCTTAACGGGTTTAAATAACTCTTAATGGATTTGGACTGTTGCAATTGGGTCTGGACTGTGCAAGCAAGTCGGGTCATTATTGGATTCAAATCCAATAACCCAAGCCCAATTAACTTAAGTTGAAAACGAGTTTGATATCAGGTTCGGGTCGGGTTGGATAGAGATCCAATAAGAAAAGAAAGAAGAAAAGAGAAAGAACCAAGGAAGAGATAGAGGAAGAGACAGCAGTGGTGGTGGGGCGCGCGGTGTCGAAACGAGAGACGACTGTGACGGGGCCTGGCCGATCACGGCGGTAGCCAGTACGGGGGCGAGAGGAAGAAGAGAGAGAAAACAGAAGAGAGAGAAGAAGTAGAGGAGAAGGAAGAAGAAGAGAGAGGAGAAGGTGAGGTTAGTAGCAGGCGACAATCGCTGGTGGCACGGCGACACTGGCGAGGTAGAGGCCGGGTGGCAGGCCATAGAGGAGGAGGAAAAGAACAAAAGAAAGAAAGAGAAGAGAGAAAATGAAGGAAGAGAGAGAAAAGGTGATAGGGAGATGGCCTGGGGTGGCACAGTGGCCAATGGTGGGTCAGCCTGCTGACGGTGGCTGGGTGGTCTGGCCTGTGGGAAAGAGAAAAAAAGAGAGCAAAAAAGAGAAGGTGAGTAAGATGAAGATAGTGAGAAGAGAGAGAGGGAAAGAGGAGGGGTGGTGGTTGCGGGTGGGTGATTAGTCTCTAATATTGCATAATTTTTACCACATCTGCAAATTTATTTTATATAAAATACTGCTAATAATGGTTTACTTGTGTTATTCTAGGTCCATGGTGCGCAATGAAGAAGAAGACTTTATATCACCATTTAATGAGTAATTAAAGGCCTATAATATAGCCATTGACCTTGCAGAGCAGTTTCGTCAAAACTGGAAGCCCAAAACCAGAAATCGGGATATGCAACCAACAGGGGGACAAGCGGGCATCGCGCAGCAGGTGGAGCTGCGCGCGCCGCCTAGGTACAACTGCAGAAACACGGGGTGGGCCACATTTTCGCGGCTCTGGTGTGGAGCCGCGTGCCAGGATTTGACGCGCGGCTCCGTACCCGTACCCTAATGTCCAATTTTGCCTATAAATACCCTGGGGTTTTCCAGAGCCAAGGAGGAGGAGTTTTTGAAGTGTTTTAAGGTTAGTTTTAGGTTTTTTTTCATGTTGTAGTTTAGGATAGTTTAGATTAGTTGTTCTTCTTCTTCCTTCTTTGTATTTCCATTTCTTATAGATCTTGTAATAGGAGAGAGTGATACATGGTTATAAAGCAAGAGTTCTTATAATAGAAGGTAACAAGCTATGAAAGGTCTCTTTTTACCTCTCTTTATTTTATTCTCTCTAACTCCTTTTACATGTTTAGCTAATTTTCTCTCATGGCAACTAACTACTAACCACTAACTTGCTAACTTCTTATATGATAATCTACATAAATCTAATAACCACTACTTGGCCTTGCTCTTGCAAGAGCCATTGATGGCTCATGATGATAGATCTAACACTCTAACACCCTAACTCTCTAACAAGTTAAATTACTTTACTCCATGCTTACTCTTGTCTAGTTTTGATATTTTAAGTATAGCTTGCACTTGTTTTGTTGAGTTTGGATGTGAAAGTTATCGTATGGGTCATGTTTTGAAACGCTCTTGAACCAAGGACTAGTGACTGTCAAGGATACAAGTGAGGCAACTATCACTAAGAGGTTAGCATGATTAGTGGAGCCATTAGTAGTTAGTAGTCATGAGTTTTCTTTATCTTTTTACTTTGTTTTAGATATATAAACAAATATCACTTTTCTATGTTTCCCACTTCTTCGTGTTTCACACCGTACTTCTCTTTTCATTCTTTGTTTTCTTTTCTTTTGATTCTTTAAAACATAAAAGAAACTTTAATACACATGTGAATCAATCGGTAAAGCTTCTATCGCTTTCCATCCCTGTGGATTCGACCCGTTTAGCCTCTATGCTATAACGGAAGTATCGAGGAAGCCAAAACACACACACTGTAAATCTTGATTTCAAAACATACACTTTCCGTGCGCGATTTTTCCCCGATCAAATTTTGGCGCCGTTGCCGGGATAGGAACAGTTTGATTTTACATTTTTGTAACTTTTCTTCTTTATTTTTGGTTGCAGGTCAAATTTTTTTAGCATTGCAGAAGTCCACACTTGCTTTTGTGTGATTGGATACATTCTTGTATACTCTTATACTCTGCTGCTAATTTTTGTTTATGTTACCTGTGCACTGTAATAATTGTTGGCCCAATGGCCTTCCACTCCAGTTTTGATGATGATCAACTCATGTAGTTATGTTTACTAATATTCTTGTGCTTCTAAGTTTCAGATCATTAACAGGATATTAGTTGGTGATTAGCTTCAACAAGGAGTTTAGAAGCTTTCCATGTTGATTCCGGTGCCAAAACTTAAAGATCATACCTTTGCACTTGGAGGATCACGCGTTTGGGATCGAGTCTACTTGAAGATGGAAGATCGACAAGAAGACTTAGGTATCCTAGTTTAGATAGAGTTTTAGATCCATATTTGTAAAGCTTAGTTTAGTTGATATGCTCAAGTGAACACAAACACACACGTTTTATGATTTGATATTTGGTTTTTATGAATAGTTGATCAAAGCAAGTTTACATATGTTATATGTATAGTAGATGTTTTCTATTTATACATACATGCTTTAACTTGGTAAACAAACTTATTTTGATATCCCTATTCATGTTTTGGAAAAATCAAGTTTGACAAAATACAAGGTTTTGTTTTTGATAAAATTTGCAAGACTCAAAAATGAATTGATATGTTGATATATTGTCTTGAAATTTTTATCACATGTTTATGTTTTAACATAAAATGATAAAACAAGTTTTATGGAATTTTCAGAAATGATAAAAGGTTTTTATAAAATATTTTTCTCAAAATTTTCTGACCTTGTTTTGTGCTGACAGGCAGGTCGGTCGACCGTGACGGTCGACCGCACCAAGTGCCGGTCGACCGTTGTGGTCGACCGACGTGCACAGACGTGCACGTCTGTTAGGCACAGACACGGTCGACCGGGACGGTCGACCGAGTTGAGAGCTCTGCTCTCGGGTTTTA
This sequence comes from Agave tequilana, assembly GCA_038442645.1. Classification (NCBI taxonomy): domain Eukaryota; kingdom Viridiplantae; phylum Streptophyta; class Magnoliopsida; order Asparagales; family Asparagaceae; genus Agave; species Agave tequilana. The sequence continues at coordinate 231,695 of JAVJIF010003701.1, forward strand.
TCGGTCGACCGGGCGGTCGACCGCAGTTGCCAACGGTCATAATTCTGACCGTTGGCGGTCGACCGGCCGGTCGACCGGCAGTCTGTCAGACTGCCAACTCAGCCTAACGGCTAGTTTTGTATAGGGGCTATATAAACCCCATCTCTTTGGGGATTTTAGCCAAGTTTTCCTAGAGAAAAATTTCCAGTTTTCTGAAGTGTTTAAAAGAGTTTTAAAAAGAGTTTTTGGGGCTTTAAAACTTCTCATCTTTATTTGTTTTGAGTTTTTGGAAAATCAAAGAAAACTAGGTTTTGGGATTTTGATTTGGTATTTCATTTTCTATCATATACAAGAGATTTCCCAAGTAGTTTTTCTTTATTGCTTGTTTCCAAAAACACTTGTTTTCCACACTTGAGCTATATCTTCTATCCTAAACTATTTAGGATCTTATTTTTGTGGAAAAAGAAAAAGGAAAGAGGTTTGTGGTTGAAATATACCACTTGTTATAAACCCTTGATTTCTTGAGTTGCTCCCTCTTTGGTAGAGGTGGAGATTGTTGTATTGGGTTGTTGGTTTGGATCCCTCTTCGGTAGAGGTGATTGAGTTTGGTTGTAAACCTCTTCGGTAGAGGTGGTTGTTGTTGTTGTTGTTGGTTGTTGGGCCTCGGTGGAGGTTGTTGTTGAGAGAGGAGTTCGGTACTCCTAGAGTTGTAAGAAATCCTCTTTGGTAGAGGTTCCCTCGGTGGGAGTTGAGATAGTGGAAATCCTACACGGTGGTGTAGGCGGGGATGTAGAGCAAGGTGCTCGAACCTCGAAACAAATCTTAGTGTTTGCGTTTTGATCCATTGTCTCTCTAACTCTCTCTTATAATTGTGCAAAGCATCATACTCATCATCATATCATACTTGCTTGTGTTGAGCATTGATTCATTCATATCATATATTGCTTGTGTTGTGCCTTGCATTTCTTATTGTCATATCTATTATATGCTTGGCTTGATTGTGTGTATTTCATATTGCTTGGATTGCTTGTGTGTGTGTGCCTAACTTATACTCATCCAACAAGAGCTTCACATAGCACCTCAACCATTTCAAGGGGAATCAAGGGGAGTTAGTCCAGAGCCTCGAAAGGGGAATTCGGCTACACTTGTTGTATTGTATTAGTTTGTGCATAATTTGCATTAGCTTCCGCATTTAGCGCACTTAGTTTGCATTTAGTTTCTTAGATTAGCACTTACACCTATTCACCCCCCCTCTAGGTGTTTTTCAATTGGTATCAGAGCTAGTGCTCCTGATACTTAGGCTTAACATCTTAGGAGTGATCCATTTGCTTGCTAATCTCATTTGCATTTGTTTGTTTGCACATTCATATATAGTTTACCATGGACTTCATGACCCCTCCTAGCTTTGACCCTTCCAACATTGATGTTTGGAAGTATAGGATGTCCATGTACCTAAAGACCCTAGGTTTGCATGTCTTCCTTGCCGCCACCAAGAGATGTTATCTTGGTGATGGTAATCATATAGGGGCCAATGCACAAGCCCTAGAGGCTATTAGAAGCACATTACCTAAAGATTATCTTATGTATGTTTCTAATCTTGATTCCGCTTTTGCAGTGTGGAACAAGTTGACAACAACCACCACCTCCAAGCTTCAATTGCCAATCCAAGAAGAGGAATCTAGCGGAGAATCGAAGTCACAACAATGCTATATGGTCCAAGGGAATGACTCCCTTGAGGTACACTCAGAAACTCCATTAGATAGTGATGATGATGCTAGTTCTTCAAATGATCATATTGATGCCCATGCTTTGAATGAAGAACTTTCCATTGTTTGTGAAAAACTAATTGAAAAATATAAGATTTTGAAAAGAAAAGTCTAGAAATTGAAAAAGAAAATAAGTGTTTGCATTCTAGACTTGATTGTGTTTTGCAAGAAAAGGTTGAGGTCCATAATGAGAGGGATTCATTAAAATCTCAACTTGATCTTGCACTTAAAGAAAATAACTTTTTGAAAAATAAAAATAATTGCCATGTTCTTTTGAAGAAAAATGAAAACTTGTCTTCAAAAGTTGATTTTTGTTTTAAAAGAAAATGATTCTTTGAAAATTAAGATTGCTTCAATTTCTAAAGATTTGGATGCATGTTTAAGAAAAATGAATTTTTACAAAATAAGATTGATGCACATGTTTACCATGCTAGTGTAGCTTCTTCATCTAGTCTACCTAATGCATGTACCTCTTCTTCTAAAATTATTGATGATATTTGTATGTTAAAGAAGAGAGTAGATTGTTTGGGCTCCACTATGAGCCAATGTGCTATGAACCACTAACGGTGGAATCCTTGGTTCGAAAGAAACAAGTTCCATCCTTTATGCATGCACACCCATCACGGCATACACATGCTTCACACGGACACCATCAACACAAGTATGCTCATGTGTACACATGTACACATTGTGACCGAAAAGGCCATCTTGCTAAATTTTGCTATGATCGTTTACATGTTGAAAATTTAGCCAAGAAGTTTGTTTGGGTTAGAGAAGGTACTAACCCCCATGGACCCAAAAGAGTATGGGTACCAAAGACCACCCCTCCTAAAGTTTTTGATGTAGGTGTGGGCTCTCACATGACGTGAGAGTGTTAGCACCTTGGAGTGGATGCGTTCCGTACTTAAAGGAAATCAATTGGATGCATCACTTTCAAGGGAAGATTTGGTGGAGATAACAACCATGTTTTGGAGACAAGGAGAGTTGCTTTTTCGGTTTTGGTAACAATCCTTTACTCCCATCTATTATGTTTACATGCTTTCCACTTCATTGTTTATAGCATGTTTTGATAGTTTATAGCATATTTTTTTTTGATGTCTTTGGATTAGTATGTTCATTCCATGTTTATTAGATCCTTGACATACATATATAGTATTTGAGACACACATGCTTGTATGAACCCATATTTAGCGTTCTCACTTTTGTTTAAGCTATAATGTACATCATGAATCTAATACATGTGAATTTACATAGTAATCATGTTTTAGTTTTATCATGATGACTTTTATATTTGTTTTGATGCTTCATGTTTTGAATATATGTTTAGATGTTTGTTTTCATTAAGACTAGTTATATACTTGTACATAGAGTGGGCTACAAATAAATCTATATATGTTGAGCTTGATTGCTTATTTGAACCCATTAGATGTGCTAGTATAGTCTAGTTTTGATGATTCATACATTTCAAACTTGTATTCCATTTTGGATTTGTTTTATGATTGTGTGTTTCACTTCATGTATATGTTTGTATTGCCAAACTTTAAGATGTACATGTATACCCGTTGAGTCATTTGCCTTTCATGCAAATCTATATTTGGACTCAATTGTGTTTAGGGATATGTATGTATACTTCATGTTTGACAATTCATACATATACCTTGAAATGAAATTTGTTGTGATGAAAATTTAGTTTTTCATGTTTCATGTATTTATATTTAACTTCATGTATATGTCTATCTAGTTCAAACTAATCTTATACATACACATCTTTTTGAGCCACGTGCCTTCATGAATATACATTTAGTGGACTCGTTGAGTTTTGGATATGTATGTATATTTTAGCTTGTATTAGACATACATATGCCTTGAAGATTAAATAAGGAGTTTTATATGATTTTTCATGTTTTTGATGGAATTATGTTTTAAGGAATAATTGAGCTTAATGAAATATTTTTCATGATTATGATCTTCACATATTATTTGTACACTCATATCTATTGCTCATGTTTTGTTTCTCATGAGTTATGCTTTATTGGTTAGAGTGATGATTATCATGTGAATTTCAATTTTGTTTTTTTTCTTGCTTGAAGGATTTCGTGCTAGTTAACAAGTTTTTCATTTAACTAGTTGCGGTGTTCTTCATTTTGGTAGTGATTTTCAAACAAAAACTACATTTTCAAATCTATCTTTGAAAACCCTACCTTCCAAGGGCGGTAGGATGGGAGATCATGTTCATGTATGCCCTAAATTGAAAATCTTTAAAACTTGAATTATAAATGGGTGGTAGATAATATGATGTATACACTTGAACTTATTGTTATGTCAATTGGTATCATTGAACTCTTTCAATTGGTATCATTTTGATCTTCTTATATACTCATATATGTTTTGTATGTATGTATGCTTTAAATTCCAAGTATATCAATTTCTATTGGTATCTATTCTTCATACATATATATGTTTGTGTTTATGCTAGTGCTTGAGTTTCAATTTTGTTTAAATTGATTACTTTTAAATTGTTATCAAGACTATGCATATTTTAGTTTGTATTTCATAAAGGGGGAGAAAATTTGATTTTGTATTTCAATTGGTATTTGTACTCCCACACTTTATGATTAAAAGTTGTTATTTTAAACATATGATATCAACATCAAATTATATGTTTTAAAATGAACAATTCTTACTATTGGTATCATATTTAAAGAAATTCAAAATTTGTTTTGGTTCCAAGATTCATGTTTAAGAATTCAAGACTTATGTTTAATTACAATTGGTATTTCCAAAATTTTGTTTAAAGAAAATACTCAAAGTTTTGATTTGTATTTCCTATATGCAAGGAGAGCTTAACATCTCTCTTACATATAGATTCATGTTGAGTATATTATAAATTGAGGAGCTTGACAACTCTTCTTTATATGATATACGTGTGTAGGGGGAGCTTCACATCTCCTCTTATGCATTATATAATATGTGTTATGTGAATTGGGGCTTGTCCTCCCTTCTTCATGTAATGCATATGTGTAGGGAAGCTAACTTAGCGTCTTCCTCTTCATGAATGTATATAGCATATAACATATATTGATCCTTATTTATTGGTATCAAGATGCTTCATTGACATATTTTTTAATTGATATCATGTTTGTAGTCACCCCTTATTGACTTTGTTTTTTGTTTTAGACAAAAAGGGGAGAACATTGTTTGCATCGTTTTGATTGACAAAAAGGGGGAGAAAGATTTTTACCCCTCATTTTATCTATGGTTTTGATTGTTTACCCCTTTGTTGATGATTGACAAAAAGGGGGAGAAGTATTTGTTTTTTATATGCATGCTTATGTTTTATATGCATATATTATGTTTTAATCTCAAGAATATTAAGTTTAATTGATATATAGAGTTTGCTTTGTAATTGGTATCTAGAGCTTATTTTGTTTTGAATATTCCATTTGATATCTAGAACCATTTATTGTTTATGCATACGCATGTTTCATGTTTAACATTCATTGCATATATTTATTGTTTATCCCTATGCATGAGTTAAGGGGGAGCTTCCTTGAAGCTTATCTTTAATCCATGCATATATAACTCCATGAGTTTTGTCATCATCAAAAAGGGGGAGATTGTTGGCCCAATGGCCTTCCACTCCAGTTTTGATGATGATCAACTCATGTAGTTATGTTTACTAATATTCTTGTGCTTCTAAGTTTCAGATCATTAACAGGATATTAGTTGGTGATTAGCTTCAACAAGGAGTTTAGAAGCTTTCCATGTTGATTCCGGTGCCAAAACTTAAAGATCATACCTTTGCACTTGGAGGATCACGCGTTTGGGATCGAGTCTACTTGAAGATGGAAGATCGACAAGAAGACTTAGGTATTCTAGTTTAGATAGAGTTTTAGATCCATATTTGTAAAGCTTAGTTTAGTTGATATGCTCAAGTGAACACAAAACACACACGTTTTATGATTTGATATTTGGTTTTTATGAATAGTTGATCAAAACAAGTTTACATATGTTATATGTATAGTAGATGTTTTCTATTTATACATACATGCTTTAACTTGGTAAACAAACTTATTTTGATATCCCTATTCATGTTTTGGAAAAATCAAGTTTGACAAAATACAAGGTTTTGTTTTTGATAAAATTTGCAAGACTCAAAAATGAATTGATATGTTGATATATTGTCTTGAAATTTTTATCACATGTTTATGTTTTAACATAAAATGATAAAACAAGTTTTATGGAATTTTCAGAAATGATAAAAGGTTTTTATAAAATATTTTTCCCAAAATTTTCTGACCTTGTTTTGTGCTGACAGGCAGGTCGGTCGACCGTGACGGTCGACCGCACCAAGTGCCGGTCGACCGTTGCGGTCGACCGACGTGCACAGACGTGCACGTCTGTTAGGCACAGACACGGTCGACCGGGACGGTCGACCGAGTTGAGAGCTCTGCTCTCGGGTTTTATCGGTCGACCGGGCCGGTCGACCGCAGTTGCCCAACGGTCATAATTCTGACCGTTGGCAGTCGACCGGGCCGGTCGACCGGCAGTCTGTCAGACTGCCAACTCAGCCTAACGGCTAGTTTTGTATAGGGGCTATATAAACCCCATCTCTTTGGGGATTTTAGCCAAGTTTTCCTAGAGAAAAATTTCCAGTTTTCTGAAGTGTTTAAAAGAGTTTTAAAAAGAGTTTTTGGGGCTTTAACACTTCTCATCTTTATTTGTTTTGAGTTTTTGGAAAATCAAAGAAAACTAGGTTTTGGGATTTTGATTTGGTATTTCATTTTCTATCATATACAAGAGATTTCCCAAGTAGTTTTTCTTTGTTGCTTGTTTCCAAAACACTTGTTTTCCACACTTGAGCTATATCTTCTATCCTAAACTATTTAGGATCTTGTTTTTGTGGAAAAAGAAAAAGGAAAGAGGTTTGTGGTTGAAATATACCACTTGTTGTAAACCCTTGATTTTCTTGAGTTGCTCCCTCTTTGGTAGAGGTGGAGATTGTTGTATTGGGTTGTTGGTTTGGATCCCTCTTCGGTAGAGGTGATTGAGTTTGGTTGTAAACCTCTTCGGTAGAGGTGGTTGTTGTTGTTGTTGGTTGTTGGGCCTCGGTGGAGGTTGTTGTTTGAGAGAGGAGTTCGGTACTCCTAGAGTTGTAAGAAATCCTCTTTGGTAGAGGTTCCCTCGGTGGGAGTTGAGATAGTGGAAATCCTACACGATGGTGTAGGCAGGGATGTAGAGCAAGGTGCTCGAACCTCGAAACAAATCTTGGTGTTTGCGTTTTGATCCATTGTCTCTCTAACTCTCTCTCTTATAATTGTGCAAAGCATCATACTCATCATCATATCATACTTGCTTGTGTTGAGCATTGATTCATTCATATCATATATTGCTTGTGTTGTGCCTTGCATTTCTTATTGTCATATCTATTATATGCTTGGCTTGATTGTGTGTATTTCATATTGCTTGGATTGCTTGTGTGTCTGTGCCTAACTTATACTCATCCAACAAGAGCTTCACATAGCACCTCAACCCATTTCAAGGGGAATCAAGGGAGTTAGTCCAGAGCCTCGAAAGGGGAATTCGGCTACACTTGTTGTATTGTATTAGTTTGTGCATAATTTGCATTAGCTTCCGCATTTAGCGCACTTAGTTTGCATTTAGTTTCTTAGATTAGCACTTACACCTATTCACCCCCCCTCTAGGTGTTTTTCAATAATTAAGAACTAAAATACAGAAATTGGATGCTTTAAAATGGTTTAGACATTTGCATATAGGCATGTGTCAATTTTCAATCCAATATACTGTATTTTATTCTTCTGTTGTTGTGATCTTGACGGAGGTGTACATATTGCATTGCATATAGTTAGGAAAAATATGTAGGTGATTTACTCTCTTTGTGTGTTCATGCTTATCTATATTGAACACTACACGAATTGAAGTTAAGGGCAAAACCCAATACAACATAAGGTGGGGAAGTCATTACCCTCCCTTAACTCAAAAATTACCTCTCCACTCACACAACCCAAGTCTAAATAAAACTTGCTAGACATTGGCTCATAGGGACATCTCGGACTCATTTAAGAGATTGACCTAAGGGGAAAGTTGTTAGAGTTTGACTCTTGTCAAATCAGTGTCTAAGGTCGGGAATTTAGAGGCAAAGTCTCGAAGAACAATAGTTTGGCATAATTAGGCCCGTTGTTCCGGTACAGATACCTACCACTGATCTTGCCCTTACTTGGCCGATTAACTCGTGGTCAAATTCTGACAATGTACCCCCCGTGGACAGTCTAACCAGTTAGGAGTCGTCTAGGTCTAAGTTAACCCTAGCATAGACTTGTTTTCTTTTTCTTTATTTGTTTGTTTGTTTGTTTTTCTTTCTTGTAAATTGTGAAATGGATTTTAACACCAATTTTTTTAATCATAATATGAATCCATATTTCATCCCGACCTCATTTGACTCGGATAACTCTGACTCGGCTATGTATAACATAAACCAACCATATATGCCGGATTGGGATTATCCGACTCGATATGACCCATACCCCCAATCCTATGACTATAATTTTTAAAATAATTTTCACTCTTCACAGAGTTCATAGGGATTCACCTCCTCCAAGTCAAATTTCAACCACCTTATCCACAATTTTCATTCTCCGATTTGGATTCTTACCCTTCTTTTCCTATCCCACCAACTAAAGAAAAATCTAATTTGAAAAGGAGTATGAAAGTCATGCTTGAGTCCTAACAACAAATTCAAAATTTGCTCAATTCACAATCCTTCCCAAATCAAACTCCATATACTCTTTTTCTAGAACATCCAATTGAAGAAGAATCTGAGATAAAAAGCGTTTGGAAGTCTTTTATGAAAAAGTGCAACGATTTCAAAATCTGTTGGACTCATCATCTCAACCAAATTTTCAATAGTTCTACTCATCTTTTTCAGTCTCACCGATTCAAAATGAACAACTATCAATACTGGACTTGAGTATGGAACCTTTGCGTGAGTCCGAGCAGCAACCGCAAAATCCGATGGACTCATAATTTTATCACAATTTCCAAATCAACTTCGATACTCACCTTTTCAAGAAGAACCAATTGCAAAGAGTATGGAAGACATGATTCAGACTCAAAATTCTGTTACTCGGCCTAGTAGTAGGTTAGACTCGATAATAAGCGATTTGATCAATGAGAGCGAGAAAAGTCTTTCTTGTCAACCTTTGACCAATCCTTATATCCTTAACTCTACCGATTGGACCCAAGAATCATGTCATTTTGGAAATCCAGCTTCAATTTCATCATACCAACCTGAACTTTACCAACATTAAATTCTTGATAGTTTGACAAGTTATCTAATTCTTAAAATTGAACTTGAAGATGAATGTGAACCTGAGCTTCAATTTAGCGATTCGAGTCTAATCCTTGAATCAATACGACTCCTGTAGTGTTACCTAAACTAAGTAACGTTCTTGAGCCAGTTTTGATTCTCACAATTCCTAACTTGAATCGATTATTTCACTCATTCACATTCCTTTCGTGGACGAAAATCAAGATTCAATTTCATTACATCCATTTGAACTTGCCCAAAATTTTGAAAACCACCTTGACATTTTGGCAAATTATCATTTTTTCGAAATTGAACTTGAGCTTGAAAGTGATCCTGAATCTCAAGTCGGTGTTTCTATTTCACTTTTTGATTCAATAATGATTCTGGTATCTTTACGAGATTTTTTCTCTATTACGGAGTCAAAATTGAATCTTGTACTATACACTGTGAAATTAAATCACCAATATCTTATGATCATACTTCATTGATGGGGAAAGTGTGTGAACATAATTCTTTAGTTTGGACCCTATTTTTGAACCAATTTCGACTCTCACTATTGAATCTCGACTTGATCTGAGTCAAATTTCTGAGTCAGTATTAGTTTTTGTTCCTGTTCCATTTGAGTCCAAATCTATCATCTCCTAAAATCACACTTCATTGTTGGACAAGGATGTTGAATAAAATGACTCTATTTTTGAAAATTGAAAATTGGATGGGGGTAATTTTTTCAATAAGATCATACTATTCTCCAACATTTTACTGTGTTGTATTAGAGAGGTCACTGGTGGGTTCCTTCAAGATCTACATTATCTTAATTGGGCCGCATTTCGGGGACCAATTAGACCACCACTGGAGCCACCACCATGAGATAATTTTCCTTCCCTTTTCATTTGTTTCATGTATATACACATTCACAATGCATTGAGGACAATGTATGAGATAAGTGTGGGGGAGGGTTTACTAACGTAGGTTAGTTTTAAATTTTCTTTCTTTTACACTTCTTTTTAGGAACTTTTTAAAATTTTCTTTTGTATAAAAACTCTTTTCTTTTCTTTTTACAAAACTTTTTGACATAAGGGAAATAGTTTTGATTTATTATTAAGAAAATTAAGATTATTTTAGGAATTAAGAAGACCTAAAATTATGAAATTTTAAACCAACTCAAAATAATAGATCTTGTTAGATTTTAGGATAAGAAAATAAGATTGAAAGATAATTTGATCTTAAATTTTTTGCTTTAGATTTATACATTTCACACTTACACAATTTTTTGGGATTAAAACAAAGACTGAAAATGCCATAAAAAATATATATATATATATAAAAATGATGAAATGATGATAATAAAAATCACTTATTAAAGTTGGATAATTATGCCTCAAGAAGCATGATTATTCATCCCTAAAACGGGTGACAAAAATAAAATAATCCCATTTAGTTTTGTGGCCTTATTTACTCGAGTCCTTAAGTCCTAGGGATGTTTTCTCATCTAGTGCCCTAAAGATCATCTGACTTAGGAGTCACCGGCTAAAGGCTCACTACCTGGGTAAATAAAAAAGCCTAAGAAAACTAAGAGAAGAAAAAAAGAGAAAAATAAATATACACAAATCAATGGCGTGAACGTTTGAGTCGATATCCCAAAAATCTTCATAGTTCACAAAGTGTATATTTTTCTAAAAGTTTTATGAAAGATCAAAGAATCAATTCAATTTTAAATTCTTACATTTAATTTATAACAAGTTTTGTATTTCGACTTAGTTTAAGGAAGAATAATTTCTGGTTAACCTATGACCTTGGATCACTTATATTTTCGCAAAAATATTTTAACACTTTTCTCTATTTCAAAATGCGTTTTCAAAATACTAACATTTGATTTCTTTTGTTATGAATTTTGTGGGTGTAATCCGCTGAAAAACCCTCAAGAGACAAAACTCCTCCTCTAGGGGAAACCTAAAGGTTTAACGGCTTGTTGCACATGCTCAGTGCAATCGCGTCACCTGTAAAAGTGGTGTAATAATTTTCTTAGTTCTTTCTGTTTTGCTCGGGACGAGCAAAAGATAAGTGTGGGGGTGTGATTAGTCTCTAATATTGCATAATTTCTACCACATCTGCACATTTATTTTATATAGAATATTGCTAATAATGGTTTGCTTGTGTGATTCTAGTCTATGATATGCAATGAAGAAGAAGACTCTAAATCACCATTTAATGGTGATTAAAGGCCTATAACATAGCCATTGACCTTGGAGAGCAATTTTGTCAAAATCAGAAGCCCAAAACCAGAAATCGGGATATGCAACCAACTGGGGGATAAGCGGGCAGCGCGCAGCAGGCGGCGCGTGTAGCTACGGAAACACAGTCTGGGCCGCGTTTCCGTGGCTCTAGTGTGGAGCCGCGCGCTAGGATTTGACGCGCGGCTCTATACCCGTACCCTAGTGCCCAATTTTGCCTATAAATACTCTGGGGTTTTTCAGAGCCAGGAGGAGGAGTTTTTGAAGTATTTTTAGGTTAGTTTTAGGGTTTTTTTCTTCATGTTGTAGTTTAGGATAGTTTAGGTCAGTTGTTCTTCTTCTTCCTCCTTTGTATTTTCATTTCTTGTAGATCTTGTAATAGGAGAGAGAGTGATATATGGTTATAAAGAAAGAGTTCTTATAATAGAAAGTGACAAGTTATGAAAGTTTCTCTCTTTACCTCTCGTTGTTTTCTTCTCTCTAACTCTTTTTACATATTTAGCTAATTTTCTCTCATAGTAACTAATTACTAACCACTAAATTGCTAACTTCTTATATGATAATCTACATAAATCTAATAACCACTACTTGGCCTTGCTCTTGCAAGAGCCATTGATGGCTCATGATGATAGATCTAACACTCTAACATCCTAACTCTCTAATAAGTTAACATTACTTTACTCCATGCTTACTCTTGTCTAGTTTCGATGGTTTAAGTATAGCTTGTACTTGTTTGTTGAGTTTGGATGTGAAAGTTATCGTTTGGGTCATACTTTGAAACGCTCGTGAACCAAGAACTAGTGATTGCCATGGATACATGTGAGGCAACTATCACTAAGAGGTTAGCATAGTTAGTAGAGCTATTAGTAGTTAGTAGTCATGGGTTTTCTTTATCTTTTTACTTTGTTTTAGATATATAAACAAAAATCACAATTATCACTTTTCTATGTTTCCCATTTCTTCGTTTTTCACCGTACTTCTCTTTTCATTCTTCGTTTTCTTTTCTTTTGATTCTTTAAAACATAAAAGAAACTTTAACACACACGTGAATTAACTGGTAAAGCTTCTATCGCTTCGCATCCCTGTGGATTCGACCCGTTTAGCCTCTATGCTATAACGAAAGTATCGAGGAAGTCAAAGCACACACTTTAAATTTTGATTTCAAAACATACACTTTTCGTGCGCGATTTTTCCCCGATTAGTGGCCAGTGTAGGAGGTGATGGCAGCGTCTGATTGAGTTGAAATCTAAACACAAAAAATGATAGTTTAGGAATTAAGATTGAAACATGTAAGGTACTCAATATGCGAGTCGTGATCCCAAGGAGGGACTAGCGATGGAAGCTTTTTGCAAGTTCTCTTTTAAGTTACTTAAAATGGTTAAAGTTCTTCTCTTGTTTTTTAAAGAAAAGAAAAATAAGTTATAGTTAAGTTAAGAAGAAAGTGATAGAATGAGAAGGTGGAGAAAATAGAAAATGGATTTATACAAAGAAAGTGAAAAATAATGAATAGAGTTGAAAGATGGTGATGTTGGTGATCTAAACTAAAAATTAAAAGAAAGAAAGTAAATCCTAAAAAAAATACTTACTTACCTCTTCAGCGCCTGCTTACCTTTGACCCATATCGACGATGTACCTTTGTTTGAAGGCGAGCGAAGTATGACAAATAGGATCTTCCTCATTCCTATTTACACTACGAAATAAAAGGGCAATTGACACTACCATACGAATGGCTTTTCATCACCATAAGCCATCAACGGTGCTTGCAAGAGCAAGGAAACTTCATGGCTATCGGAGTCATTTGAATTCACAAACATAGATATTCACAAACATAGAAGAGAAGCAAAAAAAAAAAAAAGTAAAGAAGAAAAGAAACTTCGATTTGATTCAAATAACAATGAAAGAAAAGACTTACACCATTGTCACCCTCAGCATAAGTTTTGCTCACATTCCTCCATAAAACTCTCCTCTCCTCTCAGTTACATAAATAAAACAAAAATTATATAAAAGAAAACCGAAGTTACAAACTACAGAATAGACTAACTTCTACTCTCTGCTTGATCCTCCTCTGCTTCTGATGTGTGGGGTATTTATAGGATAGAAATGGATAAGGAAATGAATCTAAAGATAGGGGAAGCTGACTATTTCTGAATTTGAATCCTTCTCTTATCTCCAAACTTAATTTGATGTGGATATTCAATTCTGATCTGCACCTTATTGGCGTGTTGATTGCTAAATATAACTTATCAAATGATAGAATTAGAACCAGTAATAAACGTAAGAGTTGTAACCCTTTAAGTCTTCTTTCTGGATCATCTTGAATTATCAGGATTGAGTTTCGGTAGAGAAAGTTATGATTCAAATACTAAACTATATCCAATCTGAATCCGAGTTTAAATTGCTTCATCTCATCAATTGATCTTCTCTCTATCCATTTATCCTTTTGGATTTTGAATTTCAGTTTTAGATTTGACGATCTATCTCTTTATTCTCAGTGAAACTAATATGATCTTCTTCTAATTTATTTTTCTTTAAATTTGAATGATATTACCTCATCTGATATACCCGGTCTTCAGATAAGATGGCATTTTGAACCTCTAGATTTGAATCGATCCTTTTTCTTTTAAACTATTGGATATAATTGGATAAATCTGTCTCTCTCTCTCTTTTTCTTCCTTAATTACCCTACACGCCATTAAACATGAAAATACATTAATAGCAGAGTTTTATTTAATAAAAATACAGAAATGTGACACATATCATATGAAAACATGCAATGCACGTGTGTGATCACACCCCCACACCTCGAGTAAAACATCAAAACTAAATCTAAGAATTTATTAAACCACTTTCGCAAGTCACGCGATTGCACTGAGCATGTGCAATAAGCCGTTAAATATCTAGGTTTCCCATAGAGGACGAGTTTTGTCTCGTGAGGGTTTTCAGTGGATTACATTCACAAAATCCATAAAGAAAGAAAAACAAAGTGTTGGTATTTTGAAAACACATTTTAAAAATATATATATATATGAAGTATTATTGTAAGAATTAAGTAATTTATAAGTTATAGGAAAATTAAACTTTTCATTCTTAAACTTAATCTTTATTCAAAAACTTGTTATCAATCAAGGCAAGAAGTCAAACTGTATTTCTCATCTAGTCTATTATCTTATCCTAAGTTATATGCACCTTTGTGACTGTGAAATTTTGACTCGGGGTTCTTTAGCTCTAACTCTTATGCCTTATTTTTTTTTAAATTTTTGGTGATATTATTCCTTAGTTCTATTAGGCTTTCTAATATGCCCATGTAGCGAGCCTTTAATCGGGGACTTCCAAACCAAATGGTTTTAGGGCACCAGGTAAGAAAACACCCCAAGGACTTAAGGACTCGTGAAACAAGGCCACAAAACTAAGAATTTTATTATATGAACTACTTTTAGGCATGAATACTTATACTTTATGAGACACAAATACCCAGCTTAATCAGACGATTTTTGATATATTACATATATATATATTTTCTCTCTTTTTTAATAAGCCATAAGAATCTTTGTTTTTGAACATTAAGTGTGTAAGTGTATAAACCATGCATATTTCATCATGGTAAAAATCAAGACTAAATTACTTTTTCAAATTTTCTTCCTCACCCTAGAAATCAAACAAATAATCTTATTTTGACCAAGTATGAGAAATCCTAATTATGATTCTCCTATTCCTTAAAATTAACTTAATTTCTTAAAAAATATGTCAAAATATTGCTCTCTTTTCAAAAAAATTTTAAAATAAAGGAAAACGTTTATTTTAAATAAAAAGAAAACGTATGTTCTGTTAGAACCCTCCCCCATACCTATCTCATGCATTGTTCTCAATGTATGAATGAATGCATAGATGCATGAAAAAGAAGAAGGAAAGAAAAATATTATCTTACGGTGGTGGTTCCGGTGGTGGTCGGATTGGGTCAAGCGTTGCTACCCAATCAAGATAATGTGGTGGTTCACGGAATCCACCTTTATTGTCCTCTTTTCTATTTACATATTTACAGTCCCCATATGAATAGGATCATGAAAGATCCTATCATGAAACTTATTCTCTTTACATGACCAGTCTTGAAAAATCATCACGGAGTCATCATGGTCTATACCTATGTCCAACAAAAGAATGTGACTTGGCGGAATGGTTGACTTGGACTCAAGAATGATAGGTTCAGGAACCAATACTAACTCGAAAAAATCAACTTTGAGTTTAAGAGTCAGATTTGGTTCAAGAGTTGAGTCCAAATTTAAGAATAAAATTCACATTCTTTTCCTATCATTGAATGTGACTATCTAAAATTGGTGATTCAATTTCTAGATCTATGGATACGTGAATAATGTTGGCTTGAAAAATTACTCCAAATTGGATAAGAATACCGGAGTCAACATAGAGTCAAAGATGAGAACTGAATCACAAAGTTGGGGATCGGGTTCACATTCATAATCAAGTTTAATCTCATTCAAATGAAAACTTGCCAATTCGTCAATGGGCTAATATTGGTCAAGTTCAAGGTTTTGTAGTAAAATTATATCTTCGTTAAAGTCTTCAAGATACCACGATTCTTGGTTTTCATCAATATGGCTAGAAGTGTCAGGAATAGTCAAATATTGGATAGGGAGAGTTTTCTTATTCCCACGCATATTTTCCAATCGACTAAGTATACTTCTATCATATCGAGTGGATCACTTTGGAATTAAATCATAGATTTCATACTCTTTTCTAAATCGGTATGTTCTTCTTTAAAATAGAGTAAGGATCTGTGATTTGAAAATTTTGACGGGATTTTGAGTCTTCTAGAATTTGAATTCATCGCTCAAGCTCTTCTAAGGATTTCATCCTCTTTTCTCGATCAATTGATTCTTCTAATGGTTGCTCAGGAGGAGTATATGAAGTTGGGTGTTGGTAAGATGGTTGATAATATGACTCGGGGGAGTTGTATCCCAATTGGCTCTGTGACATGGATTACCATTAAAATTGAAAAAATTGTTGTTATAAGCCATGTCACATAAGAAATGTCAAAAACAAACAAAGAAAACACACAAATAAACAAACAAAAAGAAAAAAATCTAACCTAAGTTAGGGTAGACCTTAGACCTAGACGACTCCTAACTGGTTAGACTGTCCACGGGGGATATATTGTCAAACCTGATCACAAGTTAATCAGCCAGGTAGGGACAAGATTGGTGAGAGGTATCCGTGCTTAAAAGTAATGGGCCTAATTAAGCCAAACCACCAGTCTTCAGGGTTTCACCCCTCAATCCTCAACCTTTGACACCAATTTGGCAAGAGTCAAATTTCAATCAACTTTCCCCTTAGGTCAGTCTCCTATCGAGTCCAAGATGTTCCTAAGGCCAACATCTACTCAATTTTAGTTAGGATTGGGTCAGTTAGTTAGGGGATTGTTTGTGGGTTAAGGGAGGGTAATGACTTCACTACCTTATCTTGTTTATAGGACAAGCCCTTAATTCAGTTTAGTACAGTGTACAAGTATATAAAAAAGTAACACTCAAGTAATATTTCATACAAGAATGAACCTTATACTAAATGCTATGCACACATATCTTGGTTCCAGCACTCTTCAACAGCAAATGAAAATGTAACGAAATAGACACGTGCCTAAATGCAAAGTCTAATTCTAGCATTTACAATCAACCTTTTACTGTTGAATTAGAAATGTATGTACAGTGAGTCAAACAACAAAATAAATAGCTATAAATATTTAAACTTTGCAATTTAGCGAATCTGCAAAAAAAATACAAATTAGTAGTTTACTTAGATTGCCACGGGAATGCAGCAAATCTGAGGGCTTCTGGGCTCTGCTTTCTTGAGCAGAGTCTAGGGCCACTTATATGTCCACTGCAGTAAAAATTTCCTTATTGTTAAATCTGTACACCAAGAATAGAGAAGAAAGTTAATTAATAAAGTATACAAAAAAGAGTTACTTACCGTCCCTCCCCGGTAATGGCGTCAAAATTTGATTGAAAGTAAATGCAGTGAGAGTTACCGTCTAGCTTTGGGCTAACGGGTCGTTTCCACGAGGAGGAATGCGATGGAAGCTTTTCGATGAATTATTTAAAGAACAAAGAATGGTGTCGGTGTTTTTCTTTTTATGTTGAAAAATAGAATAGAGAGTAAGAAAATGATTAAAAAAATTAAAAACTTAGAGAAGGCTTTGAAAAAGATGATCTTTAAAAAGGCTTGAAGATTGATTTGTTGTTTTTAATATATAAAAAAGATCTGGGCTCACTATCTTACTACTCAACGATATGTTCTTCTTTTGAAATTCTCAGTGCCTCAACTTGATCATAGGTAAAAACTTAAGCTTGAGTTTCGAAAGTCTTAAGCAAAACAAATAAGATTGTTTGGAAAAGTTAACTCTTTTTCTTAAGAAATCATCTTGAACTGAATGTTAAATCATCAAGTATCTTTCAAGTATGAAATAGAAATAAGTTTAAGTAATGTTTTAGAAAATAGAAGTTTAGAAATTCAAACTCATCCTCATATGCCTTTAAGAACACTTCCAAAGAAGCAAGACTTAATTTAAGGCATACATATGATTCCGTTGGGTTCTTTACATCAAAACTATTCAAAACATGAGGGATCGAAGAAAGATGATAGTGAGCCCAGAAAAACAAGTTTATCTACTCATGATTAATGTAAAACAAGACATGTAAATGAAATAAAACATACCCGTGAATTGGAGAAGAAGAGAAGCCTTGAACCTTTATTGATGTCACTTCGACTTCAGATTACAATCACTCTTTTTCTCCTCTCAGTTGTATGTGGACTGAGCTACAAATTAAAAACAGAGATACAACTTCTCAATACTACCTAACAAAGAACCTAAATATTAAAAACAAAGAGAAAAATTTAAACTAATTTTCGGTCTTTTCTTCTCTTTCGAATGCAGTATTTATAGGGAAAAACAAGTAGGGGGGAGCATACGAAGATAGGCGGAGCAAACGCTCCCCCAACAAACTCAACTAAGCCGCGAAAATGCGGCTTTGGCCGCGTTTCTGAGGCCTAGGTATGGCCAGGTGGCCACACCCGGGGATACAGATTCCTAGTTTAGTGATTCGCCTTTATCTCTTACTGGATTTCCTGTTTCAGCTCCTGGATTTGACGAAACCTCCTTTGATCTTTGGCTTTAACCAATTGATTTGTAAAGATTTGTTCTAACCAATTTTCAACCGATTTTATCTTCTCTGATTTGCCTTGATCTGCCCTGATTTTCTGATTTTGAATTAATTCTGAATTAAATCAGAATTTTGTTGGGCTTTTGGGCTCGTTTTTCTTCCCTCTCCTTTAGCAATGGGCCTGCACATTAGTAAATAAAAAAAAGACATATTAATAGGATTTATTAGATAATAAACATGCTAATGTGATAATATATATGTAATATATGTGACCGATCAGCGTCACTGGGTCTCAACTGTGCGAGGAGGAGGAAGGTGGTGGTGCTGGAGATTCACAAGGGAAGGAGATGAGAGATGATCGAGCCAAATCTGTACAGACAAATACAAAATTTCCTCAATTCTACCGTGTAGCTTAGGGCTAACGCGTCGTGATCCACAGGGAGGGACAACGATGAAAGCAATTAAGTAAGTTTCTTTCTCTTAATTTACCAAAACTAGGTAATATTTCTCTTCTCAGTTTTATGAAAAGAAAATAAAAATAGTTAAGTTAAGAAGGAGATGGTAGAAGAAGAGATAGTGATATTGTTGTTGTTTTATTTATAAAAGAAAAGGAAAGACTAAATAAAAAAAGAAAAAAAAAGAATTGTGATTCTAAACTAATGAACTGAAAAAGAGAATAATAAAAGTACTTACCTTTGTTGTTGAATCGTATTGAAGAATTACCTTGAAGTAAAGTAATGCAATAGCGAAGAATAAATAAAAGTAGGGCTTCGGCGAGAGTGAGCACAATGAAGAAAAGTGGTAAACTTTCATTGATTGTCACCTTCAATATAAGTTTCTTGAGAAAGGATTACAATAGTGTCACTCTATAATAACTCTTCCTCTCTTTTAATTATGTGACTCTCTTTAACCTAAGCTAATAAGAAGGCAAGATTAAAATAAGACATAAAGAAAACAAATAAAAATAAATAGAGCAATTGAAGGAAGTAAAATGAAAAAAAGAAAACTGAAGAAAAGAATAGAAGAACCTTTACTGAAGCTGTCACCGTCAATTACAAGAACTCCTCCTTCTCCACAAAATAACTCTCAAACTAAATTCTACAAATCACAATTGAAATTTGAAAAAGAAAATAAAAAAAACTGTAAGCTTTGGATCTCTCCTTGGAGAGCTCCGCCTCTCTATTTATAGTAGAAGTAATGGATAGACTCTAGTAGAAGTTGTACACCCGTCAAGAGATATATCTTCAGAACTTGAATTTGAACTTTAGATATTAAGATAATATTCTATCTTTTGACTTGGGGAGCATGTTATTTCTGAATTTTAATCCTCCCTTATCTCCAAACTTGATTTGATTTATCCACAATTTTATATGGAACTTCAAATCTGAATTGGTCTGCAGCTAGTTGGTATATTGATTACTAAATATGACTAAACAAATGATAGAACTAGAAACAGTGGTCAACATAAGAATTGTAGCCCTTTAGGTCTTCTTTCTGGATCATCTTGAATTATCAGATTTTAGATTTTGTAACGAAAGTTATGCTCAAACTTTTAAAAGTATACAGTCTGAATCTGAGTCTAAATTGATTTAGAATTCCGAATTTACTTGAATTTCCTACTTATCTCTAAATATGATTGCTTTATCTATCCATTGATCTTCTCTCTATTATTTATCCTCTTGGATTTTCAAATTGTCCTCTAGAATTGATGAGATATCCATTTATCTTCAGCAAAACCGATTGGGTTTTCAAAAATTTCAGTAGCACAACAGCAGAGGCGTTAGCTGCAAGAGGAATTAGTTCTAATCATCGGAAGGATAAGGGAGATGTTAGTAAGCCCAAGATCGGTAATCGCGAATTGAGAAAGAACGAGCGTGCTTTCTGCAAGGAAGAATGATATTGGAAAATTAATTGCCTTAGGCTTAAGAAGAAGGGACCAAAATCAGAGTCAAACATCGCACAGGCAGATGATGGTTCTGATTTCTAACTCTTTAGTGTTTTCTCTCTATTACTCTTACAGTTTGCCATTCAAAGGTATTTGAGTGAATTTTAGATATGAGTGCTACCATCATGTTTGTTCCAAGCGGGAGTGGCTTGCTAGTTTTGGAAAAATAGATGGAGGCCTGGTGTCTAAGGAGATAGGGAATAAGTACAGTTCATATCAAGATTTTCGAAGGGACAGTGAGATAGCTGCAAGATGTGAGGTACATTCCTAATTGAAGAAGAATCTTATCTCAGTTGGAGTTTTAGAGGCGTAAGGCCTGAGAGACTCTTGGAGAAGGCATTCTCAAAATGTTCAGTGGCTCATTATTGTTCTGAAGGGTCATCGACGCAACAACTTGTACTACTTGAAGAATAGTGCAGTTATTGAAAATTTGACAACTTTAGAATGTTTGGATGGCGATTCTACTAGTTATGGCAGAGGAGACTCGGACAATTAGCATGAATTCTTTCCAAGCTTTGGCAAAGTAAGGACTATTGAAAGGTGCAACTATCTGTAACTTGAAATTTGGTGAATGTTGTGTTCTAAGCAAGAAGACAAAGGTGATGTTTTGACACTGCTATCCACCACACGAGAGGTGTTCTTGATTATATTCACATTGATGTTTAGGGTCCTACCAAGACTGCATCGGATGGAGGCCATCAGTACTTTGTCCCTTTATTGATAATTGTTCGAGGCATTGTTGGGTATACCCTATGAGATAAATATTTAAAGTCCTAGGTTTGTTCATGAAGTGAAAGAAATTAATGGAGAAGCACACTAGTAAGAAGATCAAGGTGTTCCCATTTGATCATGTTAGAGAGTATAAGGATCAGTTCCTGTAATTTGGCCAGAGCAGTGGTATTGGTATTCACTTCACAGTTCGAAAACAGATTGGGTAGCTAAAGAGTTGAACCGTGCCTTGCGGGAGAAGGTTCAATATTTATTGTCTAATGCATCATTAGACAAATCAGTTAAGGTTGAGTCTTTGGTGTATGCTAGCCATCTCATAAATAGGTTGTCGTCGAGTGTGATAGGAGGTAAAACTCCGTTGGATATTTGGTCAGGTGGAGCTGCTCATGACTATAGTTTACTGCGGGTATTTGAATGTGTGGCCTACTTTGGAGTCAAAGATGACAAATTAAATCCAACGAGTAAAAAGGTTTGTGTTTTTGGGTGTCAAAAAAAAATTAAAAGGCTACAAGTTATGGGACTCTGAAAACAAAAAGATTCTGTTGAGCACGAATGTCACATTTGATGAGGCTTGATTGTTAAATTCTACTATCTCTCAGTAGGTGGAGAGAATTATGACCAAATATGTATTGCAGCGGGTGGAGTTGATTCTACTCCACCATCTCTAGTTGGTTCAGTATCAGTTGGGATCTCGTCGGATGTGACACCAGGTGAAGATCATGTAGCCGGTTTGGATACTGAACAAGTTGAAGAAACAATTGAGTTGTTTGCAACTATAAGAACCAAGATGAATCTATGAAAGTGGGTGAATAAGTATGAATCTCAAGTTGGTAAACTAGATCAACTCATGTTGAAGACCGTTGTTCTCCATGACGATCGTGATAAGAAAATTCATATGATTCAGCCAGTTGGGTTTGGTGCTACAGATTTGATTTCGGTTGATGGTTGAGCTTTTCAAAGCTCGTTTGGATGAACTACCGGTGACTTGATCCTTTGAGCAGGGGGTACTAAGCAGCCATAATGGTGCAGCCAGTTTGCTGAGTTGACATTGGTGATTCGTTGGTGTTCGACTCAGATTTGAGAAATCTTCATCGATGTAGAGAATTATGAGGGAGAAGATCAGAGTAAAAAGTTTGGTAGTGTTTTTTAAACTCATTTGGAAAAATAGCAGAGAAGAAACAAGGAGCTCGACTGTCCGGTTGATCGCATGTGCACGAAAGTGCATGTTTGTATGAAGAAAATAGGTGGTCGACTGCTCGGTTGACCAGTCCGTAGATTTGAAACATGAAAGTCTCGAGAGTTTTGCACAGGACTAGTTGAAACAGTTTGAGTAGCAGTTGACCGACGGTTGACCGCCCGTCGACCCGTCGATCAACTATGCAATTCGAGTTTGATTCAGGTTTCTATTTTGGAGCGGATTTCGATTTGGTTTTGGGTTTCCTTTTATTCGTTGTTTCTCTAGCTATATATTGAGAGGTGTTATATCCTACTATGTAACCTGAATTAGTTCATTTGAAGAGAGTTCTAGGGTTAGATTGTTTGAGGGAATTCTAAGGCAAATTACGTAATTTCTCTACTTGTAACAGTTTTGATCAGTTGGATCTTTGGATCATTGTGTAACCCTTATAACTCTATTAATTGAATAAGATATTCTTCCTTCTGCCTCAAGGACATAGGCAAGTTGTCGAACCTCATTAAATCTTATTTTCTCGTTTTGTTTTGTGTTTGTGCTACAATTATTTGGTCATTGACTCGACATTGTTACTCTGATCTTGATGAATGGTGTGTGTTTGATTCCTCCGAAGGGCGCAACAAAAAGAAGTCCCTCTTAATTCATTAGTCACACACAAATAACCTGCACATATTTATATATCATTACTGACAAATGTAGTGCCTGTGGAAGAACTCTCTTTAGACATAAAAGCTTCAAGAGAATTCCTCAACAATGCAACCTAAGCCCACTTTCGGCTATTGGTCTACGAATTCCAGTCCAAGAAAGAAGAGGCATTCACATTCTATCTATTCCTTCTCATAGGAAGTTATGAAAATAGGCACCCGTGGTCTCTGATTGACTCGGCAATTTGATATAGTGAATCTCTGCTCCTTTTTTCACCCGTGGTCATAGGCCAAAAGGCCAGAGCAAATAAATCTTTGTATCTCCTTCTTCCTCCTCTCAATTTTCTGCTTGCTCAATGTGTGATTCAGGGATCTGTCACTTTTGTTAATACAGTGTGATCCACATACAATAACATAGGTAGCATTCGACCATTATGATTATCATCCCATCGACTAATACATACATCCACTCCTTTGTGCATCCTTCACCCTTTTAATCAAGACTTCAGTACCAAGTATAACCAATTGTGCAAAAAACCATTCACCTTGTCTCAAATCTAACAACAAAAACCACTTGGTCAGAGATCCATCCAATAATCGAGAAGATTTTTTCTATACTTTTTTGAGTAATTGGTCGAACAAATAGTCCCGCATCGACTAGACATGAAGATGATCTTGAATATATAAGAACTTGGGCTACTCCACCTAATAAGTAAACCTTTAATGATGGAGAACCCCAAGATGCTTCAATTGGTATCAAAGCCATGCCAATTGAAAGAGACACTCACGATGTTGAAGGAATGTTTCATCTGGTCTTTGCCCGCCGCCCTCCAAAGCTTCTTGAGATCGGTGCTATAGCCATCATTCTAAGAGGAGACATGGTGAAGTTGATTATATGGAGAGGGGTGGACCGGTTCAAGCTGGGCAAGTTTTCTTCGGGCTTAGGGATGGGGGGCTTCCTGACCCCAAAAAGAAAGGCCCCCATTTTGCTTAATCGAGAATCTCTAAAAAAAATGGTGGGGACTTTGAGGGAAGAAGGCCAATGCTTTAAAGATGGATTTTTTTAATTGTGGGGATTCTGGGCCGTCTTCATCGGTTAAAACAGGGGCAGGAGGTATCCCCTTCTGGGATGAAGCTCGGAGGGTCGGCTCTTGGCCCATTGATTGATGAGGAGTTGTTGATGAATATTGTGAGCTTGGGCTTTAAGGAGGTCTTTTCAACGGAGTTTGAGAACTTTATGGGACAGTTTTCTTCTAGCGGACCAGCTCAGCAGAAGTTGGAGAAGATGAATATAGGAAAAAGTATAGGCCCATGCTCGAGCATAGGGGTGTCCCTTGTTGGAGGAGTTCTAGAGTTGAGTGAGCACCTATGAGGTTAGATGGTGTATGTCAAGCTTCTGCGTGAGGACCAGAGGGGTTTTGCGTTGTTCCGGCGTCGAAGCTATTGTCTGAGCGCATCTAGAGGGTAGGAGATAGTGACAGTTTTTTCCCTTTTTTGTACTTGGTTCTTTTAGCTGCCTCCGGACAACTGTGTGTGCACAGTTTATGTACTTCTGGAGGACTTCAGGTTTGTGTATTTGTTTGAGATTGTTTTCATTAATTCTTTTAATGAAGCGCGGGAGACCTTTTGGTTCACCATTTTTTCTTTTAAAAAAAAAAAAGCAATGCCTGAGTAGTGTCCAAAATTAGAAATATAGATTTACAAAAGTTTTCATAGACTTCAAGCTAATACACACAATTACACTAAAGTGCTCAAGAGTTCTAGTGCACACACTTTTGCACAATTTCGTGCAAGTAAATTGATTCAAACGAGTTTGTTCCATCAGTGCACAAAATAATGAATAAAGATCCAATACATGAGTGCACAAACACTGATACTGCTATGCTAGGTGCACAGAGTGCAGAATCAAAACATTTTGAGCAGCAAAATGTCAAGCAGATAATTGTCAAACACCTTAGGTGCAACGAAATCATAATACACAAACATGTAGGCTTCTCATTTTTACAATTTAATTGACACAATGCTTACTAGAATGAGAAGATGGAAAACTATGAAGCTTACTTTGAAGCCCATCTGAAAACACGACGAACCCAGTTGAAATCTGCAACAAACCAACTGAAATTTCGAACTTTTGCTCGTCAAAAAAAAATCCAACATTTGCCATCAAACCCCAGTAACATGAAGCAGGGATGAAGTTTATGGGGACTAAAGTGCATATGTAGAAGCAAGTGAGTGTGACAGGTGCATCTCCTCTCGTGCGCCCTCAGTCGTTTTCTGCAACTTGGCTGGTAAAGGGTTTGAAGTCTGAACATCTTCCATTAAATTTCAGCCAATGCCTCGTGATCTCAATCACGCAAAGATTCGCTCCAGAGAGCACCACACATCACGAGATGTGGTGAGGCCGACGACATAAGTAAGAACAGCCTCAGTGAGCGAGGAGATAAGCCAACATAAGAGCATCTAATCAAGCTTGATCCAGCGAGTGTATTCTGGATTGATAGTGGGCTGAGCATCCTTCTCGGTAAAAGGAAGGACCCGGACCGGACATAGAGAGTTTCCGTCGACGAGGCCTTTGAGATCGTGGAGCTTGAGAAGAGGAAGGAACTGGGAACGCCACAGCAGATAATTTCCCTTGTCGAGTTTGACATTTAGAAAACGAGTGATGTTGGGATTGGGAGTAACCATGGATGAAAGTGTTTGGATGGAGGTGAGGGAATATGAAGAGGAAATACTCGATATGATACAGGAGTTACTCTGATACCAAGATAAAGAATAAGAAGAAGACTTATTTGTGTAAAAACAAGATACCATTAGTTATGATTCTTGTTTGTATTTATATACACATATTGGTCACATGTTTACACTGATTTATGAGGTACAATAGGAAAACATTGACTGAGAGAAATAATAAGAAAATATTGACTGAGAGAAAGAATGAGAAACACACATGGTGCATGAATCTCATGAGTCTCATGTGTTCCTATAATCATGAAGATATTTTAGGATCTGATTGATTTCATGAGGGGTGTCTTTCACATGAATCATGTATTGTCATTGATATCTCTAACAATCTCAACCAAAACTGTAATGATTCCCTCAACCGCGCGTGCTCCTTCGACAAGTCTTGCCGAAAGCAAACCCATACGTAGCTTTCTCGCGTGGCGCACGCGCTTGACTCGACTCTGGGAAGTTTCAGTGTATCGCTGCAGTTTTGACACTTTGCTCACCGCTAAATACGGAAGTCAATGTGCTCATTCGTTTTTATTTGCAGTTTCCTATGTTACATATTCTAGATTAAACATGGGTCCTTTTCCATTGACCTTCTTTTTTTATTTATTTATTTTTATTTTATGAAGAGAAAGTTGAAGCGTTAGGCCGGTATATTCTTTTTTTCCTACTGAATTGGTACAGAAGTTACGCACTTGTCCAAAAAAATATGCTATAAAGTGCATAAGATTTTATCATAATTTTCAAATTTACTTTTGACTAGACATGTCATATTACTATCTAACTCTTAATCCGAAAAGATGTTTAGAAGAGTTAGCAGAAGCTGACAAAGACTTAGTCCCTCGTCAAAGTAGATAACAAGTTCTCAAGGTCGATATCGAGTGTCCACCCGTAAACTTTGGCGAAAATTAGAAAGTTCGAGCATTTGTAAACCTAAAGTTGGTTATTAGTGCAAGCAATTTTAAGTTGGGGATTTTGACAAAGAGTTTTCTATTAATTAGCTAAGCACAAAAAAGTCTTTGTTTGTTACCGCATCTAAATTTGATCCCTATCTTTTTCTGTGCACCAGGGAGATCCTTATTATTAGTGAATATAATAAATATATTTGTATTTCTTCTAAAAAAACTAATTTAAATCCTCTCTTTCTTTCTTCTTTTTCCAACTTAAATATTATTATTATTTTACCATAAGCACTTTTCATATTTTTTTTTTCAATAAAAACAAAAAAATTTTTCCTCTAATCGCAAAAAAGAATTGTAAAATCACCTAGAGGGGGGGGGGTGAATAAGTGATGAGCTAATCTAATGGTCAATTATGCGGAATTAAAACTTATTACACTAAACACCAAGTTTAACACAAGAGTGTAGCCGGATTTCCCGTGAAGGGCTCTGGACTAACTCCTCAAGATTCCTCTAAATAAGAGTTGAGATGCCGCGTTGGCTCTCTTGGTTGAAAAACTAGTATTTGCAAACACACTCCAAGCATATAACAATAAAGCACAATGTGTATATCAAGCATATAAAGGTAAAGACAATAATAGCATGCAAGATATAAACAAGTAAGGGAAAGAGAGAGAGAGAGAGCAATCGCAAACACGGGATATTCGTTTCGAGGTTCGAGCACACTTGCTCTACATCCCCGCCTTCAACACCTTGAAGGATTTTCATTATAATCGATCCCACCGGATCACTCGGTGCCGCAACACCTACAAGGAGTTCCCACTAGAACTCTTGGACTCTCTAGTCCCGTACACACCGCAAGCTCACAAGCTCGCCGAGGCCGCACCTCAAATACCGAGTTCACACACGAACTCGAAACACCGCGAACCCGCAAGTCCGCCTCCTCAAATTACAAAGAAGAACTCTTGGTGATCTAAACACTTTGATCACCAATAAACACTCTCACAAAAACACTCCTATAGGATGAATATGTCAATGGGTTGCTCAAGTGTTTGTGAGAAAAATAAGGATGGAATGTGTGGTGAAAAACTCAAAGAAGTCACTTTGAAACACTCTTGATAAAACTCCCCTTTTAATTGGAAATATTTGCTCAAATGTAAGTGGAGAAAACCTCTTGAAAGAGTTGAGAAAACTGGTAAAAAATCCAATTGGAAATCTTGTATAAAACAGCCCCCAAATGGCCCAATTTATAGGGCTCCAAAAACTAGCCGTTATGGGCCAGACAGAGCTGTCGGTCGACCGTCCGGTCGACCGCCAACGATCGGAAATCCGACCGTTGGGGCTGCGGTCGACCGGCCGATTGACCGAGCCTCTGGAACAGAGAGCAGACTTTCTGCCGGTCGACCGGCTCGGTCGACCGGGGCATTTCCAGAGAGCAAAGCTCTCTGGACGGTCGACCGGGGTCGGTCGACCGGCCCTCCAGCCAGATACTGGCGTGCACGCTGTGCACGTCGGTCGACCGCCCGGTCGACCGACTTCAGACTTCGGTCGACCGGTCGGTCGACCGGCTGGCTGAAGCCAGAAAACAGAAATCTGGGACTTAAAAGTTGGTCATTTTGGCTAAAATAAAATCCCATAAAATCATGAAAAATCTACAAAAATAGTTTCAATGTTATACTTTGATAATCAAACATGCTTGCATAAAATCAAGGCATGTTACAAATAATTTGGACTATTTTTGTAACTAGGAAATATTGGTTCAAAACAAAAACTGTATTTTTTCAAATTGGTTTTTCCAAAACTTGTTTTTCCAAAACTTCACCAAATACAAAAATAAGATATTTAAACTCTTTTTAAAGCATAGTGTGTATGGATATGATCCACTACACAAACATGGTGAAATATCTATGTTTTTGACTTTAAGTTCTAAACATGATTTTGGTTAAAACATACTACTTGGAATACCAAAAACCAAACCGGTATTTTTCCAAAATGGAAAGTCTTTTCCAAAATGAAAATTCTTTTATGAAAAACTTATCTAGATCAAGAGTGTGTGTGTGTAAGATATACTTGAGTAATCCACTAACTATTCTATCCTTTACATTTTATCTAAAAATAAAATCTTATAAAAACAAACATAGGCACAAGTCTTCATGAAGTCTTCACTTGAAGTCTTCTCATCTTCTTGACTTGGTCCAAACACGATCCAACGAGCAAGACTCCTCTTGAGTACTTGATATGGTCTTGATGCATAGGCTCGTGAATCAAACCGTGCTAGCTCCAAAACTTGACTTTAAATCCTTTGTTGAAGCTACATACCTACTAAGATCTTGATCATGAATCTGTCACTAATTAAACACAAGATCATTAGTACTATAACTACATGAGTTGATCATCATCAAAACTAGAGTGATGGGCCTTTGGGCCAACAATCTCCCCCTTTTTGATGATGACAAAACTCATGAAGTTATATATGCATGGATTAAAGTAAAGCTTCAAGGAAGCTCCCCCTTAACTCATGCATAACAAATAAACAATAAATATGCAATGAATGCTCATAAACATGTATGCAAATATATGGAGATAAACATGTCAATCAAGCATAAAACAAATCAAATCCTTTTTCTCCTATTTGCAATACAAAACATATATGCATAAACATAAATCCTTCTCCCCCTTTATGAATAAAGTAAGGAAAACATGCATATATACCAAATACTTCTCCCCCTTTTTGTCAATCATCAACAAAGGGGTTAAAATGAAAACAAAATCAATAAATTTTTCTCCCCCTTTTTGTCTGAAACAAAGAGATCAATAAGGGGTGAAATCAAATCAATCAATAAAAAGTTATATGCGATATACATTGATAAAGAGGAAGACGCTAAGTTAACTTCCCTACATATATGCATTACATGAAGAAGGGATGACAAGCCCTAATTCACATAACACATAATCTGTAATGCATAAGAGGAGATGTGAAGCTCCCCCTACACACGTGTATCACATAAAGAAGAGTTGTCAAGCTCCTCAATACAAGATACACTCAACATGAATCTATATGTAAAAGAGATGTTAAGCTCCCCTTGTATATAGGCAATACAAATCAAAACATTTTTAATTTTCAAAATTTTGAATTTTCTCAATAAATCAAATTTTTGAGATATCTTAGTAAATCAATCAAATTTTAATATACCAATTTGTAAATAAACATTACAAATTTTGAATTTAATCAAAATAGAGTCATATTGATACCAATTATAAATTTATAACAAATTTGAAAAGAAGCATATTGATATCAATTGAAAAATCATGCATAAGCTTTATTAAAATGTCAATTGAGATACCAATTGAAAATAAAGTTTTAACTTAAGCTTAGCATAAACTTTGTGCTTTAAATATGTAAACCAATTGTAAAGCAAGCACACGAAAATCATATATATGTATGAGAAATAGAATACCAATAGAAATTGATATTATGGAAATTATGAAGCATACATATATAGAAAACAAAATATGAGTATATACAAAAATATCAATTGAGATACCAATTAAATTTCAATGTAAATCATGTATATAACTCATAACCTACCACCCTTTATATGCTCAAGATAAAAGATTTTCAATAGGGTTTGTAAGGCATACTCGCCCATCCATCCGCCCATTAATGGGATAGGTAGGGGTTTTCGAAAATAGCTTTGAAAATATTGTAGTATTGAAAATCACTACCAAATGAAGAACAATAATTATTAAAAGTAATTTTTGAAAAACTAGTTAAAAATCCTTCAAAACATGAAATCAAAACATATGTTTTTCATGAATCATACCAAATACACAAGAATCAACACTCGAAATCTATTAGGCTCAAAAATAATCATGAAACAAAGTCATGAATAAACAAATAAAGTATGAGTGTTCAAAAGTCATGTAATTAGTATTTTTCATGAAAATAATCAATGAAGCTCAAACAAATAACATTTTATCAAAACAAAAATCATGAAAATTATAAAGATTTTATTTTTCATTTAAAAACAAACTTCTAGGTATATGTATGATCTTATCCAATCCTAACAATATGCATACATATCCCAAACATAAAAAGAGTCCATAATGTAAATTGCATGAAGGCAAATGACTCATGGGGTATACATGTATATTTATTAGATTTGAATACAAAATACATATACATGAAGTATAACATGAAAATTGGCAAAACAAGTGTAAATGAGAGAATCATCAAAACTAGGCTACACATGTGCATATAGTGAGTATAAATGAACAATGAAGTTCAAACATATATGAATCAATCTGTTACTCACTATATGTACACGTATATATCAAAGTTTTGATAAAAACTACATTTAATCATGTATTTACCACATGAAGCACAAAAACAAATAAAACATGAACATGCTAAATATCATCATGTATGAACAAGCATGTAGATAAATTAGGAGTTTAGGGATAGTTACCAAACCAAAGAACTATACTCCAAATCTCCAAACATGGTGGTTGTCCCACCAAACCTCCTTGATAGCGGTGCATCAAATATGTGTCCATTTAGTCTATATGCAATCACCACCAAGGCACCAAACCTCTCACGTCTTGTGAGAGCCCTCACCTACATCAAATACACAAGGTGGGGACTTTGGGACCCATTTTCTTTTGGTCCTTGAGGGTTAGTATTGTAAGGTACCCAAACATTTTTCTTATTAGCAAAATTCATATGATATATCTTGTCAAAACAAAACTTTGCTAAATGGCCTTTGCGGCCACAATGTGTACATTTGTACACCTTAGGATGCATATGTGTATGTGTGTGAACATGACGTGCAAATAGTGAATATGCATGGTGTGCATGAACATGTGGAGTTTGTTTATTTGAAAACAAGGACTCCAATCTTTTATGGTTAAATGCACAATGGCTCAATGTTGAGCTCAAACCATCTATTTTATTTTTCAAAAATTTAATCTCATTTTCATTAATTGTAGCATGTAAAGCATGATGAGAAATAGAATCATTTTTCTTATTCTTTTTAGAAATATTTTCTTTTTCTTTTTCAACAATTTTTCTTTTCAAAGAGTTGTTTTCATTTAAAGCAACTTCTTTTTGTTTTTTCACCAAAATAACTTTGTTTTTCAAAGAAGTGTTTCCTTCATAAAGATCACTTAATTTAGAAAGCAAGGAAACATTTTCATTTTTCAATTCAATGCATGCTACTTTATTTTTAAAGAATCATTTTCCTTTACATGCAATCAAATTTCTTTTTCAAATTCTTATTATCTTTTCTAAGCATGTCATATTTTTCAAGTAATTGTTGATAAAAAGATTAAGCTCATCATATGACATGTCATCTTCTTCTACCTCGGATTCGATAGTTACCTCAAGGGGGTTGATTGGTAGTCAAAAGTGCATTTTTATCATCATATTTACCATCACATTTTCATATTTATTCATTTAATTCTGCACAATTATTAATATTTTATTATTTATTGTGTGCAGGCCTCGAATTGTTATGTTAACAATAAATAAAGCCTAAAGAGCCCAAAAGCCCAGATCCAAGCCCATGTTTGAAGCCCAGGTGAAAAAGCGCAAATACAAAGAGTCAAAATGCAAATACAAGGGCTGAAAGTTGCAAATATCAGAGATTAGGGAAGGATAGACTTCTATCCAACCCTAAACACCTGCAGGATGAGAATAAAAGGCCAAGATAAGAAGAAAATTCGTGGGAGGAAGATTTGAAGAAATCTGGATTAAGGGTAACTTGATTACCAAGTTACCTCAAAAATCCAGATTTAAAAGGCCAGGATTACAATTCTAGAAGCAGGGGCCCACATGGACGGACCAGGAGAGGCCACGCGCCAAAGCGCGTGGCCAGAAGCCACAAAAGTGCCGCGGAACCGCCGCAAATCCGCGGCACTTTGATAAGATCCTGATCCCAAATTTCGTGGGCAGATTCGTCCGGGACTCTGTAGCCTTCTGCATCTATAAATATCTCCTTCAGTGCAACGTAAAGAGCGTCCAGCGAAGAGCCAAGGGCCAA
This sequence comes from Agave tequilana, assembly GCA_038442645.1. Lineage (NCBI taxonomy): Eukaryota > Viridiplantae > Streptophyta > Magnoliopsida > Asparagales > Asparagaceae > Agave > Agave tequilana. The sequence continues at coordinate 264,341 of JAVJIF010003701.1, forward strand.
AGTTAGTTTTTTTTTAGGGTTTTTCTCTCTTTTAGTTTTGTAGTTAGGGTTTCTTTTTATTTTAAAGAGAGAGAGAGGATTATATTGAGCGTGACACCGATGTACCTCCTTCTTCTCTGCTGATCAATAAAGGTATAATTTTTATTTTGTTCTTTATTCTTATGTGTACTTTTATTTTGTTTTTCTTTTCTTTTTCTCTGTGATCTATGTTGGTTTGTATGAGCATGCAAGTGATTTCTGAAGCACGAGTATAACGAGTCTTAGCGAGAGCCAACGATATTTCATGGAGATGTTCTCCTCCTCAAGGTGCGTATCGATTCATGCTTGCAAGTCTTGATGATCTAAATGCGAACAGGGGACTGAGATCGATCCTATGCCTTATGCGTTCATGCCTCCGAAAAACGGTAGAAAGTATTAGGTTTTCCCTTATTTTCTCCAACTCAAGTAAGTTTTCTTTTCTTCTTTTTTATTTCTTTTTTGTAGATTAAATCCATCTCTCTCCATATTCTTTTCTTTGATCCATTGTAAATACCACAACTCATTGTAAATACCATCGTGACTAACACAATTAACTAAAAAAGATAAATTTTAGAGATTAACTTGCTTAACGCTTCTATCGCAGTCCCTCCTTGAGGATCACGACCCGCATAGCCTTGCTACCGCGGATTAGAACTGAACCTCACACTACTATTTCTAAATTTAATATCCTTATTTTTGTGTGCAGGAAAATTCAGTCAACAAATTGGCGCCGTTGCCGGGGAGGGACGGTAAGTTATCTCTAAAACAAAAAAATTTTAATTATTAACTTATTCTTTATTCTTTTCTGTTGCAGGTTACAGGTGAAGAAACAATATTTTGGCAACTGCAGTGACATATAAGTGGACCTGGGACTCTGCTCAAGAAAGCAGAGCCCAGGATCCCTCCAGAGTGCCGCGTTCCCACGGCAAAAGCTGCGCAAACGCGGCACAAAGGAGTTGACTCCTAACCAATTTTCTGCAGGCTCTTCAGCTCTGCAAAATACAGCTTCTGCAGTACTTAACTTTCTGTATTATTCACCATATACCTGCTAATTTAATCAACAGTAAAAAATTGGTTGTAATCGTTAAAAGTTGATTAGACGTTTGCATATTAGGCACGTGTCTTTTCAATTATTTTTATTTACTGTTGAAGAGTGCTGGAGGCAAGGTACGTACGCATTGCATGTAGAATAGGATTCATCTCTTGGTTGATTTTCTGCTTTGAGTGATTCTTATCTATTTATCTTGTACACTTGCACTAATTCATCTTAAGGGCATAACCCATTAACAAGATAAGGTGGGGATTTCATCACCCTTCCTTAGCCCAAAAATCATATCCCGAGCACTCACTAACCCAAGCCTAACATAAAAAAAAAGAGTAGACGTTGGCCCTAGGGACATCTCGGACTCAATAGGAGATTATCCTAAGGGGGAACGGTGTTGGAAGTTGACTCCTGCCAAATCAGTGTCTAGGAAGGGGATTGAGGGCCGAAAGCCCGAAGTGTGGTGGTTATTTAATTAAGGAACGTCTTTGACGGAAAACCTCCCACCACTCTTGCCCCGACCTGGCTGATTAACTTGTGGTCAAAGTCTACACCCTACCTCCCGTGGACAGTCTAACCAGTTAGGAGTCGTCTAGGTCATAGGTCTACCCTAACTTAGATTAGAATTTTTCTTTTTGTTTGTTTATTTGTTTGTTTTGTTTGTGTTGGTGTGATATGGCATATAATAATAATTCCAATTTTAATCCATATTACACCCCTAACTATTATTCGGATATTACCAACCCGGCATACCCTAACTTTGACCAATCTAGTGTGCCGGAATGGTCTTATCCGAATGAATATAACCCACACACTCCATCTTATGACTATAATCTTCATAATAATTTCAACTCGTCACAGAGTTCATGGGGTTTCGAGTCCCCCGAGTCTAATTCTCAACCAAATTGTCCTCCATATCCATCTAGTCCACATTTTTCCCAAAATTCATACTCAGATCCACCCATTCAGAATAGAACTCCATCTATCTTGGAAATGATGAGTAGGAATGAGTCCAAGCAAAAATCACCATCAATTTTAGACATGATGATACGTGAGTCCACCGACTCACAAATTTATCACGATTACCCGTCCTATTTTCAAGTCCAATCAGAATATGATCCACCTATCGACTATGAAGGGATGCTAGCTGCCATGACTGAGGCTAAATTAGCCCGTGATCATGACATAGATTTGATGGTGGAATGCTTACACCGGCCGGCTGATTCTGATATCGATGACCACTCGATTAGAGCCGACGAACCAAGTTGCTTGGGACAACAAGTTTCTAATTCAGTACCATCTTGTGAACTTGCCGAAACTTCAAATTCTGATAATTTGGCAAGTTTTTCCTTTCCCGAATTAGAACTTGAATGTGACCTAGATTCTCAAATCAATGATCAAGTTCAAATTCCTGAATCATTATTGACTCCTATTTTGTTACCCGACTTAGGTAATATTTTAGAGTCAGTTTTGATTCCCACATCTATTATTCCTGAACTTGAATCACCACCATTGAGTCACATTCCATTGTGGGCAGAAGATTGTGGACTTGAGTTTCAATTTCTTGACTTGGACCCAATTCTTGAACCGAGCCCGACTCCTGAGCCCTTACTTGATTTGAGCCTCTTCCCTGAGTCGGTATTCGTTCCCGCACCCATAATGTCCAAGTCAATAATTCCATCTTTTCATACTCCATTTTGGGACAAGGAGGTTGAGACAATTAACTCTGAAATTTATTATGAAATTTGGAAATTTGATGGGGTGGAAATTTTAAAAAATGATCACACATACATTTTAGTGGGTTATAGACGAAAAATTTCTGGTGGGTTTCACCAACTACTACATTATCTTGATTGGGTAGCAACGCTTGGCCCAATTAGACCACCACCGGAACCACCCCCTAAGGTAATTTTCTGCCTTCCCTTGTTCTGTTTCATGCATACATGCGTACATTCATACATTGAGGACAATGCATGAGATAAGTGTGGGGGTGGGTTTTACTAACATACTAACATAGGTAAAAACTAAAAAAAAAAAAAAAAATTGCTAATAAAAAAAAAAATTTTAAAAAAAAAAAAAATTGTTATAAAAAGGAAATATTTTGACTTATTTTTTTGAAAGAAATCTAAGTTAGTTTTAAGGATTAGGAAAATCATGATTAGGATTTCTAAAAACTTGGTCAAAATAAATAAATTGTTTAAATTTTTAGGTATAAGGGAGAAATTGAATAAATAATTAGTCTTGATTTTTACCTTAATGAAATATGCATACCAAATGCATATCTAGGATTCTAAGACAAAGACCTTGTGCCTCATATATAAAAAGAAAAAAGAAAAAAATCACTAATTAAGCTGGATACATGTGCCTCAAGAAGCATAAGTATTCACGCCTAAAGGTGAATGCAAAAAAAAAAAAAAAAAATAATAAAAAAAAAAATAATAATACCTTAGTTTTGTGGCCTAGTTCACTCGAATTTGAGTCCGCGGGGTGTTTTCTCACCTGGTGCCCTAAGACAGACCGGTTTGGGAGTCACCGACTTTAAAGTTCGCTACATGGGTGGATTAGAAAGTCCGAGGGAACTAAGGAAAAATTACTTATATGTACTAACACATCTAATAATCAATTAGTTAGGTATTAGGGCCTCAAGAAGCCTTGATACTTATACGAAAGAAAATTAGATGAGTTATACATGCCAAAAAAAATATATATATATATATTAACACATCTAATAGTCAATTAGTTAGGTATGAGGGCCTCAAGAAGCCTTGATACTTACACGAAAGAAAATTAGATGATGTTATAAAAATAATAAAGAGGCATGAGAGTCCAAGTTAAGGAATTCCTAGATTCACAAGGGTGCGTATGACTTTTGGTAACGAAAAAGACTATATTAGAAATTCAATTTTAATCCTTACCTAAAATGAATAACAATTAACTTTATAAAGACCAGGTTTGAAGAATGAATAAAAATGATAATCCTAAAACTTATAGACTACTTAGTCTCTTCAAATATAATTCAAATATTTTCCTTTTTATGGATTTTGTGGGTGCAATCCGCTGAAAACCCTCACGAGACAACACTCGTCCTCTAGGGTAACCTAAAGGTTTAACGGCTTGTTGCACGTGCTAAGTGCAATCGTGATTCCTACGAAAGTGAGTTAGGTTAGATTAACTTTTACTTTTTCTTTGTTTTTACTCGAGGACGAGCAAAAAGATAAGTGTGCGGGTGTGATTGGTAGTCAAAAGTGCATTTTTATCATCATATTTACCATCACATTTTCATATTTATTCATTTAATTCTGCACAATTATTAATATTTTATTATTTATTGTGTGCAGGCCTCGAATTGTTATGTTAACAATAAATAAAGCCTAAAGAGCCCAAAAGCCCAGATCCAAGCCCATGTTTGAAGCCCAGGTGAAAAAGCGCAAATACAAAGAGTCAAAATGCAAATACAAGGGCTGAAAGTTGCAAATATCAGAGATTAGGGAAGGATAGACTTCTATCCAACCCTAAACACCTGCAGGATGAGAATAAAAGGCCAAGATAAGAAGAAAATTCGTGGGAGGAAGATTTGAAGAAATCTGGATTAAGGGTAACTTGATTACCAAGTTACCTCAAAAATCCAGATTTAAAAGGCCAGGATTACAATTCTAGAAGCAGGGGCCCACATGGACGGACCAGGAGAGGCCACGCGCCAAAGCGCGTGGCCAGAAGCCACAAAAGTGCCGCGGAACCGCCGCAAATCCGCGGCACTTTGATAAGATCCTGATCCCAAATTTCGTGGGCAGATTCGTCCGGGACTCTGTAGCCTTCTGCATCTATAAATATCTCCTTCAGTGCAACGTAAAGAGCGTCCAGCGAAGAGCCAAGGGCCAAAGTTAGTTTTTTTTTAGGGTTTTTCTCTCTTTTAGTTTTGTAGTTAGGGTTTCTTTTTATTTTAAAGAGAGAGAGAGGATTATATTGAGCGTGACACCGATGTACCTCCTTCTTCTCTGCTGATCAATAAAGGTATAATTTTTATTTTGTTCTTTATTCTTATGTGTACTTTTATTTTGTTTTTCTTTTCTTTTTCTCTGTGATCTATGTTGGTTTGTATGAGCATGCAAGTGATTTCTGAAGCACGAGTATAACGAGTCTTAGCGAGAGCCAACGATATTTCATGGAGATGTTCTCCTCCTCAAGGTGCGTATCGATTCATGCTTGCAAGTCTTGATGATCTAAATGCGAACAGGGGACTGAGATTGATCCTATGCCTTATGCGTTCATGCCTCCGAAAAACGGTAGAAAGTATTAGGTTTTCCCTTATTTTCTCCAACTCAAGTAAGTTTTCTTTTCTTCTTTTTTATTTCTTTTTTGTAGATTAAATCCATCTCTCTCCATATTCTTTTCTTTGATCCATTGTAAATACCACAACTCATTGTAAATACCATCGTGACTAACACAATTAACTAAAAAGATAAATTTTAGAGATTAACTTGCTTAACGCTTCTATCGCAGTCCCTCCTTGAGGATCACGACCCGCATAGCCTTGCTACCGCGGATTAGAACTGAACCTCACACTACTATTTCTAAATTTAATATCCTTATTTTTGTGTGCAGGAAAATTCAGTCAGGGGTTGTCCCCTTGGACCATGTAGCACACGTTGGAAGCATCACTTCCAACATCTGAGTCGCTCCCCGCATAATATTGTTCTTTTTCGCCAAGGGAGAGAATAGTGTTCCAAACTACAAAAGCCGAGTCAAGATTAGCAACTCTAGATAAATATTCATCATTTAGGGTACATTTCAAAGCATGAATGGCTTCTGAGTTAGCCTCAATATACTTGCTATCATTAACATATGAATCTTTAATTGTAGCAAGATAAACATGAATGCCTAGACCTTTGAGGTACAAAGACATCTTAACTTTCCAAATTTGGATGTTAAGGATGTCAAAAGTGGGAGGTGTCATGAAGTCCATGGTGTGTGTACAAATATTGTGATTAACTATAAAATGAGGATCTTTAACTCTAGGTTGTAAGACCCAAATCAAGAGCACTTGGCTCTAATACCAATTGAAAAATCACCTAGAGGGGGGTGAATAGGTGATGAGCTAATCTAATGGTCAATTATGCGGAATTAAAACTTATTACACTAAACACCAAGTTTAACACAAGAGTGTAGCCGGATTCCCCGTGAAGGGCTCTGGACTAACTCCTCAAGATTCCTCTAAATAAGAGTTGAGATGCCGCGTTGGCTCTCTTGGTTGAAAACTAGTGTTAGCAAACACACCCAAGCATATAACAATAAAGCACAATGTGTATATCAGGCATATAAAGGTAAAGACAATAATAGCATGCAAGATATAAACAAGTAAGGGGGAGAGAGAGAGCAATCGCAAACATGGGATATTTGTTTCGAGGTTCGAGCACACTTGCTCTACATCCCCGCCTTCAACACCTTGAAGGATTTCCACTATAATCGATCCCACCGGATCACTCGGTGCCGCAACACCTACAAGGAGTTCCCACTAGAACTCTTGGACTCTCTAGTCCCGTATACACCGCAAGCCCACAAGCTCGCCGAGGCCGCACCTCAAACACCGAGTTCACACACGAACTCGAAACACCGCGAACCCCCAAGTCCGCCTCCTCAAAGTACAAAGAAGAACTCTTGGTGATCTAAACACTTTGATCACCAATAAACACTCTCACAAAAACACTCCTATAGGATGAATATGTCAATGGGTTGCTCAAGTGTTTGTGAGAAAAACAAGGATGGAATGTGTGGTGAAAAACTCAAAGAAGTCACTTTGAAACACTCTTGATAAAACTCCCCTTTTGATTGGAAATATTTGCTCAAATGTAAGTGGAGAGAACCACTTGAAAGAGTTGAGAAAACTGGTAAAAAATCCACTTGGAAATCTTGTATAAAACAGCCCCCAAATGGCCCAATTTATAGGGCTCCAAAAACTAGCCGTTATGGGCCAGACAGAGCTGTCGGTCGACCGCCCGGTCAACCGCCAACGGTCGAAAATCCGACCATTGGGGCTGCGGTCAACCGGCCGATTGACCGAGCCTCTGGAACAGAGAGCAGACTCTCTACCGGTCGACCGGCTCGGTCGACCGGGGCATTTCCAGAGAGCAAAGCTCTCTGGACGGTCGACCGGGGTCGGTCGACCGGCCCTCCAGCCAGATACTGGCGTGCACGCTGTACACGTCGGTCGACCGCCCGGTCGACCGACTTCAGACTTCGGTCGACCGGTCGGTCGACCGGCTGAAGCCAGAAAATAGAAATCTGGGACTTAAAAGTTGGTCGTTTTGGCTAAAAAAAATCCCATAAAATCATAAAAAATCTACAAAAATAGTTTCAATGTTATACTTTGATAACCAACTATGCTAGCACAAAATCAAGGCATGTTACAAATAATTTGGACTATTTTTGTAACTAGGAAATATTGGTTCAAAACAAAAACTGTATTTTTCCAAATTGGTTTTTCCAAAACTTGTTTTTCTAAAACTTCACCAAATACAAAAACAAGATATTTAAACTCTTTTTAAAGCATAGTGTGTATGGATATGATCCACTACACAAACATGGTGAAATATCTATGTTTTTAACTTTAAGTTCTAAACATGGTTTTGGTTAAAACATACTACTTGGAATACCAAAAACCAAACCGGTATTTTTCCAAAATGAAAAGTCTTTTCCAAAATGAAAATTCTTTTATGAAAAACTTATCTAGATCAAGAGTGTGTGTGTGTAAGATATACTTGAGCAATCCACCAACTATTCTATCTTTTACATTTTATCTAAAAATAAAATCTTATAAAAACAAACCTAGACACAAGTCTTCATGAAGTCTTCACTTGAAGTCTTCTCATCTTCTTGACTTGGTCCAAACACGATCCAACGAGCTAGACTCCTCTTGAGTACTTGATATGGTCTTGATGCATAGGCTCGTGAATCAAACCGTGCTAGCTCCAAAACTTGACTTTAAATCCTTTGTTGAAGCTACACACCTAAATGAATCTGTCACTAATTAAATACAAGATCATTAGTATTATAACTACATGAGTTGATCATCATCAAAACTAGAGTGATGGGCCTTTGGGCCAATAAGAATCACTTAAAATTATAAAATAAAATGAGATAAGAAGATGACTTTGGTAAAAAAATATTATGAACATAAAGAATTCAAGGGCGTCAATAAAGGAAGAACGTTGAAGAGATAAATTAATGATTTTAGAAAAAACTTATTAATATTTGTTGTGGGTAATTCCTAGGGAATTAATCCACGCACCAGATTTGTAGAGATGAGAAAAACTCTTTAGAAAATCCACCGCAAACACAGAGAATTACGTAAAAAATCCGAAAGGAAAAAATCACACAGAGAGAGAAGTTTCACTATAATGCTGATGATTATAATAGTGTTTCTCTAGTGTGCTAGGGTTTATGGGCCCAAATGATCGTCCTCCTCATTGCTGGAAGGGATCTCATATTTATACAAGTAGTATATGCTTGATAAGACTGCAGCGTTCAGCTCTGTTTAAGCACAACTGCTTATCTCAGAAGCGGTTAGAGCTGAACATCTAAGTTTGAATTGGTTTGGTGAGAGTTCATCTTTATCTGCTTGTCTGCCCAGTTGTTGATACGGTTGATCTGTTTTCGAACTGTAACTGCCAAGTTCAAATGGAGATTTGACTTAGAGATAAGGATTTTCACAAATGACTCTATCTCTTTCTTCTAACTACCTGAACCGCTCGGAATTTGAATTGGCTGAGGACTCCAGGTCAGAGATTCTGGAAGCAGTCATGTGTCGCGCACCTATTTGTTACTGGAAGGACACGTGGCATGATCCTGAGAGGGTCAAAAGTTGACCACTACAGATGCCCCCTCTACTTTCCTCTTTGGAGGTCGGGAGCACTCTCTCGAGAGCTATGGATTCTCGATAACTCTGAGAGAGGGAAGCAGATAGAGAAGGAAACTCTGAGCCGGGACTTGGGTCAATCACTGTCGCTTCAGTTCTTATCTTTTAGTGGCGTGTATGGCTTTATAGGCTGGCAGAGCCTTAAATGTACGTCCCATCCGCTGCAACATCGATTAAGTTACCATCACTTTTGTGGGGCACGACACTCAAAATTGGTACTGCGCATCTAAAGCAGTAGTTTTGATCTGATCAGTCGTAATGTATTTTATGGTTATCTCATCAAGGTATTTTATGCCAACTTGACTGTAGTAGATGTTTTATTTAGTCGAATTAATAGAATAGATATCAAGATGAGTTGTGTTGATTTCCTTGACATCAAATTTGATGGACATAATATTTTTTTCAAAAACTCTTGCTACATTTGATAAGTTGTCTGATGATTTCTCCCATTAAACACTCCAGCACTTTTGCTTCAACCCTTATTCATAATGACCATAATTCATCTTTGGTTAATTAAAATGTGGCCTTGTTTGCTCTTATTTTCAAATTCTCGCAAAAATAATCATGTACAACTGCACGCCATCTCCTGATGAGTTTGACCATGTTAAAGGATGCACTACTCTCCTTATCTACTACATCTTTTCCTAAAATTCAGTTAATCTTTCAAAACTAATATTTGATGTAATGACTAGTTCACGTATTGCTCCAAATAGTCTATCATTTGGGATGTTGCTTGCTCTTCTATTTAAACATTGAAAATTGATCTTTTCAATGATATACCCACTCCTCCTCCAACTATCATTCCGGATCCCTTCACTGACTATATGATCGGGACGGAACCAGTACTTGAAAATGTGAATTTATGAAATCAATGAAATTATATGTGTGCTAATGTTCTCTCGATACTTCCGTTATAACATTAGCTCAACGGGTCGAATTCACAGGGACGGGAGGCAATATAAGCATTAACAGTTTTTATTCACGTCAGTTGTTAACAATTTCTTTTTTGTTAAAGAATGAAAAAGAAAATAAAAGGAATCCAGAAGTGATAGATGAAGAAGGCGATGAAATCGGCAATGAGAAAACAAAAGAATAGTGGTTGTGAAATTGGTGGAAGAAAACAAGAAAGTAGAAAATGAGTGATAAAAGAAAATGAAATAAGAAGAGGTTTTGGAAAAATGATAAAAGAGTTTGTAAATTGATTTTTAAAACAAGATAAAAGAAAACTCATGGCTACTAACTACTAATTACTCCACTAGCCATGTAACCTCTTAGTGATAGTAGCCTCACATGGATTCTTGGCCATCACTAATCATTGGCTTCAAGAGACGATACAGAGCATGGCCCATAAGATTATTCTTCTACATTCAAACAAAATATCCAAACCACACAACAAGTTGCAAGCTACTAATAGATCATAAAAATCGGTTAGAGGTGAGCATGAAATAAAGTTAGCATTTGCAAGTTAGCAAGTTAGTGAGTTAGATATTAGAAATATTAGAATGTTAGAATCCATCATCATGAGCCATCAATGGCTCTTGCACGAGCAAGGCCTTATAGAGGCTATTAGATTCATGTGGATTATCAAGTAAGGGGTTAGATGGTTAGTGGTTAGTTGTTAGATTGGAGAAGAAAATCTAGTTAAGCATCATGTAGAAGATGGAGAAAATTACAATGGAGAAGAAAGGAGACACCTTTACATAGATTGTCACCATCTATTACATCAATCTCTCTCTTTTTCTCTCTCTGAATCTCTCTGCCCTAATACATGATCTAAAAAAAATGAAATAACAAAAGAAAAGAAGAAGAACCCTACACTACCCTATACTAAAAGATAGAAAATCTAGCCTAATTCTAAATCTGCTTGCGTTTCGGGCCTCTGCAGAGGTATTTATAGGCAAAAGAGGGTTCTAGAAGACGAGCCCACGCGTCGAAAATCGACGCGTGGGCCCACCATATTGCCGCGGAAACGCGGCAATAGGGACCTAGGTCCCTGGTTTTGGTACGTTAGTTCGTGTCACTTCAGGGACCTTCTAGATATGCTCAGATTTGGGTATTTTCATCCGGATATTCGTCGGACATGCGCAAGGGTCTAGGTTCAATATATCTTTTAGAAGATCGCTTACTTGGCCTCCAAAAAATGCGGATTTAATTAGCCGAAAATGGGTTTAATTAAGCTCTTATTATCCTTTTGCCCTCCTTGTCTTGATTATCTATAAGAGAGACCAAAATACGGTTTAGACTTATTCATAAATCAGTAGGAAAATGCGATATAATAATGCAAAACTGTAGACTAATCACACCCCCCACACTTATCTCTTTGCTCGTCCCGAGCAAAACAAGAAAAGAAAATTATACTACAAATGTTATTACACCACTTTTGCAGGTGACGCGATTGCACTGAGCATGTGCAACCAGCCGTTAAACCTCTAGGTTACCCTTAGAGGAGGAGTTTTGTCTCCTGAGGGTTTTCAGCGGATTGCACCCACAAAATCCATCAAAGAAAGAAAATAAATGTTAGTATTTTGAAAACGCATTTTGAAAGAGAGACAAGTTTTGAAATATTTTTGCAAAAATATAAGCGATCTAAGATCATAAGTTCACCAAAAATTATTTTTCCTTAAACTTAGTCTACATGCAAGATCTTGTCTTCAATTAAGGTAAGAATTCAAAATTAGATTAAATATTTTGTCCTTCATAAAACCTAGATAATCTGCACTTTGTGATAGTGAAAATTTATAGGATTTCAACTCCAACCATCAAACCATTTATTTATATATATATATTTTTTCTTTTTCTTTTCTTTTTTCTTCCCTTAGTTTTCTTAGGCTTTCTAGTTCACCCGGGTAATGAGCCTTTAACCGATGACTCCCAGACCAGACGGTTCTTAGGGCACCAGATGAGAAAACATCCCTCGGGTTTAAGGACTCGAGTAAACAAGGCCACAAAACTAAGAGAGATAATTTGTTTTTTATGATCACCGTTAAGCGTGAATAATCATGCTTCTTGAGGCATAGTTATCCAGCTTAATAAGTGATTTTTTTATTTATTTATACCATATATATTTTTTTCTTTTTATTTATTTTTGCTTTATGGCATTTTAGGTCTTTGTTTCCATCCCAAAAATGTGTAAGTGTGAAGTGCATACTATCTAAGGCAAAAAATTCAAGATAAAATTATCTCTCCAATTTATCTTACTTAGCCTATAATCTTAAACAAGATTCATTATTTCGACTAGGTTTAAGATGTCATAATTAAGATTTTCTTAATTTCTAAGATCATCTTAATTTTCTTTAAAAATAGATCAAAATATTGTCTCTTACTTCAAAAAGTTTTTAAAGAAAGAGAAAAATCCTATACAAAAGGGAAGATTTCTAAAAGCATCCTAAAATAAGTGAAAAAGAAAGAAAATTTAAAAACTCTATGTTAGTAAACCCTCCCCCACACTTATCTCATGCATTGTCCTCAATACATCGTGATGTATGTATGCATGAAACACATAGAGAGGGAAAGAAAAATCACCTCAAGGTGGTGGTTCCGGTGGTGGTCTGATTGGTCCACGAAATGCGGCCCAATCTAATTTGCGTAGAGTTTGGAGGAACCCACCAGAGACCTCTAAAATACAACCCACTAGAATGATGTATATATGGATGATTTTTATTATGAATTTTACCCCCATCTAATTTTCAAATTTTCAAAATAATTTCTGAGTCAATTTTATCAACACCTTTGTCCCAAAATGGAGTAAGAAAAGATGGAATGATTAATTTGGGCTCAGGAAGTACATGAACTAATATCGACTCAGGAATTTGACTTAAGTCAAGTAAAGGCTCAGGAGTCTAAATTGGTTTAGGAATTGGGTCCAAATCAAAAAATTGAAATCCTTTTCCACATATATTTTCCCACAACGGAATGTGACTTTCTAAGATTGGTGATTCAAGCTCAAGAATGACAGGTGTGGGAACCAAAACTGATTCTAAAATGTTGCTCAAGTTGGGTAACAAAATAGGAGTCAATATTGATTCAGGAGTTTGAACTGGATCACAAATTTGAGGATCAAAGTCACATTCCTTATTGAGTTCAATTTCATAAAAATGAGAACTTGCCAATTGTCAATGGGACATTCAAAAGTATGAAATTGGTCATGTTCAATTTGTTGATTATAAAAGATTGGTGATTCAATTTCACGATGGATTGGCACATGTTCCAATGTTGACTCGAAAAAGCTTGAAATCAGGTAAAAATACCTCAGTCATTTGGAATCAGGCAGTAAAATTGAATTACCAAGTTAAGGTTCAGGATCATATTCATGCTCAAGTTCAATCTCAGAAAAATGATAACTGGCCAAAATGTCAATGGTATTTTCAAAATTTGAAGTTTGGTCAAGTTCAAATGGATGTGCTGTAATTGAACCTTGGTTTTCAAAATAACATGATGCTTTGGCTCTAACAGAATGGCTAGTGACATCAAGAATGGTCAAAGGATGAGAATGGAGAGTTTTGACCATTATATCTATGTCATGATTAAGAGCGATTTGAGCCTGCGTCATGACTTCAAGCATCTTTTCATAGTCGATTGGTTCATCGTTTTGTTGTAATTGGGCTTGAAAAGATGAAGATTTGTTTTGAAAATTATGGTGAAATTATGAGTCCATCAGATTTTGTGATTGTTGTTCGGACTCACGCATACTCATTTCCAAGATTGATGGTTTTCTATTTTGAACTGGTGTGCCTGAGTACGAATTTTGGTTTTGAAAAAATTGTGAGTTGATCTTGTTTTGTTGGGACTCAAGCAAGACATCTATACTCTTTTCTAGGTCAGACTTTTCTTCAATTTGTAGTTCTAAAAAAGGAGTATAGGAAGCAAAATTGGGGAATGGATATTGTGAAAATTGTGGATAAGATGGTTGAAAATTTGACTTGGGGGAGTTGAATCCCCATTGACTCTGTAAAGAGTTAAAATTATTTTAAAATTATAGTCATAAGATTGGGGGTATGGGTTGTATTGATTCGGATAAGTCCAACCTGGTGTATTTGGTTGGTTCATATTATAAAAAGCCGGGTTGAAATTATCCGAATCAAACGGGGTTGGTGTGAAATATGGATTGATGTTAGGATTGAAAAAATTGTTGTTGTTGAATTTCATTTCACAGACAATCACAAACAAAAAAGAAAAAGCAACCAACAAATAAAAAAGAAAGAAAAAAATCAAAACCAAGCCTATACTAAGGTTGACCTAGACCTAGATGACTCCTAACTAGTCGATTACTCGGGGGAGATTGTTGTATGAATCCGACTACAAGCTAATTGGCCAGGTAGGGGTAAAATATGGTGGGAGGCATCCGTGCGTAAGCAAGGGCCTTAATTATGCCAAACCACGGTATCTTCAAGGCGTAACCTCTTAATCACCAACCTTAGACACTGATTTCGCAAGAGTAAGATTCAAAATAAGTTTCACCCTCGGTCAATCTCTTAATGAGTCCGAGATGTCCCTAGGGGCCGACGTCTAACAATTTTTATTAGGGCTTGGATTGTGTGAGTGGGGAGGTGGTTTTTGGGTTAAGGAAGGGTGGTGAAATCCCCACCTAATCTTGTATGGGTTTTGCCCTTAATTTCAATTCGTGCAAGTGTGCAATATAGATAAGAATATAACACAAAGCGAGAAATCACTCATGTGTTTGTCCTATGCTATATGCAATGCCATATGTACACCTCAGTCCAGATCACAACAACATAACAAAATACAGTATATTGCAATGGAATTGACGCGTGCCTAAATGCAAATGTCTAAACTGTTTTAAAAGCATCCAAAAAACTGTATTTTAGTTCTTTAGTTTATTACAGTGTGTAGGCAATCAAAGCAGAAAATGGATAGCAGAAATCACAGATATATGCAATTTAGAAGCAGCCTGCAAAATATAAGGCCAAGTTTTCAAAACAGTATCGCGTGTCCGCGGCTTTTAATGCATTTCCGCGGTAGAATTTTTAGCAACAGCTCCCTGCTTTCTTGAGCGAAGATATGCAAGCAAGCTTAACTTTCTGCAATGTTCAGTTTCTGCAATAATTACCCTGCACACCAAAACAGAGAAGAAAATGTCACCAAAAATGTGAAGTCAAAACCATTCCCGTCCCCGGCAACGGCGCCAAAAATTTAATCGGGGCGGAACCAGCACTTGAAAATGTGTATTTATGAAATCAATGTGATTGTATGTGTGCAAATGTTCCCTCGATACTTCCGTTATAGCATTGGCTCAACGGGTCGAATCCACAGGGACGGAAGGCGATAAAAGCATTAACAATTTTTATTCACGTCGGTTGTTAACAATTTCTTCTTCGTTAAAGGATGAAAAAGAAAATAAAAGAAATCCAAAGTGATAGATGAAAAGGTAATAAAATCGGCAATGAGAAAATAAAAGAGAAGTGGTTGTGAAATTGGTGGAAGAAAACAAGAAAGTAGAAAATGAGTGATAAAAGAAAATGAAATAAGAAGAGGTTTTGGAAAAATGATAAAAGAGTTTGTAAATTATTTTTTAAAACAAGATAAAAGAAAACTCATAGCTACTAACTACTAATCGCTCTAGTAACCATACTAACCTCTTAGTGATAGTTGCCTCACATGGATTCTTGGCCACACTAATCCTTGGCTTCAAGAGACGATACAGAGCATGGCCCATAAGATTGTCTTTCTACATTCAAACAAAATATTAATACCACACAACAAGTTGCAAGCTACTATTAGATCATCAAAACCGGTTAGAAGTGAGCATGAAATAAAGTTAGCATTTGCAAGTTAGCAAGTTAGTGGGTTAGATGTTAGAAATGTTAGAATGTTAGAATCCATCATCATGAGCCATCAATGGCTCTTGCAAGAGCAAGACCTTGTAGAGGCTACTAGATTCATGTGGATTATCAAGTAAGGGGTTAGATAGTTAGTGGTTAGTAGTTAGATTGCCATGAGAAGAAAAGCTAGTTAAGGATCATGTAGAAAATGGAGAAGTTTATAATGGAGAAGAAAGGAGACACCTTTACATAGATTGTCACCATCTATTACATCAATCTCTCTCTTTCTCTCTCTGAATCTCTCTGCCCTAATACATGATCTAAAAAGAAATGAAAATATAAAAGAAAAGAAGAAGAACACCTACACTACCCTACACTAAAAGATAGAAAACCTAACCTAATTCTAAATCTGCTTGCGTTCTGGGCCTCTGTAGAGGTATTTATAGGCAAAAGAGGGTTCTAGAAGACGAGACGAGTCCAGGCGTCGAAAATCGACGCGTGGGCCCACCATATTGTCGCGAAAATGCGGCCATAGGGACCTAGGTCCCTGGTTTTGGTACGTTGGTTCGTGGCGCTTCCGGGACCTTTCAGATATGCTCGGATTTGGGTATTTCATCCGGATATTCGTCTAATGTACGCAAGGGTCTAGGTTTAATATATCTTTTAGAAGATCCCTTGCTTGGCCTCCAAGAAATACAGATTTAATTACCCAAAAATGGATTTAATTAAGCTCTTATTATCCTTTTGCCCTCCTTGTCTTGATTATCTGCAAGAGAGACCAAAACACGGTTTAGACTGACATTTTATTCATAAATCAGTAGGAAAATGTGATATAATAATGCAAAACTGTAGACTAATCACTATACACCGGAGGATGATGACTGAACTTCTTCGACCTTTTCCTGATGCATAATAAAAAAGGAGAGAAAGATTTGAGGTTATATTGAAGATCTTTTGAAGACTTTGAAGATTTTTTGTGAGTTTATTCAATATATAGTTAATTTGTCTATTTTGTTTTTTTTTTTGTAATGGATATTCAGCATTTTGATTTGTAAGGGATATTGTGAATATTTCTAGTTTGTAATAGATATTCAGTACTTTGGTTTATTTTGGTTTGTAATCATTTTGATTTGAATTTGAACAATTTATGAATTCTATTATGAATTTTGATCTATATTCAAATTCTGTGATTGGATATTGTATGTATATTATGTTGATATTGATTGGTTTGATTGATGGTTGGATGGATAATATATGCATATGAAAATCTTGTATTGATATATCAGTATATGCATATGTGATTATTGATATCAAATTGAATTAACTTGAATATTATGTGAGTTTTTGGTATCAAAATTGAAGCTTAATTGAATATATATTGTTTTTAGTTTATGCATAAATTCAGGAGAAGTTTTATCAAAACTTCACTCTAATCTATGCATATATAACTCACGAGTTTTGTTATTATAAAAAAAAAGATTTATTGACCCAAAGGTTGAGATTGCTAACCCAAAAGTTCAATTAAGCATATGTTATAATGATTCCTAACTCATGTAGTTAGATACTAATAATCTTGAAGCTGTGTTTAAATATATACATGTTATTTATCAAGAAACAAATTAATTCAAGATCATATTGTGAAGATCAAGCTCAACCAATATAATTTGAAATATATCTTGTTGAGGATTGGAGCTAAGGAAGTCGGATTCAATTGAAGGTATATACAGAAGACTTCAACATTTTGAAGATAAAGAAGTTTGTTATTTTGTAAGTCTAGAATTTGTGTTAAAGGTATAGTTTGTAGAATTTGGTAGTTCAAGCTTGACACACACACTGCTTTTCGTTTGATGGTTAAAGAGTTTATCAAAAAGTAAAGTTTACACAAAAATTCAAGTTTGTCAAAACAAGTTTCAATATGCTTTGATTTGATGGAAAATTGATTTTAATATGAATTAAATTTTAAGAATAAGTTGAATAGTGTTTTCATACTTATTAATTCTCAATTATATCTCAAGAAACTTATTTTTATATAATATATGAAGTTGAAATCAATTTTATACAAAGTTTTTGAAAAATCAGTTTTCACTGAAGAGTTTTCAACAGCCCTAATTGGAATTGTCGAAAACAGATACTCAGTGTGCACGTTTCCATGTTTTGAGCTGATGAACTTTTGACAGTCTCTGTGTACACTGTCGACAACTTTTTTCAGAGAACTCAAAAAAATTCAGAACAGATTCACTTTCGACAGCAGTGGTAGTATTTTTACTAACTGTCGAAAGGAGCTTTCAACATCTAAGAATTAGCTTTTAACAGCGTTTTCAGAGGACAAATTATTTTCAGAGTCGATCAGATTTTTGACCGCTTTCTGCTTAACTTTCGACATCTTGCTATTGACTGTCACAGTGCTTTCGACAGCAAGTACAAAATTTTCAAAAACAGAGTCTAAATTTTAAAAATATGGTCGCTTGTGGTCATTGACTGTCGAAAGTCTTGTAATATCTTTCGACGGCTCATTGACTTTCTTTGCATGACTTTAGCAAATATTTTTGTTATTCTTATTTTGATTTTTGCAATAAATCTAAACTATTTTGTAGAGATTGTAAATGAAGAATTTTAACAAATTTTACAACAGTTTTAAGGTACCAAGACTTTCAATCTTCTTGTGTTTTTTCACAAAAGGTTTTAGGGCTTCATTCTTCTGATCTCTCTCAATCTCTCACACACAATTTTGAGCCTCCAAATCTCCTACTATAGTTATAGGGCTTGTTCTTGAAAGAAGTTTCTTGGTGATTGGAGTGTGACCGTAATTGTTTTTTGTTATTATATTGTAAACTTCATGTGAAGGAGGTTGCGAGAAGTCGGTCTTGCGGGATCGCATCGTCATATGAGTTGTAACCCCCGGTCTAAGATGTATGTGTCACAGTATCAGTACTCGATATGGTGTATAAAGTTGATTTGATCCTTCTAGTAATCAGATTGAACGATTTCAGTTTCAAACATTTTTTTTAATATTTTAGATTTTTCAGATTTTTCTTGAATTTTTTTGGATTATTTCAAAAAAATCTTCGAATTTGGTGTCTATTGATACTGATAATTGACTCTATAATTTTTAATTTACAAATGGAGTTAAATTTTAAGAATCTGCTTACAAATTATTTTTTAAAATCATATTTTCTATTTTAGTATATTTTTTGAGATTTTTTTGAATTAGTCAAAAATCCGACTAATCGGTGTCGATTAGTATCGCCGATACTTTCCACGATTTTTAACTTACAAATCAAAGTGAATTTCTTAAATCCGATTTCATATTACTTCACAATGTAATATTTCTTATTTTATAGAATTTTTGAGAACTGTTTGGAACTAGTCAAATTTTGACCTACCTAAATTATATTAATTAAATAATATTTTAATCTTTACTTTCTTTTTCTTCTCCTTTCTTCTCCATTTTTCCACATTGTTCTCCCCACCGCCTCCTTTTACCATTCCCTTATAATCCCCCTCTTAATCTCTTTGAAACTCTCTAATTTCTCTCATCTATAATTACACTCTCTCTTACTCTTTCTCACTCTGTTTTCCAATCTCTCTTTTCTCTTCCAAGACCCGCCGACCTCCACCTCTGGCAATCCCATGGCGGCCTAACTCTGATCAACAATCTAGCCACCACCTCCTTCTCCATACTCCCCATCTCCTCCCAATATCATCAATTTTTTACTCATACACATCATCATGACCTCCAAATTTCTCCACCAAAACCAAACTCTAATACACTCGAAACCAATTTCCCTCTCCCCCCTCTTTCCCTGGTCGGTCGACGTTGCCATCGTCGGCAACGTCGACCGGCCATCGCCTCTGCCATGTCGTCACGCGCGGCAGCGCACACACCCCCTGGCCGCCACCATCTCCCCTGCTCTCCTTTTCTCTCGTTCTCTCTCTATCTACCTATTGGATCCAAAACCCATTAACCCAAAACCTATTTCCCAATAGCCCACAACCCATTAACCCAAAAACTCATTCACTTAAGTTAATGGGTTTAGGTATTGAATTTAAACCTCACCCGTTAGCAACCCAAACCCAAACCATTATAAAGGTGATTTTTCATTGAAAGCCCTGCCTATTTGTAATATTTTCAATTTTGCTCATTTTATCACATGATTAACCCATTTTTATGGTTTTTAGTGTTCGGGTAATATCTAGAGCATCCGGAGTCTGATCTAGACGATTCTTGAATTGTTGTGATCGTAGAAAGCTGACCTACATCCTTGTGATAGCTATGTAAGTGTTTTTCTTTTATAAATTATATTTTTATATGTTGAATGAAATTGATTGCTTTATTAAATAAAACATGGTTATCAGTAAATCACTGTAATTAGAAGATGCAGGATTACTCTCTATACATAGTTGATACAATAATAAGTTATTTGGTTTCTTGATTTAATATATAAAATATTGGTGAAATATCTATGTATTGAGTAAATATTAGACTGTTGATAAAGAGGTTTCTGAGTAATAAATAAATTGATAAGTATTAACATGGTAATACGTGTTTGTATATAATTGATTTGTGATAACGATCATATTAATAATAATGAAATTGCCATACAAATACTGATATATATATATATATATATATATATATATATATATATATATATATATATATATATAGGGAGCTGATCCTCTAAGAACGGTTCTCACGGATTTCTGTGAGAACTTTCACGTGGGCCGTGGGATCTGATAGATCAAATCAAATAAAATTAGATCTCTGTCAGATCCGACGGCCCACGTGAAAGTTCTCACATGAATTCGTGAGAACCGTTCTTAGGGGATCAACTCACTATATATATATATATATATATATATATATATATATATATATATATATATATATATATATATATATATATATATATATATATGATTGCGAATTTAAAGAGCATTGAGAATTACCGTCTAGCTTTGGGCTAGCGGGTCGTGTCCACGAGGAGGAATGCGATAGAAGCTTTTCGATGAATTGTTAAATAATACAGAATGGTGTTTGTGTTTTTCTTTCTTTTTTTATATTGAAAAAGAGAATGGAGAGAAGGAAAGTGATTTAAAGAAAAACTTAAAACTTGAAAAAGGCTTTTGAAAAGGTGATCTTTAAAAAACTTGAAGAGTGTTTTGCTGATTTTAATATAGGAAGAAGATCTGGCCTCACTATCTTCCTATTCAACGATGTGTTCTTCTCTTGAAATTCTTAGTGCCTCAACTTGATTATAGGTAAAAACTTAAGCTTTAGTTTCGAAAGTCTTAAGCAAAGCAAATAAGATTGTTTGGAAAAGTTTAACTCTTTTTCTTAAGAAATCCTCTTGAACTGAAATAAAAGCAAGTTCAAGTGATATTTTAAAAGAAATAGATGTTTAAAAATTTGAACCCGTCCTCATGTGCCTTCAAGAACACTTTCAAAGAAGAAAGGCTTAATTTAAGGCATACATATGATTCTGTTAAGTTCTTTACATCAAAAACTGTTCAAAACAAGAGGGATCAAAGAGAGGGATGATAGTGAGCCTAGAAAACAAGTTTAGCTACTCATGAATGATGTAAAATAAGACATGTAAATAAAACAAGACTTACCCGTGAATTGGAGTAGAAGAAGATAAAGCTTGATCCTTTGTTGATGTCACTTCAATCTTCAGATTACAATCACTCTATTCCTCTCTCTCACTGGTATTTGGACTGAATTATAAATTAGAAAACAGAGATACAACTTCTCTATACTATCTAACAAAGAACCTAAACCCTAAAAACAAAGAGAAAAACTTAAACTAATTTTCGGTCCCTTTTTCTCTGAAAAATACAGTATTTATAGGCAAAAACCAAACGGGGGAGGGCGTACGAAGATAGGGGGAGCAAACGTTCCCCAACAAACACTAACAAGCCACGAAAATGCGGCTATGGCCGCGTTTCCGCGGCCATGGTATGGCCAAGTGGCCACACTTGGTTGGTGGGTCTCCTTTGTTTGGTGATATACTTTTATCCCTTGCTAGTTTTCCCGTTTCAGCTCCTGGATTTGATGGAACAGCCTTTGATCTTTGGTTTTAACTACTTGATTTGGGAAGATTCATTTTAACCAGTTTTCAACCAATCTGATTTGTCATGATCTTCCCTGATTTTCTGATTTTGAATTTATTCTGAATTAAATCAGAATTTGATGGGCTTTTAGGCTCGTTTCTCTTCCCTTTCTTTTTAGCAATAGGCCTGGACTTTATAAAGAAAAAATAAGACTTATTTATAGGATTTATTAGATAATAAATATGATAATTTGACAATATATATGCAATTTATGTGACCGATCACATCCCCACACTTATCTTTTGCTCGCCCTTGAGCAAAACATCAAAACTAATTCTAATCAATTATTAGACCACTTTCGCAGGTCACTCGATTGCACTGAGCATGTGTAATAAGCCGTTAAACCTCTAGGTTACCCCTAGAGGATGAGTTTTGTCTCGTGAGGATTTTCAGTGGATTGCACCCACAAAATCCATAAAGAAAGAGAAAAATGTTAGTGTTTTCGAAAAGCATTTTGAAAAGAGAAAAAATATTTGAAGTATATTTGTAAGAGTTCAAGTAATCTATAAGTTATAGGAATATCGAATTTTTCATTCCTAAACTTAGTATCTATTCAAAAATATGTCATCAATCAAAGTAAGGAGTCAAATTGTATTTCTCATCTAGTCTATTCTTTACCCTGAGTCATGTGTACCTTCGTGACCGTCAAGTTTGACTAAGGGTTTTAATATTAACTCATATGCCTTTTATATTTATTTTTAGTGGTATTTGTTCCTCAATTCCATTAGGCTTTCTAATCTGCCCATTTAACGAGCTTTCAGTCGGTGACACCCAAACCGGACAGTCTTAGGATACCAGGTGAGAAAATACCCCTAAGGACTTAAACATTCGAGCAGACAAGGCCACGAAACCAAGGGTTTTTATTTATAGAATGTACCCCTTTTAGGCGTGAATACTTATGCTTCATGAGGCACAAATACCCAGCTTAATCAGAGGATTTATATATATATATATATATATATATATATATATATATATATATATATATATATATATATATATATATTATATATATATATATTCAAACTTATCTAATTATCTTTTGCATAAATACTAAGGCTTTCTTAGGCCAAATCACCTAGCTAATCATTAATTAGATTTGTTTATTTTTCTTAGATATACATATATATTCTTTTTCTTTTTTTATAAGGCATAAGAATCTTTGTTTTTGAACCCTAAGTGTGTAAGTGTATAAGGTGTGCATATTTCTTCAAAATAAAGATCAAGACTAAATTACTTTTATCAATTTTCTTCCTAACTCTGAAAATCAAACAAGTTATCTTATTTTAACTAAGTATAAAAAATCCTAATTATGATTTTCCTATTCTAATTGACTTAATTTCTTACAAAAAATATATCAAAATATTGTTCTTTTCTTTCAAAAGTTATATATATATATATATCTTTTTTTTCTTTTTTATATTAGTCATGTTAAAGCCCTCCCCCACACTTATCTTATGCATTGTTCAGTGTATTAAAGAAATGTATAGATGCATGAAATAGAATGTAAAAGAGGTTCATATATATTATACAAAAAATATGTACAACATCATGTTTCTCCCACACCTAGATCTTTTTCGGTCTCATCCCTCTAGCTCTTTTCCCATCATTCCAATGGGTTCTCTTTATAGAGCATAGTGGGGAGGCCAATCTTTTTGTCATTTTAGGTCGCTTCCTCCCCAATCTCACCTTCTTTAAGCATTTCTTCCTCATATTTCTACATTCATTATTCAAAAATTGATCATCATCGCACTTCTCAGTTGAAACTTTCTCACTATGAATGCCTAGGAATTCTAACTCAGTTCCATACATCTCCTCAAAAGTTAGGTCAACACTTTCCCCTGGAGGTGTGTATTTAAACAAAATATCCCTAGTCGGTTCATCCAAACACATGAGTTCTGTAGGTACACCTAGAGGGGGGTGAATAGGTGTACGGCTAATCTAATAAACAAAATGCGAAATTTAAAAACTAAAATGCAACACACTTAGTGTAACCAACGAGTGTAGCTGAATTTCCGGTGAACGGCTTTGGACTAACTCCTCTTGATTCCTCTGAACAAGAGTTGAGGTGCTATATGAAGCTCTCATGGTTAAACACAAGTGAGGCACACAAACACACAAGCATGTAAATGATATGGCAATATGAATCAATGCACAAAGTAATAGAGAGAGTTAAGAGTCAATGAATCAAACGCAAACAACGAGATAAGTTTCGAGGTTCGAGCCACTGCTCTACGTCCCCGCCTTCACACAGAAGGATTTTCAATCCACTAACTTGTTCAATCAGGACTCCCACACAGGGAACCTCTACTGAGGATTTGGGGCAATACAACCGGGAGTACACAACTCCTCTCTCAATTACAAACACAACCTCTACACTTAGAGGTTAGGCACAAAGCCACCACAAATCAACCACCTCACACAAGAGGGGTAGGCACTTAGCCAATACAAAACAATCACCTCACACTTGAGGGATTCCAACACAAACTCCACCTCTCACTAGAGGGAGCCAAACACCAATCTCCACCTCTCACTAGAGGGAGCCAACCACCACTCCAAAATCAACCTCTACACAAGAGGGATACTACAAATAAGGAGGGTTAACAACTTGATGGTTTCCACAACCACAAACTAATATTTTCACAAAATAAAGATCCTAAATAGATAGGATAGATTGATATGGCTCAAGTGTGGAAAACAAAGTGTTTTTAACAAAGAAAATCACTTGGGAAAAGCTCCAAATAGATATAGAATTTTTAGACCAAAAACCAATTTTCAAAAGACTATTTTCTTTGAATTTTCAAACACTTTAAAAACAAATAGAGATCAAGAATTTTGAACCCAAAACTTTTTACTTGAAAACACTTGAAGAGTATGAAATTTTTCTCCTTAAAAATCTTTCACAAAACAGCCCTCAAATGGGGTATATAAAGGCCCCAACAAAAACTAGCCGTTGGCATCTGACTAGGCCCAGAATGGCCTTCCGATCGACCGGCCGGTCGACCGGCCTGTTGACGCTTAAAAAAGACAAGATTCTTATTGGTCCGAACAATGTCTAAACTTGTTGACATTTACAAAAGACAAGTGACAGACGAGCTGAAGACCAGTTTTCACCCATCTCGAGGGACAAGGAAGCAACTTGGACTCCACTGATCCAGCAAGCAGACAGTGAACCCGGATGGTTTCTAAACAGACCTCAGCAGGTCTAAGGTGCTAACACTTAGCATTACATGAGCCCAAAGGGATAGCCTCGTTTGAGAGGCTAATATCACCCAACTCCGCCTTGAAGCCATTCAAAGCCTCGCCAAGAAGCTGACTTGCAAACTTCGCCACAGAAGACTTCCAGCTCCGCCAAAGGGTTTCTTTCGGACTTCGCCAGAAACCGTCTCTAGCTCCGCTACGAGCTCAAAACAGACAGCTCCGCTATTGGTCTGCTATGGTCAACCTTTGACCAATCAAATCTCCGGATGAGATCGGATCCAATCAGATCAAATCCAATCAAGATCAAATCTGAGATCAAAATTGGCAGTTGATTGCCACAATCTCTTGACTCTTCTAAAACGAGTAAGAACATCAGGGGAAATCCTCCAACGATATGGAAAGGATCAAGAAGATCCACCGACCTGCCAATTCTAGCTTTGCAGAAGCTGATCCTAGCCTCGCAGCAGGGCTACTTTCCAGATTTAAACAGATTTGATTTAATCTGTTTTCATATCTTCAAGGGACGATTATACCCTTACTCTCCCTATAAATAGCCCATCAAGGGTACAAGGAGAGAGACACGCATACGGACGCACGAGAGAGAGATCGATCGATCGAAGACAAAAAGGGGACTCCACAAGCAGAGGCTTCTTCATAACGCACCGTGCGTTCTCGAATTCAGAGACCTTTTAGAGAATTGCTTTCTCTATCCAGGGTGTTGAAACCCTAACATCGTCCTTCTTCTCAAGGAATCTCCGGAACCAGGCGAGAAGGAATTCCTAATTGAAGGCGATTTTGAGAAGCAGCAAGAGGGTTCTACCAACCCTCTGTTCTCTGATTCCCCGAACCAGGCGAGAAGGGAATCTCATCGCTCGCATCGTAAATGGGACAAAGTGGTCGCGCGCTGACCAGACTCCTATCGGTACACTTCTCCAGAATCTCTGAGGAGATCTACTTGTAATCTTTTTAAGAATACTTGTAATTTAGCTCCTCAAAATTTTTTTTGTAAGTTTTCCCCCTTTGCAAACATAATGGAAAACAAGATGGCGACTCCGCTGGGGAAGAAATTCTCCATGCCGAGAATCAAGTGTCGCAATGCGACGAACAGACCTTCGGGTCTAACTCTGAATTCAGAAAAGCCGGTGCAGCCAGAGCCTTTCTGGCTAAATCTTCAAGGAAAGTCTCTGCGGAGACTGAAAAGGTTCTCTACGAACCTACTGCGGTTATTTGGCGCAACAAGGAAGCACGTCCGCAGTCTGATTCCTTTACTTGTGAGAACTTGGTGGTTCAGTTCGATCAAGGAAGATTTGAAGAAGTCCTCTCTGGGGGTGGCCCAATGCTTCGAGCACGGAAGCATAGGAGGTTTTCCACGACCAAGGTTTCAAATCAGAAACCGGAAGCAGAATTCTGCCAACACCCCTCAGCCTCGTGTGTGGCTAATCAGGTTCCTTGCGAACCTAAGTCTCCTCTGCCAAGGCGGATATGGAAGCCTAAACAGAAGTCTCCGACCGAAGCTTCAGGCGTAGCTACGCCTAAACCGCGCCTTTCTCGCGAAGAAAAAGGCAGGATGCCTGTCTGCTCCAATCATAAAGTTACGACGGCAATCATACCGTCGTCCAATTCAAGAGCAGCAATGCCTTGCGCCGGCCTCGTTCTCACGAGCGAAGCTACTGTACCACAGCGTACGCGCAGGGTCCATGACCGCGAAGCTGAAGCCAAAGTACCATCTAAGGCCAATTGCCTTCGCAGCAGCATAGCGGGTAAAGCACCGCAGCGTGCTCCGCTCTCCAGTTCGTCAAGCGCTAGGCCCGCGCTTTGTGGCGAAGCTGGAACCAAAGCACTATTCAGTGCTAGTCCCTTCTGCAGGGATAAAAGAAACAGGACATCGTCCTATGTGCGACCCAAAAGAGCCTTTGCGCTCGATTGCAGAGACCCAACCGGGTCCGATCTGAGGAAATTGTTGACGGATAGACAAACCTCTTCCCCCTGTTGTCGACAAGTGGGATGTCAGCTGGTGACACTCCACTCGGTCCATTGCCGGCTGGGACCAATCCCCGCCACGCCTCCAAGATGACGGTCAGTTTTTGATCGACTATCGGTACAAGCCCCGATGAAGCATCGCAGAAGGAGTATCTTGCGAGATCTCCCCTCCGCATCCGTCAACATGACTGGGAGAGGGCGAGAGCTGCGCAGGGGAAGACAAACATCTGATGACACCCCCTACAGCTCCCCAGATCCAGATTATAGCCCAGGCTTAGGCGAAGTCTTGGTGCATGAAGAAGGTGTTTTCTGGAACACCAGATCCAGGGCGGCGATACCCTACACTTATGAACAGCCTTCTTCCTCGACGGCCCTAGCCTCGTCACAGCCCAGGAGATCACTCCAATCATTGGACGAAGAAGATGAAGATAGTGGGTATGCCTCTTCGGCGACAGTTAGCTCGGTGCGAACAAACAGAGCATCAGTCAATATGGCTGATAACGTCAACGACGATCTTCGTCGGCGCCTGGAAGCTCAGGAGCAAACTTCCAAGACTCAGCAAGAGGCTCTGGACAATATTCAACAGATGCTCGCTCAACTCCTCAATAACCGGAATAACAATGATGTCGGGAGCAATCACGATGAGGAGGAACATTTCAGAAATGAGCAGCCAAAGATGGAGAAATCCAAAGAGGGTTCTTCCTTAGACGCCGAAGTCCTTAAGGGCCTCCAGGCTCAAATCGCATCCCTAACTCAGAGATGAATTAAAGAAGGTAGGGGCAGTCCGTCCTTATCCGCTGGAGTGGGATTCGGTGCCATATCCACCGAAGTTCAAACCGCCAACGCTACAACCCTATTGAGAAAGAGTGTTTAGCTCTCGTCTTCGCTGTTCAGAAGACACGACATTATTTGGTCGGCCAGACCATACATGTCATCTCCAGAGTAAACCCATTGCATCTTCTTATGACGAAGCCAGGATCATTGAATTCAAGATTGGCTAAGTGGGCACTTTTATTGTCTCAATACGACATGATCTTCACGCCTCAGAAGGCGGTTAAAGGCCAGGCCCTTGCAGAGTTCTTGGCTGCCCATCCAGTTTCGGAACACTCAAAGCTCCACGAAGATATCCCTGATGAGGTCTTTGAGTCTAATGCAACCTCAGAAGAGGAAGTATGGCAGTTGTTCTTTGATGGAGCATCGCGAATGGGCCCTAAAGGCAAGATTATTGCCGGAGTGGGGGTTGTGTTTATCTCCCCACAGAATCATGTCTTGCCCAGAGCATTTTCTCTGACAGAATCGTGCTCCAACAATGTAGCAGAATACAATGCTCTGCTCTGCTCATTGGTCTTCAGCTCGCTCATGGAATGGGGGTTCGCTACCTCGAAGCTTATGGCAATTCAAAGCTGATCATCAATCAGGTTAAAGGCGAATACGAAGTCCGCCATGAGGACTTGGTGCCTTACTACCATACAGCCATCGAATTGGCTAACCTATTTGAAGGTTTCTACATCGGGCATGTGTCCCTATCTCAGAATACCAAGGCGGACGCTCTCGCTGCATTAGCGACGACGCTAGCCTTACCAGCCGACACCGAGTATCACCTCACAGTCGCAACTCGACATCTTGTATGCTCCAAGCACATACTAAGAACTCGAGAAGTCTATAATGTCTCCACAGATCTTGAACCAAGAGACTGGCGCTTTCCTCTCATCGACTATGCTTTGCACGGTCTGCTTCCAGACGATCCTAAGGAAGCGGCGTCCATCAGACGAAGGTCTCTCCGGTTCTATTACGATCCGACTTTGAAGACACTTTACCGTCGCTCATATAACGGTTTTCTCCTCCGTTGCCTTTCCAATTCAGAGGCACAGGAAGCGCTCCAAGAAGCGCATGACGGCATTTGCGGAGCTCATCAGTCAGGTCCAAAGCTCAAAGACAGGTTGCACAGACTTGGATACTATTGGCCAACTATGATAGCCGATGCCATCCAATACGCACGAAGGTGAAAGCATGCCAAATTCATGCGGACTTCATACACCAGCCTTCGGAGCTGCTCCACCCAACTGTTGCTTCATGGCCATTTGAAGCATGGGGAATCGACGTCGTAGGGCCAATCAGCCCCTCTTCGACAAGAGGTCACCGGTTCATCCTGGCAATAACCGATTACTTCTCAAAGTGGGCAGAAGCTATACCACTGCTTGAAGTCAAAACCCCTAATGTGGTTAACTTCATCAAGCACCATGTCATTCATCGATTTGGTGTCCCTAGGCGGATCATCCATGACAATGGTCCCCAATTCATAAGTCAGGTATTCTATCGATTCTGCGATAAATACCGAATTCAGAATGTGGCTTCAACTGCCTATAATCCCGCCGCTAATGGCTTGGCGGAAGCATTCAACAAAACGATCATCAAGCTACTCAAGAAATTCGTCTCCTCGAACAAGCGAGATTGGGACGAAAAGCTTGGTGAATGTCTTTGGGCCTACCGAACCACGGTTCGGACACCGACAGGCAATACGCCTTTTTCCCTGGTATATGGGTGCGAAGCAGTCCTCCCATTGGAAATCCAGATGCCATCGTTGCGAGTAGCTCTGATTACTAAAACTACATCAGAGGACAATGATCGCCTACGTCTTCAAGAGCTCGAAGCCCTAGACGAGAAGCGGCTCCAAGCGCAGCAACACATTGAGCTGTATCAGGCTCGAATGTCAAAAGCCTTCAATAAGAAGGTCAAGCAGAGAATCTTCCAGAATGGAGACCTGGTCTTAGCCGTCAGACGACCGATGGTTATGACGCACAAGACCAAAGGCAAATTTCAGCCTAAATGGGAAGGACCGTTTGTGATAGAAACAGTCTATTCAAACGGAGCATACCGCCTCACGACTGCAGAGGGCGACCTACTCATGATGCCGATCAATGGCAAGTTCTTAAAGAAGTATTATCCTTAATCAAGGATCCTTCTCATGATCAAGTTAACACTACACCTCTGATCAAGACCTTCGTGTGCAAAGTACACACAAAGAGAGCCTTTCTCTTCCTCCAAGTGAGATCATACAGCCATAAACCAACAGGAACCTGGCCGTGCACCGGTTATCCTAGAGGGGAATCAGGGTTATGCAGACATTAACCCGATAATCCAATATCCTTAACGATTAAGGATAGAGGAAAATGTTGGCTTTTAAGCCCGACATAAGTCCTTGACAACTCATCATGCTGAGGGGAATAGCATGGCTAGCCCGACTCAAATGGTAGTTGGTAAAGGCATATCAAACCCGTTGACAGCTGGGGATTTGCTAAAAGTCCTAAGGGACCTGTTCCCATTTGATTCCCTCTCCAAAGTCACTTACCAATTCTCATCCATAGAATGGTAAGACCACATATACATTTCGCTGTTACGTTAACACTAAACCTATGACAGTGATTCCCTCGTTTCTCCCCGTGAGAACGAGACCTCCAAAATCACTTACCAATTCTCATCCATAGAATGGTAAGGCCACAAACATATTCCGCTGTTACGTTAACATTAAACCTATGACAGTGATTTTCTCGTGAAAACGAGACTTTTTCCCAAACTCCATTACAACCTTTTGAGCTTGGTGGCGTCTCATCCGGTTATGTCATTGCGACCTCTGAACCAGCAGACAGCTAAGTCTCAATTCCGAGCCCTGTTGACATTTACAAAAGACAGGTCTCGATACTCGTTGACATTTACAAAAGACGAGTATCACCAATTTTTGAAGTTTGGTGGCGTCTCATCCGGTTATGTCATTGCGACCTCTGAACCAGCAGACAGCTAAGTCTCAATTTCGAGCCCTGTTGACATTTACAAAAGACAGGTCTCGATACTCGTTGACATTTACAAAAGACGAGTATCACCGATTTTTGAAGCTTGGTGGCGTCTCATCCGGTTATGTCATTGCGACCTCTGAACCAGCAAACAGCTAAGTCTCAATTCCGAGCCCTGTTGACATTTACAAAAGACAGGTCTCGATACTCGTTGACATTTATAAAAGACGAGTATCACCAATTTTTGAAGCTTGGTGGCGTCTCATCCGGTTATGTCATTACGACCTCTGAACCAGCAGACAGCTAAGTCTCAATTCCGAGCCCTGTTGACATTTACAAAAGACAGGTCTCGATACTCGTTGACATTTACAAAAGACGAGTATCACCAATTTTTGAAGCTTGGTGGCGTCTCATCCGGTTATGTCATTGCGACCTCTGAACCAGCAGACAGCTAAGTCTCAATTCCGAGCCCTGTTGACATTTACAAAAGACAGGTCTCGATACTCGTTGACATTTACAAAAGACGAGTATCACCAATTTTTGAAGCTTGGTGGCGTCTCATCCGGTTATGTCATTGCGACCTCTGAACCAGCAGACAGCTAAGTCTCAATTCCGAGCCCTGTTGACATTTACAAAAAACAGGTCTCGATACTCGTTGACATTTACAAAAGACGAGTATCACCAATTTTTGAAGCTTGGTGACGTCTCAACCGGTTATGTCATCGCGACCTCTGAACTGACAGATAGCCAAGTCTCATTATCCAACCCAACAAGAACTATGTTCTCAAGAAATTGCACTACAATTCGGAATCGCAATTCGAAAAGAAGAACAAGATTGAAAATTCGACAAAAGAAGAAAGAATTTTCATTCATTTCAAGAGGATAAAGTACATGGAGCTACAAAAGCACACTGTACGATCTGAGCCGCTCTCCGAGGGTGTTTAGCCTCGTCTTCCTGTCATCAGCAGCCTGGGCAAGCGCTTGTGACCCAGCTCAGCCTCATTGAAATCTTCCGCCTGAGCCAGACGAGCTTCGGCCTCCGCCAAAGTTGCCTTCTGTGACAACTCCTGCCGCGCAAGCTCTTCACTCTGAGCTTTGAGTTGTTCAAGCCGCGCAGTTTCCTCAAGACGCACCGGTATGGCCTTAGATAAGAGGAGATTTGCTTTCCTGATCATTTCCTCAGCCTTCGCAATCTTATCCTCAGCACCGAGAAGAGCACTAGTGGAGGCGTCAATTGCATTTCCAACCTCCGCTTGCCTTGTCTCCAAGGATTTCAAGTCAGAAGAGATAGCCTTAGCAGCCTCTTGAGCAGCAAGCCGGTCTCGTGCTTTTGAGCAATGAGAAGCGCGAGCCGGTCATCAACTAAAGACTCCGGGTCCGAACGGTGGAGGCGGCGCCATTCCTCCACATCCTTCTCAAATTCATCCACCAGGAGCTCCAAAGCAGTGGCCTGGTGATACCCCTCAAAGTCCCGAATACTCTCAATATCACGGGAGAGGACCCCCTTTAACCTTGAGAATGGCATAGTCGAGCCCTTCAGAACCAGGTCAATAGTTCGCCCTAAGCCTTTATAAAAGTTATCGACCAGGTCACCGATGTAATCGTTCTCGACCTCAGCCACTTCCGGTAAAGAGGCAACCTCGGAATAGTCCACCAGCCTGGTCGACGCCGTCGCAGAAGAAGCAGCGGGAGCACTGATAGCAGCCGGACAAGCCGAGGGCGATCTCGACGGAGTCCTCATCGAGACCAGAACGCCAGCCACCGCGGAAGAAGGACTAGCAACCACCTCCTGAGCAGCAGGCTCGACCACCAGGGTTGGAGAAGTAGGGCTTGTGATCACCCTCAGCTCCGTACTTGGCAAAATTGTCGGCACCCCACTCGTTGATACAGTTGGGAGTGAGGACACCTCCGGGACTGCCGCCTCCGCAACTTCTGGCCTTTCGGCTGATTTGGGCCGATAAGAAGGCAGGTCGCCATACAGCGCGTCCAACATAGCAGCATCCGCCGCGGTCGAAGCACTCGTGTCACCCCTTAGCCCTTCGGGGGGATCTTCCGGCTCTCTTAAAGCTGATGCACCTTGAGGTCGAACACCTGTAACAAGACTACGATTAGTCGGGCACTACATGCAAAAGAAGCCAAGAGGTTAGGACAATACCAAAGATGATGTTGCCTCGAACATCTCGTCAGCCGCATCAGTCTCCAGGGGCTCCATCGGAAAAATTTTGCCAGAATCAGCACGAACAGCCGGTTCGCTTTCGCTTGCCGAGTATCCTGTGGACCACCCAATAGAGCTCGATGCCTCAGGACTTCCTTTAGAAGTCCCAGCGCCCGAGGGGCCAATGTCGGCTGCATCACCTCCGGACTCCTCCGCGCGAGTAAAGGAACCAACAGCAGTCCCATAAGCGAATAGGGGATCATAATGTTCCCCTTGCTCCCCAACCGCCTCAGCTCCTGCAACAAGAAGCAAATAATGAGTTATTTGGGATACACCAAAGGCGTATTATATGGATGGGGTTAATCTTACCCAGACCCGGAGCAAATTCACCGCTAGTCGGTTCAGCGACCGACGGTTCAGCCGCTAATGGGGCAGCAAGAGGAATCACTGCAGAGGGACGGTCCTCCGCCACAATTGTAGGAGCCTGGCGACGGGGCTTCTTCGCCAACGACCTCCTGCGGGATTCACTCCCACGCTTCCTCTTGAAGTGGACGTCAGAATCCTCTTCTTCCACTTCTCCCGCATGTCGTGGGGAAGATGTCCCCACCACACCAGAGCCAGCCGCATGAGTATCAGCTCCCGTCCCCGCCTCAAAGTGAGGACTCCCTGCATCAGAAGCCTCGCTATCATCTACAGCGATGAACTCCTCCAAGCCAGGGACACGAACCCGTTTGCCTTCCTTTCTCTCAGAAGCCTTCTGCTTTAGTCGATGAGAGATTAACTTCACACCCGAACGGTTGGCATTGAACCCAGGAGGTGTGGAGTTGGAAGCCGCATACCACTGGCAAAAGCACAGGGTCGTCAGAAGGTTGGGATCCTTCAATGGCGTGCGCAGCCACGCCCCAGTGCCGCCCGCAGTAAAGAATTGCCAGGCACGGGCCCCATCGATGAGACTCCCCATGAAGGCTAAATCGAGATTGGGGTTGCCCACATACAGCTGGTCGTACCCAAATTGTCAAGCAAACCGGCTTGGGATGTAAGGTTCTAAATAGCAGACATCCCCGCTTCTATACAATAAATGTGAGGGCCGGATGCTGACCAGCCACTCAAAAACCCCCCGACTCATGGGAGACCGTCCTGACTCCGCATCTCGGAATTCCTCGTCGTATCCTGTGCCCCGAATGCGAGGAAAACAGCGGAATAGGTTGTAAGCGTCATGACGACGCACTAACTTGCGGGCCTCGGCCACGTAGGTCTTCAGCCAGGAACATCCTTCGAATCGGCGGAGAAGAGCCATTCGAACACCTTGCGGAGGGTCCTCTCCAGCTTCAATCAAAGAAGGGCAGTGCAAGGCAAACCACGCCATTAAGTAAGTGTATGGCAGACTCACCCTAGGATTGGGTCCATCACAAGGCAGGATGGCACTCTTCCCACGCCTCGTCGCCGGTGGCCTGCAGAAAGCCTCCGTTAATGCGCGAAGGCCTCTTTGAATACAGCACACCATGGCCGGAAGGAGACCCAGACGGTGGCCATGGACCAAGCGAACGGCAGGCAGCAAAACATTCGGGTGGACGATGTCACCCGAGGAGGATGGCACTACGCATTTCTTCAACCAGACGGTTAAGAAACCGGCCAACAGTGCCTTCCGGGACATCGGCTGACGAGCCTGATGGTGAAAGCTCCGAAGGACATCACCCTTCTTATAGGGACCATCGTCTTCTGTCATGACAATATCCCTTTGGAGGCATACCTCCATCCGTTCAAAAATGTCGCCATCTGCAACTCCACAATGAGCTGCCTCAGGAGCATTCTTCATATTGGGAATAGATAACTCCCCCAGTTCTTCAAGCTCTTCGAGCTACCCTTGCTGCCACCATGGATGCTAGAACAAATGTGCAAATGGCACATTAACTCCCGATAAGTTTCAAATAAAGCAGGCTCCTGCTTCTCCAGCAGAGCCAACTCCGTCTCGCATGGAAAGTACTCTTCATACGGGAGAGACCCGAAAGGCAGGGCAGAGATTTCCCTCATCTCGTGCAAGGTCATGCCCAACTCGCCAACTGGGGTGAAGAAAGTCCCCGAAGCTGGGCAATACAACTCAAGGATGGCGTAGAAGCACGTCACCTTCATATCAATGCCGTAGCATGTCGCCCTTACGGCCTCATAGAGATTCAACCTCTCCAAATCCTCCTCGAAGTGAGCGAGGATATAGTTGGTCAAGTCCGCCCACCATGTCTTTGGGGGGATGAACCCAACCAGGAGTCCTGAAGTCAGTGGCGGGATAATTCCCGTCAACTGCGCAGAATTGGGTGCAAAGGTCTGCGCCACAGCCGGATTCTCTCCTACCGGAAGCTCCTGCGACACGTTTCCAGGATATAGGCCTATTATGTTGTGAGGAGGTCCCGCCCTTAAAAAACCAGGAGACTGAGATTTCAATCTCCCGACGTGGACGGACTCGACACTTCGGCTCACGTCCCATGCCATCTTCCGAGCCTGAGTTACACACTCAAAAGAAGACAAAGGAAAGTGCTGCTTGTTAGACGGAAGGTAAAACTTCTCGCCATCCAACTCGAAGATCCACTGTCCCTCGCCTGCTTGCAATTGGCGATCAGGATCGGACGCGACATCTCCGAACATGAAATTGGGCTTTTTATAAGTCCGACGGTAGATGTCTTCAAGAGGAGCGGTGGTTAGAATACTCCTCATGGTGAGCGGGTCACCACCATGGATAAGCGTGTCCCGGACGACGGAACTCCGCTCACTAAAGAGAGAAGCCTGGCCATAGAATTGAAGGCTGATGCTGCCATCCGCTCGGCTGGTCATCCCAAACAGACTATTCAAGGGACCAAGGGTGTAGGGCACTGCAAAGAAAGAAAAAGGAAAAGAACTATGATTAGTTCAACAGTCAAGCGGACATGGAGATATAAGATTCGCTAAGGCATAGCCTCGCCCCGTGAGCAAGGCCAGTAAAGCGACAGCCTCGACAAAGCTTGATCTCGCAGACAAATCTGCATTTTGCAGAAAACGTCTAAATACCAACTTCGCTTAAGCAGGAAGTGGTATAGCCCTAAGGGCTGACGTCATCAAGAGGGCGTTATGGTCAAGAGTCATCCTTTGTGGCCATGACTGAAGAGACAGACCCGAGTCCTGTTCCTCAAACAAGACGAAGACAGCCCAAGTAATGGCTTCATACGGAAGCCCAAAGAAGAACTGTTCAGTTCTTAATTCCCTGTACAAAGAAGATAGGGGAATTCAGGGAAACGAGTTCCCTAACGAGGACAGATCATATTCGATCGTCCTGATAAGCCAAATACCGGCTTTAAAAGAAAGAGACCGCAGTCTCTAATTAGGAGAGAAAGTCTCTTACCGACGATTGGTCGCTCGATGACCAAAGGAGGAGGACCCTCCGTTACAGAAGTCGCCACTTCTTTCCCCGCTCGTCTTTTGGGCGCCATTGAAGAGCTGCAAGAGTTCTCAAAGTTCTCTGAACGAAGAAGGAAGAGGGAGAGGGAAAGTCAAGAAATTTCTCTGAAAAAGGAGATCTTTTCCTGTTCAGCCCGATCGGGCTTTTATAGGCCAATCAGCGCCTGAAACGAGGCCTCGAAAAGGGCGTACGCCGCCGTTTCGAATTAATTCGAAACGCCACCCAAAGCGCCTTCCCGAGAAGCGCTGCTTCGATCCCACTAAGGGTTAACTTCGCTCTGGCTCAAAATGCGGACTTCGCGCAATCCTTCAGGGACTTCACCGAAAGGCTTATCTTAGCCCCTTAAAAAGGCGCTTAACTCCGCATACAGTTTAGCCCCGCTATGGCCAAACTTTCAATGAAAGTAAGCAAAAATCAGAGGATCAGAAGATGAACTTTCATTGATTTAAAAGGAAGGGTACATTGATATTACATCAAAGTTGTGTTTCATATAACACATTCAGTGGCTCGACAGGGTCATTTGCGCAAAAGGCATACAAGCGGTTTTATCTGCTTCTAAGTCAGACCGGTTGGACACGAAAGGCCTTCCTCCTGCACAAGGCTGTAACCAGTTGTGTCACGGAGACACGGCCATAATTCTCCACAAAAATGGCAGATTTTGCCACTAGAAAGCGAGGTCATCTTTGTTGAAGCCTGGCAATAAAACTTATCGCCGCCAACACGTCAGACCACCTATAATGGGAATTGGCATTGATGTCAGTGGTCCGACAGGTGTGATGCCTGCTCTCCCGAAGTGGATCGTCCCCGACAAAGGCCACCAAAGTTGAAAGTTGGCAATGATGCCAGTGATCTCACAGGTGACGCCCACTACCCCGAAGCGGATCGTCTCCGACAAAGCGGCCACCAACCTCACCTCAGAACGAATCATCTCGGGTAAGAGGCTGCCAACGGCTTCTGGGACACGCACTCGCTGCCCCGAATTGTTCCTCCTACTTAAAAGTAAAGCTTCAACCAGGGAAGCATAAGACAATTTATGGTTCCTTCCATCAAGTCACAAGATTGGCGAACATAGCCCACTGCAAGGCAAATCAGAACAGATTAGCAACTAAGCACAGGAGAGGCTACAAAAGAACTAAGCCGAATCTTTTGGGTCGAAGCGATCTAGTTTCAGTAAAGCAGAGGATAAGCCTCGCTTACACGGCACTGATGAGCTGGCTCAGCAAACGCCAAGTCCTAGCCTCGCCTATATGGCTAAGCCAGACTGATCCTATGGGACACAGTCTTAGCTTCACCTATATGGTAAGACTGGCTCAACCTTGAAGATACCAAGTCCCAAGCTCTGCCTGTGCAGCGGACTTAACATGCAGTGATCTTTTTCTGATCAAGTCAGGATGATAGCTTCACTGGGAAGCTATGCCAAAATCCTTCTCTGTAGATCAGTTAAATAGAGAACAAGGGAAGCTAATCCCTGAAGCAGCCGCTAAAGCTGAATTAAGGGAGATGAATTCCCTAAAATCGGTGAAGTCGTTGAACGATCAAGACTTACCGGTCCTTGGCCGGATAATGACCAGAGTGGGCATTCCCACTAATTCAGAGATCTGAGTATCTCTTTCTAAACCAAGAGAAGAGAAGAGAGGCAAAGCACTTCTCTTCAGAGGACCTCAAGTATCCTATTTATAGGCCCCATGGCCTGAGCGCTGCCGCCTCAAGCGTGGAAGCACAAGCGCATTTAAGGCATTCATTACGCCTTGATAAAAGGGACGGTTTTCCCTTGGAACCGTGCGAAGGAGAAAACGTCTCCCTCATAAAAGGCACTTATGGCGCCTTGAAGAAAAGGAATATCCTCCCTTAGAAACGTGCAAATCGGAGAATATCTTCCCCGGTCAGCGCAAGAGAAGGGGAAAATCTTCCTTGAAAATCGACCCACGGCAGTTGGTCTCGGGAAAGCGACATGCGCTCCCAAGCGAACATATCTTCAGAAGCCCAGATGCGGGGCTACTCGCATACGAAGCTACCCAGACGCGAGTCTACATGATTCCTCGGCAAATCTACATCCCAAAGCAGGATTTAAAGCGAAGCTGAACTCAACCATCATGGCGACGTTCATTCACCATCAATCAAAGCAGTTCAAAGTATTTCAAAGTCTGAGCCATTGCAGACTTCTGAAAACTTTGAAGGGGGTCTTGTTGACACTTAAAAAAGACAAGATTCTTATTGGTCCGAACAATGTCTAAACTTGTTGACATTTACAAAAGACAAGTGACAGACGAGCTGAAGACCAGTTTTCACCCATCTCCGAGGGACAAGGAAGCAACTTGGACTCCACTGATCCAGCAAGCAGACAGTGAACCCGGATGGTTTCTAAACAGACCTCAGCAGGTCTAAGGTGCTAACACTTAGCATTACATGAGCCCAAAGGGATAGCCTCGTTTGAGAGGCTAATATCACCCAACTCCGCCTTGAAGCCATTCAAAGCCTCGCCAAGAAGCTGACTTGCAAACTTCGCCACAGAAGACTTCCAGCTCCGCCAAAGGGTTTCTTTAGGACTTCGCCAGAAACCGTCTCTAGCTCCGCTACGAGCTCAAAACAGACAGCTCCGCTATTGGTCTGCTATGGTCAACCTTTGACCAATCAAATCTCCGGATGAGATCGGATCCAATCAGATCAAATCCAATCAAGATCAAATCTGAGATCAAAATTGGCAGTTGATTGCCACAATCTCTTGACTCTTCTAAAACGAGTAAGAAGATCAGGGGAAATCCTCCAACGATATGGAAAGGATCAAGAAGATCCACCGACCTGCCAATTCTAGCTTCGCAGAAGCTGATCCTAGCCTCGCAGCAGGGCTACTTTCCAGATTTAAACAGATTTGATTTAATCTGTTTTCATATCTTCAAGGGACGATTATACCCTTACTCTCCCTATAAATGGCCCATCAAGGGTACAAGGAGAGAGACACGCATACGGACGCACGAGAGAGAGATCGATCGATCGAAGACAAAAAGGGGACTCCACAAGCAGAGGATTCTTCATAACGCACCGTGCGTTCTCGAATTCAAAGACCTTTTAGAGAATTGCTTTCTCTATCCAGGGTGTTGAAACCCTAACATCGTCCTTCTTCTCAAGGAATCTCCGGAACCAGGCGAGAAGGAATTCCTAATTGAAGGCGATTTTGAGAAGCAGCAAGAGGGTTCTACCAACCCTCTGTTCTCTGATTCCCCGAACCAGGCGAGAAGGGAATCTCATCGCTCGCATCGTCAAAGGGACAAAGTGGTCGCGCGCTGACCAGACTCCTATCGGCACACTTCTTCAGAATCTCTGAGGAGATCTACTTGTAATCTTTTTAAGAATACTTGTAATTTAGCTCCTCAAATTTTTTTTGCCAACGGTCAAATTTCTGACCGTTGAGCCTTCCGGTCGACCGCGCCCTGAACCAGAGAGCAACGGCTCTCTGGCCGGTTGACTGCCCGGTCGACCGGGGCAACCCGAGAGTGGGTTGCCTTCAGTCGGTCGACCGCTCGGTCGACCGGCCAACTGATACGGCCAATGTGCACGTTCTTGTGCACGTCCGGTCGACCGGGACGGTCGGCCGCCAGAGCCTGGCAGACTGCAATAAGGGATTTGAAAACTGAGTTTTAATTGCCAAATAAATCCCATAAAACTTCTAAAATTTCACAAAAATAAGTTTTTGCATGATATTTGAAATACAAACTTGTTTGAGTAAAAATTAAACCAAGTTATAAACATTTTGAACACTTTTTGTGTTTTGGAAATTTTGCCGAAAACCAAATTCCGTATTTTCCAAAACTTAGATTTTTGATTTGAAAATTCGTTTTGTCCAAAACTCATCCAAATACAAAAACATGATATGAAACAACATTTAGGCATGTAGTATATGGATTTAATCCAATATATAAAAGAGATATATATATATATATATCATTGTTTTTGACTTAAAATCTAAAAATACGTTTTGTTAAAACACCAAAACTTCAAACTCATGACATAAACTATCAAACTAAGTTTGTTTAAATAAATGAAGCATATATGTATATAGAACAAATCTAATATACATAAAACCATGTAAACTTATTTTGATACTATTTATTCATGAAAACCAAGATCGGTTAAACCAAAACCGAAAACCAAAACATGAAACGTGTGTGTGTTGTGAACTTGAGCATACCACACTATCTAATCTTTACAAATGAATCTAAACAAAAAACTTAAACTATGTACCGAGGTCTTCTTGACGAACTCCATCTTCAAGCCGACTCGATCCAAACCGTGATCCACCGAACTTGACTCCAACGAGTGCTATATATGATCTTGACGCTCGGGCTCTGAATCACCATGTGAAAGCTTCCAAAACATATTTGTTGAAGTTAATCACCTACTAATATCTTGGTTAGAGATCTGAAACTAAACATCACAAGATTATTAGTAAACATAACTTCATGAGTTAATCATCATCAAAACTAGAGTGGAAGGCCTCTGGGCCAACAATCTCCTCCTTTTTGATGATGACAAAACTCATGGAGTTATATATGCATGGATTAAAGGTAAGCTTCAAGGAAGCTCCCCCTTAACTCATGCATAGTAAAAAACAATAAATATATGCAATGAATTTCAAACATGAAAATGCATAGACATGCATAAAACAATGAAATGAACATGCTCTTGATACCAAATAAAAAAAATGCTCTTGATACCAAACATGAAATGCATCAACATGCATAAAACAAGCTCTTGATACCAAAATAAATTATTTTTTTCTTTTCATAAACATGTTCTTAAAATAATGCTCTTGATACCAATAAAAAACAAACTAACCAATAAAAAACAAACTATGTTTCTAGATACTAGTATTCAATTTCTCTTGATACCAATATCAATAAAACATAAAACAAACTTCTTGATACCAATATAAAAATATGCATATAAACTCAAATACTTCTCCCCTTTTTGTCAATCATCAACAAAGGGGTCAAAGAAAAACAATAAAATAATGTTCTCCCTTTTTGTCTAAAATAAAAAGAATATTAATAAGGGGTGAAATCAAAACAGAACTTTATGATACCAATTGTAAGAAAACATATATCAATTTAGTGCATCATGATATCAATAAAATATACCAATAGTAAGTACATAAAACAAATATTTTTAATTTAAATAAACATGTCTATTGAAAGTAAATAAAACATGTTTAAAAAGTCAACCAAAAATTTTGATATTAATTGGTACCAATTGTAAACATATAGATAATCTTGATATCAATTGTAAAGATTAGTACCAATTGAAAGTAGTTTTTCATTAGGAGCATATGATACCAAAAAAAAATAATCAATATCATAAAGTGTGGGAGTGGAATACCAACCAATTTAAAAGATGAAATACGAATTTTCTCCCCCTTTATGAAATACTAAACAAAAAGATGCATAAGCTTGTATTAGGATACCAATTGAAAGCTAATCAATTGAAATAAGATATGCATTTAAGAAATCAAGCTTAGCATAACCAAAATTTGTGCTCAAAGATATAGAGATATAGTAGGCACAAATAAAGCATCTATATGAGTATAAAAAAATATGTCAATAATGATACCAATTGAAAAGATCCAATGATACCAATTGAAACTATAATTAGAACAAGTGTATAACTCATATTTCCTACTACCCATTTCATGCACATGTTAAGATGGATTTCAATAATAAGTATACAAGGCATGGTCGCCCAACCAACAGCCCTTAAATGGGTAAGGGTTTTCAAAAATAAGTTTGAAAATATAATATGTTTGAAAACTCTCCCATAATGAAGAATACGAACTAGTTATATGAAAAATTTGTAAACTAGTACGAAATCCTTCAAGGAATAAAACAAAATTATATTTCATGAAAAATATGTAGATCACATGATCACCAAACACTCAAAAACTATATAGCACAAATTGTACTCATGAAAATAAAATCATGAGAAAACATCAAATAAGGTGAGTGTACAAGTATTATGTGAGACATATCATCATGAAAATATGCAATTAAGCTCAATAAGAAATTCCTTAAAAAAATAACATGAAAATCATCAAAACTGTAATCCTTCAAGGTATACGTATATCATGTACAAACTAAAGTGTACATACATATCCCTAAACACAATTGAGTCCACAATAAAGATTTGCATGAAAGGCAAAAAGACTCAATGGGTATACATGTATATCTTAAGTTTTGACAAAATAGGCATATACATGAAGCTAAACATATAAATATGGAAAACATGTACAAAATGGGAATACAAGTCAAAATGTTTGAATCATCAAAACTAGACTATACTAGTACATCTAATGAGTACAAATGAGCATTCAAGTACAAACATATAATAATCTATTTGTGGCTCACTAGTTGTACAAGTATATATCCTAGTTTTAATGAAAACTAATATTCAAATAAGTAATCAAAACATGAAGCATGGAAATCGCAACAAAACTCATAAACATCCATATGATCATTATGTACATGCACACGCATTAGATCTATAACATACACATTAGATAAACTAAAGTGAGAACACTAAATATAAATCCATATAAACATGGGTGTCTCAAATACTAATCATGTATATCACTAATCTAAATATCATGGCATATAACATACTAATCATAAAACATCAAAACATGCTAAAAATGAATAATATGAACGCATGTAATCATAAAATGAGGAGTAAGGGATAGTTACCAAAACCATGAGGGCAACTCTCCATGTCTCCAAAACAAGGTGGTCCTCTGATCGGGGTAAAATCGCGCACAAAAAGTGTATGTTTTGAAATCAAGATTTAAAGTGTGTGTGCTTTGGCTTCCTCGATACTTTCGTTATAGCATAGAGGCTAAAACGAGTCGAATCCACAAGGACGGGAGGCGATAGAAGTTTACCGGTTGATTCACATGTATGTTAAAAGTTCTTCAAAGTTTTAAAGAATGAAAAGAAAAGAAAGCAAAGAATGGAAAAAGAGAAGTACGGTGAAACACAAAGAAGTAGGAAACATAGAAAAGAATGATTTTTGTGGTTTTTGTATATCTAAAACAAAGTGAAAAAGAAAGAAAACCCATGGCTACTAACTACTAATGACTCCACCAACATGCTAACCTCTTAGTGATACTTGTCTCACATGTATCCTTGGCAATCACTAGTCCTTGGTTCAAGAGCTATTCAAAGCATGACCCATATGTAACTCTTCACAACCCAACTCAACAAATAAGTTCAAGCTACAATTAAACCATCAATACTATAGAAAAGTAAGCATGGAGTAAAGTAATGTTAGCTTGTTAGTGGTTAGGAAGTTAGAGTGTTAGATCCATCATCATGAGCCATCAATGGCTCTTGCAAGAGCAAGGCCAAAACGAGGCTATTAGATTCATGTGGATTATCATAAAAGAAGTTAAACTAGTTGGTGGTTAGTAGTTAGTGCCATGAGAGAAAAGATTAGCTACACATGTAAAAGAGATTGGAGAGAAGAAACATAGAGAGGTAAAGAGAGCACCTTTCATAGATTGTCACCTTCTATTACAAGCACTCTTGCATTCCAAGCATGAACCACTCTCTCTCCCTAATACAAGATCTAAAACAAAATGGAAAATACAAAGAGGAAGAAGAACTAATCT
The DNA here is from genome assembly GCA_038442645.1 of Agave tequilana. NCBI lineage: Eukaryota > Viridiplantae > Streptophyta > Magnoliopsida > Asparagales > Asparagaceae > Agave > Agave tequilana. The sequence goes on from JAVJIF010003701.1 coordinate 308,408, forward strand.
AAACTAAACTATCCTAAAATACAACATGGAAATGAAAACTACTCCTAACTCTGTATATCTTCAACTCAGGAACCCCAGGGGGGTATTTATAGCCACCAGGGAATAGGGGGGCCAGCTGGAAATAGCTGGCCAGAAGCACGGCCGGGGCCGCGACCGTATGGCCTCGGAAACGCGGCCCAGGCCGCGTTTCCGCGGCCATCCTGGAGCCGCGCGCGCGGCGCTTCGAGCCGCGCGCGGTCCAGTCTGTTTCCTGTCAGGACCTGTGCCCGGAGTTGTCAGTGCAGCCTCTGGTTTTTACAGAATCAGCTCTCTAGGTCAATGACTATCTTTAATAGGCTTTTAATCACCAATTAATGGTGATTTAGGGTCTTCTTCTCCTTTACACACCATGGACCTAGAATCAAGCAAGCAAGGTATTATTAGCAGAATTTATTATCAAATAAATGTGAAGATGAGGTATAAATTATGCAAAATTAGATACTAATCACACCCCCACACTTATCTTTTTGCTCGTCCCGAGCAAAACAAAAAAATCTAAGGAAATTATTACACCACTTTCGCAGGTAACGCGATTGCACTGAGCATGTGCAACAAGCCGTTAAACCTCTAAGTTTCCCTTAGAGGAGGAGTTTTGTCTCCTGAGGGTTTCAGCGGATTACACCCACAAAATCTATAAAGAAAGAAATCAAATGTTAGTATTTTGAAAACACATTTTGAAATAGAGAAAAGTGTTGAAATATTTTTCTGAAAATATAAGTGATCCAAGGTCAGAGGTTAACCAGAAATTGTTTTTTCTTAAACTAAGTCAAAATGCAAAAAAATCTTGTTATAAATCAAATGTAAGAATTTAAAATTGAATTGACTCTTTGATCTTTCATAAAGCTCTTCGAAAAATATGCACTTTGTGAACTGTGAAGATTTTTGGGATATCGACTCAAACTTTCATGTCATTTATTTAATATATATTTTTTTATTTATTTATTATTATTTTTTTCCTTTTTTTCTCCCTTAGTCTTCTTAGGCTTTCTTATTTACCCGGGTAGTGAGCCTTTAGCCTGTGACTCTCAAACCAGATGGTCTTAGGGCACCAGATGAGAAAACATCCCTCGGACTTAAGGACTCGAGTAAATAAGGCCACAAAACTAAAGGTTTTTTTTCTTCACCATTTTAGGTATGAATAATCATGCTTCCTGAGGCATAATTACCCAACTTCAATAAGTGATTTTATTGTCATAATTTTTTTATTTTATGGCATTTCTAGTCTTTGTTTCAATCCCAAAAATTGTGTAAGTGTGAAGTGCATAAATCTAAGGCAAAATATTCAAGATCAAATTATCTTTTCTATCTTATTTTCTTATCCTAAGATTTAAACAAGATCTATTATTTTGACTTGGTTTAAAATTTCATAATTTTAGGTCTTCCTAATTCCTAAGATAATCTTAATTTTTTAAAAATAAATCAAAATTATTTCTCTTGTTTCAAAAAGTTTTGTAAAAAGAGAAAAAGTTTTTATATAAAAGGTTTTTTTTTTGTTTAAGTAAAAAGAAGTGTAAAAGAAAGAAAATTTTAAAACTAACTATGTTAGTAAACCCTCCCCCACACTTATCTCATGCATGGTCCTCAATGCATGGTGAATGTGTAAATACATGAAACAAATGAAGAGGGAAGGAAGATTACCTCAAGGGGGTGGCTCTGGTGGTGGTCGGATTGGGCCAAGCGTGGCGACCCAATCAAGATATCGTGAATCATCCAGAAACCCACCAAGGACCTCTCTAATATGACCCCAGAAAAGAATGATGGATTGAATGGTTTTATTGAAAAATTTATCCCCATCTAATTTTCAATTTTCAAAAATAATTACTGAGTCAGTTTCATCAACAGTCTTGTCCAACAATGATGTGTGATTTTGGAAGATGAGTGATTTGGACTCAAATGGAACAGGAGTAAAAACCGACACCGACTCGGGAAGTTGACTCAGATCAAGTCGAGAGTCAACAACGAGAGTCGAAATTGGTTCAAAAATAGGGTCCAAACCAAAGAATTGATATTCACACACTTTCCCCATTAATGAAGTGTGATCATAAGAGATTGGTGACTCCATTTCACGATGTACTGGTACAGGATTCAATGTTGACTCCGGAAAAGAGAAAAAATCTGGTAAAGATACCGGGGTCATTATTGAACTAAAAAGTGAAAGGGAATTACTAATATGAGGTTCGGGATCACATTCAGGTTCAATTTCAATTTCAGGAAAGGGATAACTTGCCAAAATGTCCAGGCGACTTGCATAACTTGGAGATTGGGCAAGTTCAAATGTGTGTTCTGAAATTGAAGCTGGATTTCTAAAATGACATGATTCATGGGTCCAATCAGTAGAGTTAGGGATATAAGAATCGGTCAAAGGTTGACATGAAAGGCTTTCCTCGCTTTCATTGATCAATTCGCTCAAAAGTGAATCTAACCTACTGATGGGCTGTGTAACAGAATTTGGATTCGGAATCATGTCTTCCATACTCTGTGTAATTGGTTCGTGAAAATATGAGTATGGAAGTTGATTTTGGAAATTGTGGTGAAATTGTGAGTCCAACGGATTGTGCAGTTGCTGCTCGGACTCACGCAAGGGTTCCATACTCAAGTCCAATATTGAAGTTTGTTCATTTTGAATAGGTGAGACTGGAAAAGATGAGTAGGACTCTTGAAAATTTTGTTGAGAGGATGAGTCCAACATGTTTTGCATTCTTTCACAACAGACTTCCAAACGCTTTTCTAGTTCAGATTCTTCGTCAATTGGATGCTCTAGAAAAGGAGTATGTGGAGTTGATGTGGGAAGGATTGTGAATTAAGCAAATTTTCCATTTGTTGTAGGGACTCTTCGATACTCCTTTCCAATGATGATTTTTCTTCAATTGGTGGTTCAGGAAAAGGAGTATATGAATCAAAATTGGGAACGAATATTGTGAAATTTGTGGACAAGATGGTTGAAAATTTAACTCGGGGTAGGTGAATCCCCATGAACTCTGTGAAGAGTTAAAATTATTTTGAAAATTATGGTCATATGGTTGAGGATAAGGGTCATATTTGAAATACACCTAGAGGGGGGGTGAATAGGTGTAATTGCTAATCTAATGCTCTTTTTAAATTTTACTTAAGTGAGTGATGCAACGATCTCTCAAAACACGACTAAGAGCCGAATACCCCTTGCGAGGTTCTGAACTCCTTCCTCCCAATTCCCCTTAAATGGGTTAGAGGTGCGCAATGCAACCGTGTTGTATTGAGGTGTGATCGAACAATTCCAAGTATGAAATGCGATGATGAAATGCACACAAGTAATATAGCAAGAAAAGTAAACAAGTAAGGATTGCACAAATAAGATGTTAGTTCTCAAGCAATAAATTGAAAGTAAGTAAAGCAAGAAAGTAAGCAAGAAGAACGCTAAGGCAATCGCAAACAAGATGATTTGTTTCGAGGTTCGAGCCCGTTGCTCTAGTCCCCGCCTTCACCTCCGTGAAGGGTTTCCACTATCCCCTTAGGATCCCGTACAAGTTAGGCCTTCAAAGACCTCAAGCCCGTAGCTTCACCTTACAAGGAAACTCCACCGAGGAGCTTGTCTCAACAAGAACAAGAATTACAAATAGTGATCTTTAACTAGACCACAACACTCTTTTACAAACACTCTCACTCTTTTACAACTTCACCTATAGAAAGAATATGAAATTTTTGGCTCTATGAAGTGTGGTGAGAAAAGCTTCAGTTGTAGAGTGATATTAGAGATCAAACAACAACTGAAAAACCAATTTGAAAGAATGGAAATGAAAGCTTTAAACTATTTTTCTCTTTCTCTTGAAAAACAATGAAAACTTGTATTTTTCTTGGTCAATAACTAAGGCCTATTTCCCACTATTTATAGGGAGAGAATAGGTTAAAAACTCTGATTTTTCCAGCTAATATCACCTGCAAAAGCACCCCAACAACCCTCTAAAAGTCTGTTAAAACAGAAAATAAAACAGTTTTTCAGAACAGCGCAAAGAGGAAAGAGCCGTTGGAGGTGTTGCAGGCCTACCGGTCGACTGCCGGTCGACCGGGACCCTGCTGGCAAAAGAGCCGTTATGGCTCCGGTCGACTGCCAGTCGACCGATCTCAAGAAAGGAAACACAGTTTCCTTCTACCGGTCGACCGACCCAGTCGACCGGAAGGATACAGAGAGCAAACATCTTTTTACCGGTCGACCGATATGTAGGTCGGTCGACCGACAGACATGCACAGCCTGTGCATGTCTGGACACAGCAGCCGGTCGACTGGGCCGGTCGACCGGTCTGCCTGGAAAACTGTTTTTCTGGGCAGATTTAAGATAGAAAATTTTGTATAAAATCTTTAAAAATCTGAAGCTAAGTTTTATGCTGAAAATAGTTTATATACATGTATTTAAACAAGTTTTTGAAGATGTAAAGCTTTGGGTACATGTATGTATAAACTAAGGCATAAACCTAGAAATAAATATTTTGAAAACATAGAAACATATAAAACAAATGTGTGTGCAAATCCTAGAGCCAAATTTCACATATTCTATCTTTACAAAACTAAACTTACAAACTACAATGGTCTTCAAGACTTCAACTTGAGCTATCTTCTCTTGATCTTCAATATTGCAATTTGAGCCCAATTTGACTTGTCTTGAGTCCAATACACCTTCCTTTAGGGAAGAATTCATCTCTTTAATATATAAACCTGAAACACACTTAAACAACAATTTATATTAGTACCAATAACTAATATGTTTTGTAATCATCAAAATACACTAAACATGGGTTGATTGTAACCTTGGGCCAACAATCTCCCCTTTTTGATGATGACAAAACATATGAGTTATTAAACAAATAAAAGAAGAAAGAGCTTGGAAAGCTCCCCCTTAAACAATGCTATGTATTTAACATGAATATGAACACTATGTAAACATACATAAAGCATTGAAAAATATCATCACCAAAAAAAAATAAACTATCATAAGGAATAACAAAATTTAAAACAAACCACATATTTTTCTCCATATATTTTCTCCCAAAACTAATATATATTTATATTTCTCCCCCTTTTTGTCATACATCAAAAAGGGTTAAAAAAAATTTTAAGACAAAACAAAACAAACATATTAGAAACCAAAACAAAACAAACTAAGATATTTTAAGTATCAATCTTACATACATTCAATTCACCACAAATAAATGAAAATCTTGCATAATCTAAAGGTTTTGTGAAAATATCTGCAAGTTGAAAATCTGTGGAAACAAAATCAATATCTATGTCACCTTTTTCAAAGTGATCTCTAAGAAAATGATATCTAATGTCTATATGTTTGGTTTTACTATGTTGATTAGCATTTTTGGTCATGTGAATAGCACTAGTATTATCACAATAAATCTTAACATGATCAAAATGTAAATCAAAATCGAGAAGAGTATGTTTCATCCAAAGTACTTGTGCACAACAAGCTCCGGCTGCTACATACTCCGCCTCGGCGGTTGAAAGGGCTACACTATTTTGCTTTTTGGAAGACCAAGACACAAGACAATTGCCCAAGAATTGGCAAGTGCCACTTGTGCTCTTCCTATCTACCCTACAACTGGCATAGTCGGCATCCGAATAACTAGTCATAGTAAATTGGTTAGTTTTCGGATACCACAAACCTAAATCAATTGTGCCCTTAAGATACCTAATTATGCGTTTTACCGCTATTAAGTGTGATTCCTTAGGACATGATTGAAAACGTGCACATAAACATACGGAAAATATTATATCCGGCCTACTAGCCGTAAGATAGAGTAAACTACCAATCATGCTACGAAATAATTTGATGTCTACTTCCTTACCTTGTTCGTCCTTGTCAAGTTTCGTAGTGGTTGCCATGGGAGTCTTTGCTACTTTGGATCCTTCAAGCCCGAACCTCTTGATGAGTTCTTTGGTGTACTTGGCTTGGTTGATGAATGTCCCATCACTACGTTGCTTGATTTGAAGTCCAAGGAAGAAGTTGAGCTCTCCCATCATAGACATCTCGAATTCCTTTTTCATGCATGACTCAAAATTCTTGCAAAGTGAAACATTAGTAGATCCAAAAATAATGTCATCAACATAAATTTGAACTATGAGGATATCTAGATCTATATGTTTGGTAAATAATGTTTTATCAACTTTTCCTTTCTTAAAATCATTTGAAAACAAAAATGAAGACAATCTTTCATACCAAGCCCTAGGGGCTTGTTTTAAACCATATAGTGCTTTATCTAATTTATAAACATAATTAGGGTGTGTAGGATCAACAAACCCGGGGGGTTGTTCAACATACACCTCCTCATCAATATAACCATTAAGAAAAGCACTCTTTACATCCATTTGAAATAACTTAAAATCTTTAAATGAGGCATATGCTAAGGTCATCCGTATGGCTTCGAGCCGTGCTACGGGTGCAAAGGTTTCTTCAAAATCGATTCCCTCGATTTGAGTGTAACCTTGGGCAACTAACCTAGCCTTGTTTCTAACTACATTACCCGATTCATCCAACTTGTTCTTAAAGATCCATTTAGTGCCAATAGTTGGTCTATCTTGGGGCCTAGGAACAAGGTGCCAAACTTGGTTGCGCTCAAATTGATTGAGCTCCTCTTGCATTGCAAGCAACCAATATGAATCGGCCTCGGCCTCGAGGACATTTTTAGGTTCTATGTGTGAAATAAAAGCAAAATTACCACAAAAATCTTGAATCTTAGAGCGAGTGGTTACCCCTTTGATACTTCACCTATGACGAGGTCCTTGGGATGATGAGGATTGAATCTCCAATCCTTTGGTAGTGGTTGAGAGGGCTCCTCTTCATTTGCTTGATGTTTATTTCCTTGAGCCTCTTCCACTTTGGCTTCACTTCCATCACCATCCTTTGGCTTGTCTCCCATGGTAGAAGCATCCTCCAAGGTCACTTTCTCCAAGCCTTCATCTAAAGCATCAATTTCTACACAATTCTTAACAAACTTGTTAGATTCCTCAAATTTAACATGAATAGATTCCTCAATAGTCAAAGTTGACCTATTGAAGACTCTATAAGCCTTACTAGTATTTGAGTAACCTACAAAAATAGCCTCATATGCTTTTGCATCAAATTTTCCCAAATTAATATTTGTATTTAAAACAAAACATTTGCAACCAAACACTTTGAAATAAGAAACATTGGGTTTTCTAGAAAAATACATCTCATAAGAAGTCTTAGTAGTATTTTTACATAGGAAAACACGATTTGCAATGTAACATGAAGTATGAACGGCCTCGGCCCACAAATAATGTGGTAGACCATATTCATTTAACATTGTCCTAGCCATCTCTTGTAAAGTACGATTTTTCCGCTCAACTACTCCATTTTGTTGTGGAGTTCTAGGACAAGAAAGTTCATGTTTTATTCCATGTTCCTCACAAAAAGTGGTAAAGGGAAGGTTAATGAACTCACCTCCTCTATCACTTCTTATTTTAATTATTGAGGAGTCATTTTCCTTTTCAACTCTTTTCTTAAAGCCTTGAAAATGTGAAAAGGTTTGACTTTTATGTTCAAGAAAATAAACCCAAGTAAAACGCGAAAAATCATCTACTAAAACATAAGCAAATCTACTCCCACTTAAACTTTTGGTTTGAGTTGGGCCAAATAAATCCATGTGGATTAGCTCCAATGGACGTGATGACATGATATCCTTAATTGATTTGAATGAGGACTTAGTTTGTTTCCCAAATTGACATGCGTCACAAACTCGGTCCTTTTCAAAGTTCAATGAAGGAATACCCTTCACCATTTCCTTAGAGTTAAGCCTAGAAATATGGTCAAATGAAACGTGGCCTAATCTCCTATGCCATAACCAAGAGTCGTCATCGAGGGCTTTTAAACATGTTATATTACAAGACATATTTAGCATATCAATCATATAAACATTGCTTTCACGAAACCGGAAAATACACAAACATTGGAAGTTCTATCAATTACTTTACAAGCAACATTGTCAAAAACTACATCAAAACCTTTATCACAAAGTTGACTAACACTCAAGAGATTATGCTTGAGGCCATCAACTAAAACTACATTTTCAATTAAAGGAGAGGTGCCAAGTTTTACATTACCAATACCGATGATTTTACCCTTGGCGTCATCTCCGAAGGTGACGGTACCACCTTCATGATATCTTGATAGGGTTGCGAAATTGTTGATGTCCCAAGTCATGTGCCTTGAGCAACCGCTATCAAGATACCACAAACCTCTACGTCGTCGGGCTTTGGAAAGTACCTACATCATTTAAAACAATTGTTGACTTTGGTACCCAAACTTTCTTGGGTCCTTGAAAGTTAGTGTTACGAACCCAAACATTATGATGTGATGCACTTAGTCTATCATAACAAAAATTAGCTAAGTGTCCTTTCCGTCCACAATGTGAACATGAGTACACTTTTCTATACATGAATGCATGGTGTGTATGTGAAGTGTGAGCATGCTTTGGGGGTTTACCATGATGCATAGGTTGTGTAGCATGTACATGAGCATGAGCATGAGCATGATGAATATTTTTCTTAGGAGCTTGTTTCTTAGGAAACATATTCTCCATCTTCTTCTTATCAAACTCACTACACTTTTTCAAAACAACATCTAATGAGTCTATTCTTTCCTTAAGCATGGCAATCTCATTAGAATCTACAAATGGGGTCTTTCCTTTACAAGTAATCTTATATTTTTCAAAATCATTTTTAGTGGAAACTAAAGAAGAATGCAAGTCATTATTTTCTTTAGAAAGATTTAACACTTGAATATTCAAAGATTCATTATCCTTTTTCATTTTCAAGTACTTTTTCTTCATGAAGTCATAATTTGAGAAAGTTCTATAAATGCTTCTCCTAGCTCATCCATGGATAAATCATCATCAAGAGGAGTTGAGGGGGTTACCTTGCTTGTGCTCTCATTTGCCATGAAGCACATATTGGCGGTGTCGATCTCCTCCTCGGATTCACTTTCGTCATCCCATGTTGCTTTCATAGCCTTCTTCTTGTATGGCTTCTTGGATGAAGATGGCTTCACTTGGTCCGGACACTCCGCTACTATGTGTCCCGGCTTTTGGCAATTAAAGCAAATGATCTTCCTTTCTTCCTTGCCTCCTTGCCATCTCCTCCGTCCTTGGAACTTTGCCTTGTTGTACATCCTCCGGACGTTTTTGACTAGAAGTGAGAGCTCCTCGTCATCTTCTTCTTCATCATCTTCGTCGGAGTAAGTAGCATGACTTTTGAAGGCAATGGTCTTCTTTTTGGTAGGTGCCATGTCCTCCCTTGCCTTTCTCTCCATTTCATGGGTCTTCAAGTTCCCAATGAGTCCAATGAGCTCAATCTCATCTTTATCATTGAGTTCCTTCAATGTTGTAGCTTTCACTTCCCATGATGGAGGAAGAGCCCGGATGATCTTTCTCACCCTTTGATCATTGTTGATTTCTTCACCTAGAGAAGCAAGACCATTAGTAATCTTTGTAAACTTAGTAACCATATCATCTATGGTTTCATTCTCTTGCATGCAAAAATTTTCATATTGGGACCGAAGAAGGTCTATCTTGGCCCTCTTCACTTGTGATGTCCCCTCATGTGTTACTAGCAAATGGGTCCAAATCTCATAGGCGGATTTGCAATGGATGACTCTAGCTATGTCATCATCATTGAGGGCTTGTAGGAGTGCATAATGAGTCCTAGCATTGGCATCAAACTCCTTGGTCTCAATTTCGGACCAAGTAGATTCATCACCGGGGGGTACACTAAATTGTTTAGTCACGGCCTTTGCAACTCGGCTACCTAGAGATTGCAAGAAAACAGTCATCTTAACCTTCCATATGGGAAAGTTAAGTCCATCAAACTTAGGGGGTGTCTTAATACCATCGGCCATGTTTACTATGTGGAAATGAATGAAATGATTAGCAATATGAGGATCTCTCTAAGGTTGTTAAGCCAAATCCTAGAGTCCAAGCTCTGATACCAATTGAAATACACCTAGAGGGGGGGTGAATAGGTGTAATTGCTAATCTAATGCTCTTTTTAAATTTTACTTAAGTGAGTGATGCAACGATCTCTCAAAACACGACTAAGAGCCGAATACCCCTTGCGAGGTTCTGAACTCCTTCCTCCCAATTCCCCTTAAATGGGTTAGAGGTGCGCAATGCAACCGTGTTGTATTGAGGTGTGATCGAACAATTCCAAGTATGAAATGCGATGATGAAATGCACACAAGTAATATAGCAAGAAAAGTAAACAAGTAAGGATTGCACAAATAAGATGTTAGTTCTCAAGCAATAAATTGAAAGTAAGTAAAGCAAGAAAGTAAGCAAGAAGAACGCTAAGGCAATCGCAAACAAGATGATTTGTTTCGAGGTTCGAGCCCGTTGCTCTAGTCCCCGCCTTCACCTCCGTGAAGGGTTTCCACTATCCCCTTAGGATCCCGTACAAGTTAGGCCTTCAAAGACCTCAAGCCCGTAGCTTCACCTTACAAGGAAACTCCACCGAGGAGCTTGTCTCAACAAGAACAAGAATTACAAATAGTGATCTTTAACTAGACCACAACACTCTTTTACAAACACTCTCACTCTTTTACAACTTCACCTATAGAAAGAATATGAAATTTTTGGCTCTATGAAGTGTGGTGAGAAAAGCTTCAGTTGTAGAGTGATATTAGAGATCAAACAACAACTGAAAAACCAATTTGAAAGAATGGAAATGAAAGCTTTAAACTATTTTTCTCTTTCTCTTGAAAAACAATGAAAACTTGTATTTTTCTTGGTCAATAACTAAGGCCTATTTCCCACTATTTATAGGGAGAGAATAGGTTAAAAACTCTGATTTTTCCAGCTAATATCACCTGCAAAAGCACCCCAACAACCCTCTAAAAAGTCTGTTAAAACAGAAAATAAAACAGTTTTTCAGAACAGCCCAAAGAGGAAAGAGCCGTTGGAGGTGTTGCAGGCCTACCGGTCGACTGCCGGTCGACCGGGACCCTGCTGGCAAAAGAGCCGTTATGGCTCCGGTCGACTGCCAGTCGACCGATCTCAAGAAAGGAAACACAGTTCCTTCTACCGGTCGACCGACCCAGTCGACCTGAAGGATACAGAGAGCAAACATCTTTTTACCGGTCGACCGATATGTAGGTCGGTCGACCGACAGACATGCACAGCCTGTGCATGTCTGGACACAGCAGCGGTCGACTGGGCCGGTCGACCGGTCTGCCTGGAAAACTGTTTTCTGGGCAGATTTTAAGATAGAAAATTTTGTATAAAATCTTTAAAAATCTGAAGCTAAGTTTTATGCTGAAAATAGTTTATATACATGTATTTAAACAAGTTTTTGAAGATGTAAAGCTTTGGGTACATGTATGTATAAACTAAGGCATAAACCTAGAAATAAATATTTTGAAAACATAGAAACATATAAAACAAATGTGTGTGCAAATCCTAGAGCCAAATTTCACATATTCTATCTTTACAAAACTAAACTTACAAACTACAATGGTCTTCAAGACTTCAACTTGAGCTATCTTCTCTTGATCTTCAATATTGCAATTTGAGCCCAATTTGACTTGTCTTGAGTCCAATACACCTTCCTTTAGGGAAGAATTCATCTCTTTAATATATAAACCTGAAACACACTTAAACAACAATTTATATTAGTACCAATAACTAATATGTTTTGTAATCATCAAAATACACTAAACATGGGTTGATTGTAACCTTGGGCCAACAATATTGAGTCGGATAATCCCAACTCGGCATATATGATTGTTCATGTTGTACATAACCGAGTTGGAGTTATTCGAATCAAATGAGGTCAGAGTGAAATATGGATTCATATTATGGTTGAAAGAATTGTTGTTGTTAAATCATATCACATTATACAAAAAAGAAAACAAACAAACAAGCAAACAAACAAAGAAAAAGAAAAAGAAAACAAGCCTATGCTAGGGTTGACTTAGACCTAGACGACTCCTAACTGGTTAGACTGTCCAACGGGGGGTATATAGTCAGAAGCGGACCACAAGTAATCGGCCAGGTAGGGGCAAGATCAGTGGGAGGTATCCGTGCCGGAGCAACGGGCCTAATTATGCCAAACCACTGTTCTTTGAGGTTTCGCCTCTCAATCCCCAACCTTAGACACCGATTTAGCAAGAGTCAACTTCTAACAACTTCCCCTTTAGGTCAATCTCCTAAATGAGTCCGAGATGTCCCTAGGGGCCAACGTCTAGCAATTTTTATTAAGGCTTGGGTTGTGTGAGTAGGGAGGTGATTTTTGGGCTAAGGGAGGGTAATAACTTCCCCACCTTATGTGTATTGGGTGTTGCCCTTAAGTTTAATTTGTGCAAGTGTGCAATATAGATAAGATGAACACAAAAAAGCGAGTAAATCACTGAAGTGTTTGTCCTATGCTATATGCAATGCCATATGTACACCTCTTATCAATATCACAACAACACAAGAATAAAATACAGTATATTGGAATGAAAATTGACACGTGCCTAGATGCAAATGTCTAAAACCGTTTTTAAAGCATCCAATTTCCATATTTTAATTCTTAAAATTATTTATAGTATACAGGTAATATGAACAAAAATTAGCAGCAGAAAATAAGAATATACAAGAATTACCCGACCACACTTGAGCAAGTGTGGATTTCTGCAATGCTAAAACTTTAACCTGCACACCAAAAAACAAAGAAGAAAAGTTAGCAAACTTGTGAAATCAAACCGTTCCCATCCCCGGCAACGGCGCCAAAATTGATCGGGGTAAAATCGCGCACAAAAAAGTGTATGTTTTGAAATCAAGATTTAAAGTGTGTGTGCTTTGGCTTCCTCGATACTTTCGTTATAGCATAGAGGCTAAAACGAGTCGAATCCATAAGGACGGGAGGCGATAGAAGCTTTACCGGTTGATTCACATGTATGTTAAAAGTTCTTCAAAGTTTTAAAGAATGAAAAGAAAAGAAAGCAAAGAATGGAAAAGGAGAAGTACGGTGAAACACAAAGAAGTGGGAAACATAGAAAAGAATGATTTTTGTGATTTTGTATATCTAAAACAAAGTGAAAAAGAAAGAAAACCCATGGCTACTAACTACTAATGACTCCACCAACATGCTAACCTCTTAGTGATAGTTGCCTCACATGTATCCTTGGCAATCACTAGTCCTTGGTTCAAGAGCTATTCAAAGCATGACCCATATGTGACTCTTCACAACCCAACTCAACAACAAGTTCAAGCTACACTTAAACCATCAATACTATAGAAAAGTAAGCAGGAGTAAAGTAATGTTAGCTTGTTAGTGGTTAGGAAGTTAGAGTGTTAGATCCATCATCATGAGCCATCAATGGCTCTTGCAAGAGCAAGGCCAAAACGAGGCTATTAGATTCATGTGGATTATCATAAAGAAGTTAAACTAGTTGGTGGTTAGTAGTTAGTGCTATGAGAGAAAAGATTAGCACACATGTAAAAGAGATTGGAGAGAAGTAAACATAGAGAGGTAAAGAGAGCACCTTTCATAGATTGTCACCTTCTATTACAAGCACTCTTGCATTCCAAGCATGAACCACTCTCTCTCCCTAATACAAGATCTAAAACAAAATGGAAAATACAAAGAGGAAGAAGAACTAATCTAAAACTAAACTATCCTAAAATACAACATGGAAATGAAAACTACTCATAACTCTGTATATCTTCAACTCAGGAACCACAGGGGGGTATTTATAGCCACCAGGGAATAGGGGGGCCAGCTGGAAACAGCTGGCCAGAAGCACGGCCGGGGTCGCGACCGTATGGCCGCGGAAACGCGGCCCAGGCCGCGTTTTCGTGGCCATCCTGGAGCCCGCGCGCGCGGCGCTTCGAGCCGCGCGCGGTCCAGTCTTGTTTCCTGTCAGCCCTGTGCCCGGAGTTGTCAGTGCAGCCTCTGGGTTTTATAGAATCTGCTCTCTAGGTCAATGGCTATCTTTAATAGGCTTTTAATCACCAATTAATGGTGATTTAGGGTCTTCTTCTCCTTTGCACACCATGGACCTAGAATCAAGCAAGTAAGGTATTATTAGCAGAATTTATTATCAAATAAATGTGAAGATGAGGTATAAATTATGCAAAATTAGATACTAATCATCCTCCCACCAAACTCCCCTTGAAAGTGATGCATGCAAATTGTTCTCTCTTAAGCTCGGAGCGCATCCACCTCAAGGCACCATCACTCTCACGTCATGCGAGAGCCCACACCTACATCAAATAGCATAGGGTGGTCTTTGGTACCCGCACTCTTTTGGGTCCATGGGGGTTAGTCCTTTCCTAACCCAAACAAACTTAGTTGCTAAATTTACATCATATATCTTATCATAGCAAAATTTAGTAAGGTGGCCTTACGTCCACAATGTGTACAAGTGTACACATGAGCATACAACGTGTTATGGGAGTGTATGTGCGAAGCATGTGTATGCCGTGTATGGTTTGCATGCATAAATGGAATTTGTTTCTTTCGAAACATAGATTCCAAACGTGTGTGGTTCAAAGCACGATGACTCAAAATGGAGCCCAAACAATCCACACTCTTCTTAAGCATACAAATATCATTTTCAATCATGGAAGAAGAGGTGCATGCAATAGGTAAGCTAGGTGAAGCTACACTAGCATGGCAAACATGTGAATCTATATCATTTTCAAAGAAATATTTTTCTTTAAATAATCTTCCAATTCTTTGAAATAGAAGCAATTTTATTTTTAAAGAATCATTTTCTTTAAAGCAAAGTCAACTTTTGAAGACAAGTTTTCATTTTTCTTCAAAATTATTTCACAATCATTTTTTTTTTTCAAAAATTCATTTTCTTTTAGGGTAAGATCTAGTTTAGATTTCAATGAATCCCTTTCATTAGAAATCTCCACTTTCTCTTGCAAAACCAAATCTACTTTTGAACATAAATCCTTATTTCTTTGTTAAGTTCAAAACTCTTCTTTTTCAAAAGATTATATTTATCTAACAATTTTTCACATACAATTGATAGTTCTTCATTCAAAGCATTGGGATCAACATGATCATCACAAAAAGAACTAGCATCATCACAATCTAATTGAGATTCCGAATATATCTCAAGGGAGTCATTCCCTTGGACCATATAGCATTGTTGCTCGGATTCTCCACTAGATTCATCCTCCGTTTGGATTTGCAATGAAGCTTGGAGGAGGTCAACGTGTTCCAGACTGCAAAGGCGGAATCACAGTTAGAAACCAACATAAGATTATTCTTTGTTAAGCGTGTGCTTCTAAGTGCCTCAAGGGCTTGTGCATTGGCCTCTATATGATTGCTATTACTAAGATAGGATTTCTTGGTAGCGGCAAGGAAAACATGCAATCCTACGGTTTTCAAATACATGGACATCCTAAATTTCCACATGTCAATGTTGGAGACATCAAACAGGAGGGTGACAAGCAATCCATGATGTGTGTGTAAACAAATAGTGTGCAAAAATAATCTAGATTAGCAAACCAAGATCACACTCCTAGGTGGTTAAACCAAATATCAGGAGTGTAGGCTCTGATACCAATTGTAGGTACACTAGAGGGGGGGGTGAATAGGTGTACGGCTAATCTAATGAGTAAAATGCGGAATTTAAAAACTAAAATGCAACACACTTAATGTAACCAATGTGTAGCCGAATTCCCGGTGAAGGGCTTGGACTAATCCTCTTGATTCCTCTGAATAAGAGTTGAGGAGCTATATGAAGCTCTCGTGGTTAAACACAAGTGAGGCACACAAACACACAAGCATGTAAATGATATGGCAATGTGAATCAATGCACAAAGTAATAGAGAGAGAGAGTTAAGAGTCAATGGATCAAACGCAAACAACGAGATATGTTTCGAGATTCGAGCCACTGCTCTACGTCCCCGCCTTCACACAGAAGGATTACCAATCCACTAACTTGTTCACACAGGACTCCCACACAGGGAACCTCCACTGAGGATTTGGGGCAATACAACCGGGAGTACACAACTCCTCTCTCAATTACAAAAAACACCTCTATACTTAGAGGTTAGGCACAAAGCCACCACAAATCAACCACCTCACACAAGAGGGGTAAGCACTTAGCCAATACAAAACAATCACCTCACACTTGAGGGATTCCAACACAAACTCCACCTCTCACTAGAGGGAGCCAAACACCAATCTCCACCTCTCACTAGAGGGAGCCAACCACCACTCCAAAATCAACTTCTACTCAAGAGGGATACTACAAATAAGGAGGGTTAACAACTTGGTGGTTTTCACAACCACAAACTAATATTTCCACAAAATAAAGATCCTAAGTAGATAGGATAGATTGATATGGCTCAAGTGTGGAAAACAAAGTGTTTTTAACAAAGAAAATCACTTGGGAAAAACTCCAAATAGATATAGAATTTTTAGACCAAAAATCAATTCCCAAAAGACTATTTTCTTTAAATTTTCAAACACTTTAAAAACACAATAGAGATCAAGAATTTTGAACCAAAAACTTTTACTTGAAAACACTTGAAGAGTATGAAATTTTTCTCCTCATAAATCTTTCACAAAACAGCCCTCAAATGGGGTATATAAAGGCCCAAACAAAAACTAGCAATTGGCAGCTGACTAGGCCCAGAATGGCCTTCGGTCGACCGGCCGGTCGACCGGCAAACGGTCAAATTTCTGACCATTGAGCCTTCCGGTCGACCGCGCCCTGAGCCAGAAAGTAACGGCTCTCTGGCCGGTCGACCGCCCGGTCGACCGGGGCAACCCGAGAGTGGGTTGCCTTCAGTCGGTCGACCGCTCGGTCGACCGACCAACTGATACGGCCAATGTGCACGTTCTTGTGCACGTCCGGTCGACCGGAATGGTCGGCCGCTAGAGCCTGGCAGACTGCAATAAGGGATTTGAAAACTGAGTTTTTAATTGCCAAATAAATCCCATAAAACTTCTAAAATTTCACAAAAATAAGTTCTTACATGATATTTGAAATACAAACTTGTTTGAGTAAAATCAAACCAAGTTACAAACATTTTGAACTCTTTTTGTGTTATGGAAATTTTGCCGAAAATCAAATTCCATATTTTCCAAAACTTGGATTTTTGATTTGAAAATTCGTTTTGTCCAAAACTCATCCAAATACAAAAACATGATATGAAACAACATTTAGGCATGTAGTATATGGATATAATCCAATTAAATGAAGATATATATATCATTGTTTTTGACTTAAAATCCAAAATAGGTTTTGTTAAAATACCAAAACTTCAAACTCATGACATGGACTATCAAACTAAGTTTGTTTAAATAAATGAAGCATATATGTATATAGAACAAATCTAATATACATAAAACCATGTAAACTTATTTTGATACTATCTATTCATGAAAACCAAGATAGTTAAACCAAAACCGAAAATCAAAACATGAAACGTGTGTGTGTGTGTGAACTTGAGCATACCACACTATCTAATCTTTACAAATGAATCTAAACAAAAAACTTAAACTATGTACCGAGGTCTTCTTGATGAACTCCGTCTTCAAGCCGACTCGATCTAAACCGTGATCCACCGAACTTGACTCCAACGAGTGCTATATATGATCTTGATGCTCGGGCTCTGAATCACCATGTGAAAGCTTTCAAAACATCTTTGTTGAAGCTAATCACCTACTAATATCTTGGTTAAAGATCAGAAACTAAACATCACAAGATTATTAGTAAACATAAGTTCATGATTAATCATCATCAAAACTAGAGTGGAAGGCCTCTGGGCCAACAAGTTCTTCTTCGAAGAGGTTTTCAAAGAGTAGGTCAATTGGAGGTTCTTGAATTATATTCTCCTGTGATATATCATTAATTGGCTCATCGAAAATGAAGATATTCAAATCAAATTTTCTTTTTTTAAGGGACTCTAAAATTAGGATCTCTGACATATGCCTTCTCATTAAGATAATCACATTCATTCTTAAAGAATTCATCAAGAAACAGAGACTCATTCTCTACAACCTTCACTTTCTTCATCACAATTGTTTTCAAACAAAGTTTACTCCTCAAATTTTTGGTCTCTTATCTTAGGAGGTTATTTTTCTAGGTTGAAGACATTGACTTCTCTAGTCATGTCTGCAAAGGTTAATCTCATAAACCCATTCCTACAATTGATAATAGCATTGGCAGTAGTAAGAAATAGGCGCCCTAGGATAACAGGAGTTTGAGCCGTAGGATTGGACACAGGTTGTGTCTCAAGAACTATGAATCAACTGCATAGATAAACTCCCCGACCCGGATAAGGACACATCATTAGTTTTCTCCTTTCCTTTGGAACTTTCACAGAACGGTCAAGCCAGTTGGATTGTAACTCGAGTTGGACTAAGATCGCCTAATCCGAGTTGTTGATAAATGAGAATGGAAGCAAGTTGATACTTGCTCCCAAGTCAAGAAGTGCATGACTAATCTCGGCTTGTCCTATAGTGCAGGCAATGGTAGGACAACCCGAATTTCTGTACTTGATAAGGATCGGACCCGACAGTAGCTCACTAATGTTAGTGGCTAAGAAGACTTCTTGGGTACATTAGTCTTTCTCTTCTTGGTGCACATGTCCTTAAGAAATTTTGCATAGGATGGGACTTATTAGATGGCATCAAGGAGTGGCACATTTATCTTTACTTAGTTGAGATCTCACTTATTTTATCCATGTGTGGATTTTGCTTGTTGTTCTTTAGCCTATTAGGAAATAGAATTACAGGCTTGTATACCTGACGGTTGACTTATCTGTTTCAGATTCGTCAGATTTGGAAGGATTGGGACTAGATGAGGTTGATGCTTGAGTGTGATTGTGCTGACTGGGATTGGGTGGTATTGACACTTGATTATCAACTTTCTTTCCCGACCTCAATGTATGAACAACATTACATTGATTCAATGATTGGTCCTCAGCCAAATGAACTTGTTGAGAATTCCTAGGATTCGTAATTGGTTGACTTGACAAGGTACCCTTTTGCTTCTCATTCTGTGGATTGGCTAATTGGCTTATTTGACCCTCTAGTCTCTATATTGTTTTGCATGAGGGAATCTTGGTTCTTCATGTATCTTTCCATATTTGTCTCAAAATCAGTCATTCTCCTTTCAAGTTTAGGATTCTGGAAGGAAGATGGTGAAGCTTGGTTGGGAAAGTTTTGTTGATAATTTGAAAATTGTTGGGAGAATTGTGAGGGTAATTTGGAAAGTTGGGTTGATGATTGGAAGAATTATTGGAATGATGGAAGTGGCTTGCATGTTCTCGACCGTGGGTGGTCATTATTATGTTGGCTCCATGAGAAATTTGGGTGATTTCTCTCAGCCAGCCAGATTGTACGTTGGTGCGTAAGGATCATTGTTCGGTCTTGAAAAGGCCGCATTCATCAGTTCTGAAAAGTGTTATTGAGCTTGAAACACAGGACACTCCTCAAACACATGATTCATGACTTGACAATAAGTACAACCCGAAATTAGAATTTGGTTTGGGCTGACTTGATTCACTGAACTTAGTTTCTAGTTTTCTAAAACTTCCAGTCTTCTCTCGCTAGGTTAGCTAACTTTGCCTCGTTATCTATGGATGATTCAATTGAATAGAGACCTCCTTTTGAATAGATGGAGTTTGAATTCCTAGAGCTTTCACTAGTTGGTTCCCATTGGATGATCTTTTCAGCTAGATTCTCATATAAATCTCATGCTTCATTCTCTCATTCTTCTGCAAGAATCCCCCTTGGCACATGCTTTTTAAGAGGGTCTTGGCTGAGTAGTCTAAACTGTCATAAAGAATTTGGCATTATGGTCATTTCTTTATTTTATGATGAGGACATTGGACAAGGAGGTCTTTGAAGCATTCAAAGTTCCTCCAAAACAGGCACCTCTAGAATCCTACATCACGAGGTGTTGGCATGATGAAGGCATCCTCAATGTACTAGTTATTTAGACCCAGTACATTATACATTTAATAAACTAACAATGGTAACGTAAGGAACACTTTCTATTTGGTCACTCTCTCGTTCGGATAATGGTACCCGTGTGTCATGTCCGGATGGGTTCGGCTGGAATACGGGCTCCAGTATGAACTGCCAGTGGTATGTGACACTAGAAGAGATTGATTAAAAATATCTGGTGATACTGATTGTTATTGTTGTATAAATAACATGACTTACTTGGTACATGTATATTTTTTGTCAATTATACTTGCTAAACTCTCTGATATCTAATCCATTGCCATGTTACATGTATATTTTGCTCTTCATGAGGAGACACACTAATTTGTGTACATACATACTCGGCATTACATGTATTCTATGTTCCTTGTGTTTTCTTCACAATAGTACGATTATTCTTAGTGCTTCAGTGTATAAAACATTCATGTTCATCACTATACCATCATGTTATAGTTACTAACAATTAACTAAATATGAAATAGTTAAAGACTTGATATAAGTTAATCAACATAATGATTCTATTAACATCTTAAATCTTATATTGATATTGATAATTACATATTATATTAATGGTTATAAATGCTTTAATGATATTATAATAAAACAAATTATTATTTTAATTATGTATTGTATAATATTGATGGAGTAATACTGTTGTAACATGGTAGATATAAATAATGTTACAGTGCAAATATAATAATTATATATTATTACTGATTGTTAGTATAATATTATTGTATCACTGTTATTGAATCCTATATTATATGTTATCATGATTATAGATACTATTATAGTGTGTGTGTGTGTGTGTGTGTGTGTGTGTGTGTGTGTGTGTGTGTGTGTAGTTTTTCATATTTTCACCTCACTAGGTCGCTTTCTGAGACATTTTGAGTTGGACGGAGCCCGGGACGACAGATTAGTGGGACTTACATCATAGCTGATTACTAAGACCAAGGATATTAGTGGACACTCTGATTGCTGAATTGAAAGAACAATCAAAGAGTTAAGAATTTACCGTGTAGCTTGTAGCTACGGGTCGTGTCCACGAGGAGGAATGCGATGGAAGCTTTTCGGTGATTCGTTTAAAAACAAAGAATTGTGTTCGTTTTTTTTTAGTTGAAAAGAGAATGGAAAGAAGGAGATGATTAAAAGAGAAATTGCAACTTTTAGAGAAGTCTTTGGAGATGGTGATTTAAAAAGCTCGAAGATTATTTTTTGATTATAATAAGGAAGAAAATCTGGGCTCACTATCTCACTCACTCAATCATTCATTCTTCTATTGAAATCCTAAGTGCCTCAAATTGATCATAGGCAAAACTTAAAGTTAATTTTTAGAAAGTTTGAAGTAAAGCACATAAGATGGTTAGAAGAGTTCACTCTTTTCTTTGAAAAATCGTTTAGAATCGAATGTTAAATCATCAAGGGCGAAGAAGCAAGAATCAAGTAAAAACAGTTCAAGAAACGTTCATGAAAGAAGTAAGAGTTTAACAGTCCAAACCCATCCTCATGTGCCTTTAAGAACACTTTCAAGAAGAAAGGCTTTAAGTAAGGCATGCAAATATTCATTGGGTATTTTTCTTTAAAACTAGAAGAGAAGAAGAACTAGAGAGAGTTACAATAGTGAGCCCAGAAAACTGTTTTAGTTACTCATGAAAAACAAAGAAGAAAGCAAATAAATAATGCAAGACATACCGTAATACGAATGGAAAAAAAAAACAGCTCGATTCTTGTATTGATGTCACTTCAATCTTTAAGTACAAGCACTCAATTCCTCTCTCACACAAGTATGTGTACTGAACTACAAATTGAAAAACAAGAATACAACTTTGCACTATCTAACAAAGAGCCTAAATCCTTAGAAAATAACACAAATTCTAATCCTAGTCTTCGCCCTCTTTTGCTCTGCTGAAAATAGTATTTATAGGGAAAACCAAAATGGGGGAATCCCGGGAAGATTGGGGGAGCAAACGCTCCCCCAACTATGTAACAAGGCCGCGGAAATGCGGCTTGGGCCACGTTTCCGCGGCCCTGGTGTGGCCAGGTGGCCACACCCAGTTGACTGGCTCCCCTGATTTGGTGAATTTCCCGTATCTTCTTCTAGTTTCTTGTTTCTGCTCCAAAAGTTGACAAACAGCCTTTGATTGTTTGGCTTCAACCGCTTGATTCAGGGAGGATTCTTCTCAACCTCTTAATATGCCAAGATTTTGCCCTGATTCCTTGATTTCGAATTTATTCTGAATTAAATCAGAATTGGTGGGCTTTTGGGCTTGTTTCTCTTTTCTTTCTTTTAGCACTTGGGCCTACATTTAACAAAGAAAAAGAGACTTATTAATAGGATTTATTAGCTAAAAGTATGGTAAGGTGAAAATGTAAATGCAATATATGTGACTAATCACACCCCCACACTTATCTTTTGCTCGCCCTCGAGCAAAATATCAGACTAATTCTAATCAATTATTGGACCACTTTCGCAGGTCACTCGATTGCACTGAGCATGTGCAATAAGCCGTTAAACCTCTAGGTTACCCCTAGAGGACGAGTTTTGTCTCGTGAGGGTTTTCAGTGGATTGCACCCACAAAATCCAAAAAGAAAGAGAAAAAAGTTAGTATTTTCGAAAAGCATTTTTAAAGGAGAAAATATTTGAAGTATATTTGTGAGAGTTTAAGTAATCTATAAGTTATAGGAATATCAAATTTTTCATTCCTAAACTTAGTCTCTATTCAAAAACAGGTCATCAATTAAAGTAAGGAGTCAAATTGTACTTCTCATCTAGTCTATTAATTTACCCTGAGTCGTATGTACCATCGTGACTGTGAAGTTGACTAAGGGTTCTTTAACATTAACTCCTATGTCTTATTTATATTTATTTTTAGTGGAATTTATTCTTCAATTTCATTAGGCTTTCTAATATGCCCATGCAACGAGCCTTCAGTCGGTGACACCCAAACCGGACAGTTTTTAGGGCACCAGGTGAGAAAACACCCCTAAGGACTTAAACACTCGAGCAGATAAGGCCACGAAACCAAGGTTTTTATTTATAAGATGTACCCTTTTTAGGCGTGAATACTTATGCTTCATGAGGCATAAATACCCAGCTTAATCAGAGGATTTATATACATTTTTTTTCAAACTTATCTAATTATCTTTTGCATAAATACCAAGGCTTGCTTAGGCCAAAGCACCTAGCTAATCAATAATTAGATTTGTTTATATTTCTTTTTTTTTCAATATATTTTTTTATAAGGCATAAGAGTCTCTGTTTTTAAACCTTAAGTGTGTAAGTGTATTTAGTGTGCATATTTCATCAAGGTAAATATCAAGACTAAATTACTTTCACAAATTTTCTTCCTAACCCTAAACATCAAACAAGTTATCTGACTTTGACCAAGTATAAGAAATCCTAATTATGATTTTCCTATTCCTTAAAATTGACTTAATTTCTTACAAAAAATATATCAAAATATTGTTCTTACCTTTCAAAAAGTTTTTATATATATATATATATTATATATAAATTTTTTTAAGTTATAGTAGTCATCATGTTAGAACCCTCCCCCACACTTATCTCATGCATTGTCCTCAATGTATGAAAGAAATGTATACATGCATGAAATAAATGTAAAAGAGGGGCATATATTATACAGAAATATGTACAACATCAAGTTTCTCTCACACCTAGATCTTTTTCGGTCTTATCCCTCTAGCTCTCTTCCCATCATTCCAGTGGGTCCTCTTTATAGGGCACAGTGGGGAGGCCAATTGTTTTGTCATTTTAGCTGCCTGCCTCCCCAGTCTCACCTTTTTAGGTGTTTCTTCCTCATATTGCTACAATCATTATTCAAAAATTTATCACCACCACCCTTCTCAGTTGGAACTTCTTCATTATGAATGCCTAGGAATTCTAACTCAGTTCCATAGATCTCCTCAAAGCTTAAGTCAACACTTTCCCCTGAAAATGTATAATTAACCAAATGATCCCTAGTTGGTTCATCCAAATACATGAGTTCTTCTTCAAAAAGTTTTTCAAAGAGTATGTCAATCGGAGGTTCTTGAACTATATTCTCATGCGATACATTATTGTTGGCTCATCGAAAGTGAAGATATTCAAATCAAATTTCCCCTTTTAAAGGGTACTCTAATATTAGGATCTTCGACATATGCCTTCTCATCAAGATAATCGCATTCATTTTTAAATAATTCATTAAGAAACAGCAACTCATCTTCTAAATCTTCACTCTCTTCATCACAATTATTTTCAACAAAGTTTACTTCAAATGTTTGATCTCTTATCTTACGAGGTTGTTTTTCTAGGTTGAAGACATTGACTTCTCTAGTCATGTCCCCAAAAGTCAACCTCATGGACCCATTCCTACAATTGATGATGGCATTGGCAGTAACAAGGAATGGTCGTCCTAGGATAACAGGAGTTTAAGCCCTATGATTGGAGTTAGACACAGATTGTGTATCTAGAACTATGAAATCAACAGGGTAAATAAACTCCCCACCCGGATAAGGACATCATTAATCTCCCCTTTTGGAACTTTCACTGAACGGTCAGCCAGTTGGATAGTGACTCGAGTTGGACTAAGATCGCCCAACCCGAGTTGTTGATAAACTGAGAATGGAAGCAAGTTGATACTTGCTCCCAAGTCAAGAAGTGCACGACTAATCTCGGCTTGTCCTATTGTGCAGGCAATGGTTGGACTACCTAGATCCTTGTACTTAACAGGGATCGGATCCGATAGTAGCTCACTAATGTTAGTGGCTAAAAAGACCTTTTTAGGTACATTAGTCTTTCTCTTCTTGGTGCACATGTCCTTAAGAAACTTAGCATAAGATGGGACTTGTTGGATGGCATCAAGAAGCGGCATATTTATCTTCACTTGATTAAAAATCTCAATTATCTTATCTATGTGTGGATTTTGCTTATTTTTTCAGCCTATTAGGAAATGGTGCTATAGGCTGGTGCACATGACTGGTTGACTTATCTTTTTTAGATTCATCAAATTTAGGAGGAGTGGGATTAGATGAGGTGGATGTTGAAGTATGATTGTGCTGACTAGGATTAGGTGGTGTTGACACTTGGTTATCAACTTTCTTTCCCGACCTCAATGTATGAATAGCATTACATTGATTCAGTGATTGATCCTCAACCAAATGAGCTTGTTGTGAATTCCTAGGATTCATAATTGGTTGACTGGGCAAGGTACCCTTTTGCCTCTCATGTTGTGGGTTGGCTACTGGCTCATTTGACCCTCTAACCTCTGTATTGTTTGCATGAGGGAATCTTGGTTCTTCATGTACCTTTCCATATTTCTCTCAAAATCAGTCATTCTCCTTTCGAGTTGAGGATTCTGAAAGGAAGATGGTGAAGCTTGGTTGGAAAAATTTTGTTGATAATTTGAAAAATTGTTGGGAGAATTGTGAGGGTGATTGGAAAAGTTGGGTTGATGATTGGAAGAATTATTGGAATGATGGAAGTGGCTTGCATGGTTTGACCGTGGGTGGTCATTATTTTGATGGCTCCATGAGAAATTTGGGTGATTTCTCCAGCCAGGATTGTACGTTGGAGCGTAAGGATCATTATTCGGCCTTGAAAAGGCCGCATTCATCAGTTCAGAAAAGTGTTGGTGAGCTTGAAATACAAAACACTCCTCAAACACATGATTCATAGCCTGACAGTAAGTACAACCCAGAGTTGGAATTTGGTTTGGGCTGACTTGATTGACTGGACTAGATTCCTTAGTTTCTAGAGCTTTCAGTCTTCTGTCTTCTCGCTAGGTTAGCTAACTTAGCCTCGTTAGCTATGGATGATTCAATCGAATGGAGACCTCCTTTTGAAGAGATAGAGTTTGGATTTCTAGAGCTTTCACTAGTAGGTTCCCATTGGATGGTCTTTTCAGCTAGATTCTCATATAAATCCCATCCTTCATGCTCATCCTTCTGCAAGAATCCCCCTTGGCAACATGCTTTCTAAGAGGGTCTTGGTCGATTAGTCTAAATCGTCATAAAGAATTTGGCATTGTCGCCATTTCTCTATTCCATGATGAGGACATTGGACAAGGAGGTCTTTGAAGCGTTAAAAGTACCTCCAAAACGGTTCATTAGGTTCTTACTTGAACTGCATAATGTTTTTCCTAACGAGAGCGGTCTTGTGGATTGGATAAAATTTCTTCAAGAAGACCTTGAAGAAACCATCCCAAGATGTGATAGAGCCGGCCGCTAAGCTGTAGAGCCATTTCTTGGCTAAGTCCTTAAGAGCAAATGGGACAAATCTCAACCTAATAGCATCATCTACAAGGTGTGGGATTTTCATCATTAAGCATACTTCCTCAAATTCTCTTATGGAGAAATAAGCATCTTCGGACTCTAAGCCATGGAACTTAAGGAGTATATTGATGAACTATGACTTAAGCTCAAAGTTGTGTTCACCAACCGATGGAAGTTGGATGCAGGATAGAAGTGATGTTCTAATGGGATAGAACCTATCCTGCAAAGATGTCGGTCGATCCATAACCGAATCTAGTCTTGTTTCGAACTTGGGTGGTGATGTGTTTCTAGTTAACCTAGATGAATTAGGGTCTCTTGACCACAGTTGCATACACAAACACAATCACAAGCAAGTTCACCAATAGTCAAGAAAAGAAAACAACCAAGCCTAGTCTAAGGTAACCTTGACCTAGACAACTCCTAACTGGTTGATTGTCCACTGGAGGTACAATGTAGACTTTGACCACAAGCTAATCAGCCAGGTTAGGGCAAGATTGGTGGGAGGTTATCCGTCAAAGATGTTCCTTAATTAAGTAACCACCAACCTTCGGGCTTTCGGTCCTCAATCCCCTTCCTAGACACTGATTTGGCAGGAGTCAATTTCCAACACCTTCCCCCTTAGGATAATCTCCTAGTGAGTTCGAGATGTCCCTAAGGCCAACGTCTATCAGATTTTACTTAGGCTTAGGTTTGTGAGTGTTTGGAATCTGATTTTTAGGCCAAGGAAGGGTGGTTAAATCCCCACCTTATCTTGTTATTGGGTGTTGCCCTTAAAATCAATTTTGTGCAAGTGTACAAGATAAACAAGATTCACTCAAAGCGATATAAATCAACCAAGAGATGAGTCCTATTCTGAATGCAATGCGTACGTACCTTGCTCCAGCACTCTTCAACAGTAAAGTAAATGAATTGAAAAGACACGGCCTAAAATGCAAACGTCTAATCAATTTTTTAAACTTTTCAACACGTGTTTTACTGTTGCTTTAAAACAGGGATGGTGGAAAGCAGATATAGCAAGAATATAACATACAAAAACTTAATATTTTTTGCGAGCAATATGTCCTGCAAAAAAGAGTTTTAGTAGTCCAATGAAATTTTTAATTTTTGCAATGCAATTTCTTGAAATTCTGTTTCCTACTTTCGAGAGTAGGGGCACAGAATTTGCAAGTCTTCTCTTGCAAAGCTTGAATGCTAGATCTGAATCTTCAAGTCCCTGAAACAACACACAAAACTTGTTAAAAAACAAATACACCGTTCCCTCCCCCGCAACGGCGCCAAAATTTGATTGCTGAATTGAAAGAACAATCAAAGAGTTAAGAATTTACCGTGTAGCTTGTGGCTAACGGGTCGTGTCCACGAGGAGGAATGCGATGGAAGCTTTTCGGTGATTCGTTTAAAAACAAAGAATTGTGTTCGTTTTTTTTAGTTGAAAAGAGAATGGAAAGAAGGAGATGATTAAAAGAGAAATTGCAACTTTTAGAGAAGGCTTTGGAGATGGTGATTTAAAAAGCTCGAAGATTATTTTGTTGATTATAATAAGGAAGAAAATCTGGGCTCACTATCTCACTACTCAATCGTTCATTCTTCTATTGAAATCCTAAGTGCCTCAAATTGATCATAGGCAAAACTTAAAGTTAATTTTTAGAAAGTTTGAAGTAAAGCACATAAGATGGTTGGAAGAGTTCACTCTTTTCTTTGAAAAAATCGTTTAGAATCGAATGTTAAATCATCAAGGGCGAAGAAGCAAGAATCAAGTAAAACAGTTCAAGAAACGTTCATGAAAGAAGTAAGAGTTTAACAGTCCAACCCATCCTCATGTGCCTTCAAGAACACTTTCAAGAAGAAAGGCTTTAAGTAAGGCATGCAAATGATTCATTGGGTATTTTTCTTTAAAACCAGAAGAGAAGAAGAACTAGAGAGAGTTACAATAGTGAGCCCAGAAAACTGTTTTAGTTACTCATGGAAAACAAAGAAGAAAGCAAATAAATAATGCAAGACATACCGTAATACGAATGGAAGAAAAACAGCTCGATTCTTGTATTGATGTCACTTCAATCTTCAAGTACAAGCACTCAATTCCTCTCTCTCACAAGTATGTGTACTGAACTACAAATTGAAAAACAAGAATACAACTTTTGCACTATCTAACAAAGAGCCTAAATCCTTAGAAAATAATACAAATTCTAATCCTAGTCTTCGCCCTCTTTTGCTCTGCTGAAACTAGTATTTATAGGGAAAAACCAAAAGGGGGGAATCCGGGAAGATTGGGGGAGCAAACGCTCCCCAACTGATGTAACATGGCCGCGAAAACGCGGCTTGGGCCGCGTTTCCGCGCCCCGGTGTGGCCAGGTGGCCACACCCAGTTGGCTGGCTCCCCTGTTTGGTGAATTTCCCGTATCTTCTTCTGGTTTTCTTGTTTCTACTCCAAAAGTTGACAAAACAGCCTTTGATTGTTTGGCTTCAACTGCTTGATTCAGGGAGGATTCTTTTCAACCTCTTGATATGCCAAGATTTTACCCTGATTCCTTGATTTCGAATTTATTCTGAATTAAATCAGAATTTGGTGGGCTTTTGGGCTTGTTTCTCTTTTCTTTCTTTTAGCACTTGGGCCTACATTTAACAAAGAAAAAGAAGACTTATTAATAGGATTTATTAGCTAAAAAGTATGGTAAGGTGACAATGTAAATGTAATATATGTGACTAATCACACTCGATGGCTTTATTATTCATAGGTATTTTTATTATTCTGTTTTTATTTTTCAATTTATTCCTATTTTCATATTTATCATATTCGCTGACCCCTTTTTCACGTATTCTTGTACTTATTTATTGCTGAAATAATTGTGTACATTGTGTTTATACCTGTACTGAGGCTTAGCGTACGTATGTGAGGTTATTTTGGCCCTGCGTATGTACGTCACTGTAGCATCCCCATATTTGCTGGATTGGGGCGTTACAAAAGTTGAGGCTGCAGAAGTTGATACAAGAGGGACTTGTTGTGGGAGTTGTGGCTCCAAGTTGGTGATCTTGCAGGATCACATTGTAAGCATATTTCGATTTTGTGAATCCGTTACAGTGCTTACATCTCCACAAGAGTTAAAGACGGGAAGTAAATCAGTGGATTGAACCTCGATAACAAATATTTGTGTTTACGAAGTTTGCATTTTTGGACTCAATTTTTCTACACTATACTCTGCTGAATATTTACTATTTACAATTATCATTGCATATAAAACGTATATGATTTGCTTATTGATAATTGTTAATTACTTGCTTTTGAGATTTAGTGTGTTATTACAATAGATTTTAATTTCCACATTAATTGATTAGCATCACCTATTCAACCCTCTCTAGGTGATTTTCGCGCAGGCACCGACCCCAGCCTCATCGTCGCCATCGTACACCGTGGGTGCCTTAGGGAGGAAAGAGGAAAAGAGGACAGAGGAGAGAGGGAAAACAAAATGAAAAAAAAAAAATTAAGTCTTCTTTGTCCAGGGTTGCCAACCCTGGATAAAGGGGGAAAATACAAAAAAAAAAAAAAAAAAAAACAATTTTGGCTTTGTCCGAGGTTGCCAATCTCGGACAAAGAAAAATAACTAAAAAAAAGTAAAATGGCTTTGTCAGGGGTTGCCAGTCCCGGATAAAGCCAAAATAAAAAAAGAATTTTTCTTTGTCTGGGATTGGCAATCCCGGATAAAGAACTATATAGAAAAAAATTAGCTTCGTTTGAGATTGCTAATCCCGGACGAAGAGAAAATCGACCCCCGCTAGCGGGGCGCCACATTGGCAAGGTGAATCGCCCCGCGCCGATATTGCTGGGGCCGGTGGTGTGTTAGAGGTCGATTTTTGAAAAACTTTTGAAAAAAAGTCGATTTTTGAAATAATTTATTAATTTTTTTAAAAAATAGCCCTTCAATCAATTGTTGTACAACCAATGAGTAGTAAAGAACCTTCTTCACAAATAACAGAAACGATACGGACCCAAACGCAAAATTCCTTACTACATCTATAAACCCTTTCAACTTTGAATTCGGGGCTCAAATCCCCAGAGCGTGTCCTCTCCGGCCGCAGCCCCCCTCAGAGAGAGCAGAACCCGACTCCCTTGCGAGATGCCAATGGACCGATCTCAGCCGTCCAGCGTGGTCGCGATCGAGTGCGTCGCCGGCGGCGGCAGCTCCAACGCCTCGGAGTGGGGCGGTGACACGCTCCAGACCGGCGATGTCCTCGAAGAGATCCGGATCGGGTCGTCCCCGGCGGTCCGGTCGCCGTTCAAGGGCGGCCGGAGCGGGGTCCAGAAGATCCTCCACTCGGCGTTCAAGCGCGGCGACACGTCGATCCGGGCCCGGGTCCGGCGGTGGCGCGGCCAGGGCGAGCCGGAGTTCGTCGAGCTGCAGGCCTGCATCGTCCCCCACGAGAGGAAGCAGTACGTTCTGAGGTCGATCCATGACCCCAATTACGCCGTCGGCCTCGCCTCGTCGACAAGATGGAGAGCGAGTGCATCGCCTTGCAAGGTGAGTTTTTTATTTTTTCCGCTCTGTTTTTTCCCCTTTTACACAAAAGCTCAACATTTCTGTTAATTTCGCAACTCTACTTCTGTTTTCATATCATTGCCTTTTCCTTCAAATTCACTCCTATAGGACCCATATTCTTTATTGTTGGGGGAAGTGGGCGCATTAATATATATATGTATTTTTTTTTCAAATTTGCAAATTGCTTAAGGGACGATTTTTCAGAAAAGTCCACGCTTGCTTTTCCTGAATTTGTAATTTGTTCTTGGGATGTTTTGTTTACAGGTGGAAGTTTGGCGTTAGCACATAATAATCCATTACTTTTTTAGATTTCTAGAATTAGGCTGACCGGGAAAATCTTTTGCAAATGTGTTTTTCTTTTCGGAGCGGGCGGATCCAGATTCTTCTCATGTCCTATTGTCTTTCTTTCTTATGTGGCCCATCTGCTTGTTTATGAGAGAGTAGTGGTTATATTTCTATGCATTAAATATATATTTGTTTTTTTTTAATATTGTGAAGCCCGCCTGGAAACTGGAACAGATTTTCCAATAGAATGAGAGTCCGAGCGTTTGTGTAATGTAGGCGGCCATTGACATGGGTAATATTGTTGACTTTAAATGAAAATCGAAGGCGGAAAGATGGGTAGATTGGGATATTTCTGTCGCACTCACAAAATTCTGAATTGTTGACAAACTTCTTTGCAATTTCGTGTTCATATTGATCGTAATCTTTTTCTAATAGAAATCATCATTGACTATTGAATGAATGCTGTTACTATTATTAACTCAACTGAGAGGTCTTCAATTATTTTCTATTACTTACCAGCGAAGATGCCATAGAATATAGGGTGAGTCTTCTAACAACCCAATGAATTTTGGATGTTTCCATGAAAAACCCTGCTAGTAGACTTTGCATCTTTCAATAAATCAATCTTTCTTAATCTTGACAGCTTAGAATTTTTTAGCTGTAGTTTTTCTAAAGTGATGTTGAAGCAGCCAATATGAAATAGAAAAGTAAAAATGGGTTAGGAACCTCGCAACTGGAATTTGATTGTTTGATAATGATCAAAGGACAAGGTATTGGAAAACATGAACTGAGATATGCTTCATTTGATTAGTGTTCACAAGTCAAGCTTAGGTGTTTCTTAATGTTCGTATAAATCAAGGTACAATTAATGCTATTGCATGAGGATATATATGTAATAAAAGTGACAAAATTAGATCATATGTTAACAGAGGTAATAACATGCTAGTTTTGATAATACTACAAGAAAATTTTGAGAAATAGGTGCACTTTCTCGCGCCTTCTTCAAGTTTACAACCTAGGTCTTCCCTTCGTCAATCTTCCTATTTACCATACCAGGCACTGGTTTGCAATAATGCAATGGAGATAGAAGGCTCAGGGATAAATATCAAAGGATGAATGAGACTGATCTATATTGGCTATGTAGTTTAGTCTCCTGAATGCTAAGAAATTCCTAACCTTTATGAAGGGTAGTTGAATGGGGTAGCAACCCATAATAGCAAATGGTGCATTTAGAATATTTATAAGAAAGTGAAAAGATGTTTGCCTAGAGATTCAAGAACATCACTAGAACAGGAACCAGAGATTAGTTAAACTGTGAGTGAGGTTAGAGGTGGGAACAGGAATGATAGATTACTAGGGAAAAAAGGAACAGAAAGTCAAACCAAGAAGAGGCAACAACTGGGACCCTATTAGAAATTCTGAAGGAGCTGAGGATGTATCAGAATATTGCCCACCAAATCACTTTCAGTTTATTGTTTGTATTATATAATCCTTCTTAACTGGATGATGACATGAAGGTGACAAGGTCTCAATGTCTTCTAAACAGTGAAAAAGGTGGCTAGTTCAGTCCGTTGAAAATAACCAAGCAAACATGTCTTTTCTAGCTCTCTTTTTCCTTAGAAGTTTTCTTAAACAACCATCAGCGTTCATTTGGTGATTTATAAGGACACCACTTCCATATAATGTCACGTTTAAGTAATTTATGAGAGAGACTAAACAAAGGGGTCTGTATCTGTAGAAGATTTTTATATTTCTTACCTAGAAAGTTGATCAGCTCAACTACAACCATTCATACTTCCATTTGATTTTCAGTTCATGTGTATGAACTATTTTGATCACGAACCTAAAATAAAGGATTATGTTGGACCAAGCCTGGAGCAAACTTGCAAGATGTCAAGATCTCAAACCATGTCACCGATCAGATACCACCTCATATTGCACCCAGTACAATTATTTTAGGAGTACATAAGAATGCTACACAATTTGACCAGTTAGGTTCAGATCCTAACTGAACTATCTAGACATCGCCAGGACCACTTTTCACCACGAGTACAAGGGTTCTGGATAGGATTTTGAACATTTAGGCTTATGTTTACGTGAATGTGAATTTGGATCAAAGCCGATGTCGGCTTAATCCCAGTTGGTTTTTGTTTTCTTCCCTTTTTCCCCTTTTTGTTTCTGAAATCCTAGGCAGCTTTTCAATTTACCTATAGATATGAGGTGTTAAGAAATGAGGTGAAGGGCACAAGAAAAATTGGTTATGAGAACAAAGGGACTGGTAGAAGTCCTGATGCACAAACCACACGCTCCTGCCCTCATTACAATGATCACCCCTACAAACTTTGACTCTACCTATTTTTGTAACCACACTCCGACAGTCACACTCACAACACTCTTCACACAACAGAACACTATTTAATATCTCTCACACTTCCCAAGACCTCCCCTGCCACATCTTACCTTGGCCTTCTTACCTGCACAAGCTTCCTACTCCACACATAGCTTAGGATTTTGCTTTACTTGCTTTTTGCTGGCTTGATTACAAATGAGAGACAACACCTCTGTTAGCCCTCTCGTGTTGGTTCCTTCAACCCGACTTAAATGCATCTCTACCGCTTTACACATTTTTCCAAGTTTCTCTTGCATTGATGAACCAACTTAAAAGCTTTCTAGAATACCTATGCTAGCTAGAGGTGTATAGATTCTTCTAGAAGTCGGTGCTGGCTTCAACGCTCACCCTCAACAACAACTCTCTGGCTATAAATTTGATGCCTCTTTTCTCCTTCCTTTTTTTTCTCCATTTTGAAGTCGCATATTTCGCGTTGCTATTATATACCTTGTCATAGTATTTGTAGCATAGCGTGTCATGCTGAATCATAATGCTTATAAAAGCTTTGAGTCTCTTTTTGCAACACCATTCTTGATATTGAATTCTCCTTTTGTAGCATACTTCTTTGAATTTTGTGCGATGGAACTTCTTTCTGGAATTAGTTCCTGGTTCTATGCTAGTGCTTTGCTTCTTTTATCTGATCTTCTTTCACTTCCTTGGTAACTATAATATTAGCATACTTCTCCTTTGTAGTTCTCCAAAATTGTTTTGATGATTCTTCACCTTTTTCTTATTTCAAGCTTGAATATGCATGACTGTCTGCTATTGTCTCAGGATAAACACAATGTCCTAAGGATTCTTCTTCTTTAGAAAGTTTGGGTCTGCTTCTTCAGGGTCACGGACTCATGAATTTCCTTTTTCAAGGTGTTTCTATGTCTTCAAAAGTAGATGACGTAGATGAATCTATTATTACTTCTTGATGGAACTGTAATATGACAACTAGGAAAAACACAAATTAAAGAAAATTAACAAGTGATGGGATTTATCAATTAAAGCATGATGAACACATTGTCCTTAAGATAGATTTCCGCCCCCAAAGGTGCAAGGACTGCGACGGTTTATCCTCGAGATACAACAGTAGATAATCTTATCGTACTGTGCACCTAGGCATCCAACCAATTGCTTTGAGAGGGCCTCGCCAAGGAAGAAAACTCTTGGAGGAGAACTCTACAAAAGATTCGCTGGAGGAGAGAAAAAGATGCATTTTCTGTGTTTCAGAAAGACCTAAGCATCCCCCTTTTTACAAAGTTTGGGCAACTAAACTCCCCTCCCCACATTTCTCTCTACACACAATAGTTGCATGATCTCAGAAATTGTGCACGATTGCTGCAATATTCGTGCGAGATCTACAACACGTTGGAAACGGCCCCATGATGTCGCGTGAGATATTTGTGCACCCTCACTTGGGATCCTTGAGAGGCTGAAAAGGAAATATCCAAAAATAATTTAAAATAAAGTAAAGCAAAAAATGGTAATACAGAATGAGTTGGGACCCACCGGTGAGGCTCCAAACCGCAGATTTGCACCCTTGTGCCCGTGATACACGTGCACGCCCCAAATTCTCTTTGGGCTATGTTGCACCATGTGCGTGTACAGTCCACACACTTGATTTTAGAACATCAAGTCACGTGTATAAATACTTGGAGACTCTTTGTTCCACCCATGTAGACTAAAAATTGGAGTACTTCAAATGATAGGCTATGTCACTCAAAACCATGAAATACAAAAACAAAATTTTGATTATCGTATATGAACAAACATTCTCCCACATGAATAAAAAACTTTTGTATAAATTATATTTGGGCAATACTGTGATTAGGTTGAAGGTGTCTTGTGGACTTCAACATTTAGTTTAGTATCATAAGCTTTGTTATTACAAATCCTAAGTGACTGAAGTCTTGAAGTTTGAAAGTTTGATGTAATGATTTAGACATAGGAACACACATATTAGACTCTTTCGCATGCTGAACATGTGCATATTACGACTTTGTGTGTATCTCGTTTGTTGAGTGCTTTAGAGATAAGCTTAAGATCGTATAGAAAGTGTCCATGCAACTGATAGCCTCCCACCAACATGCCCATAACTCCCGATCCTTCCCTACAAGCTCCGCCACCCAGGGCCATCTCGGAGCTACCTCTTGTTCCGTAGACATCACCCTCCGGAGTCACATGCACTCTGTGATTTCTGACTTCACCATAAACTTGAAGTCCTCGTGGCGACCGCCGAGATCTCCAGCTGCAATCACGCCACTTTTTCTCTCATGTTGGAGACGTGTAACACTCCTGCATTTAAGACGAACAGTTATGGACAATGAAAAATTTCCTGCATGCAATACCAACAGTCCAACGCCCATAATTGGCCATTGTAACAAATCCGCACATGAAGACCGTACAATTACAGGAATCTCGTCAGCTCTCAGTCATCATCAACAGTTCAATATAAATAGACCCTCATCTCCAACGAGAAAGGATAAAGCGACCTGGACCTGAAGCCTCTCGCTGGACCGACCTAATCCTAGACCTTTCAAATACTTTCCACAGTCAACCATTGTTCCAAGACATTCCAAATAATCCCTGTCATTCTTGTAAATCAGTAGAATATAGTGGATTTTCCTCATAGTTTTTCCCGATTTAGGTTTCTACGTAAAATCCTGTCTCTCCGTCTCTTTTCTCTATTGTGATCACTACTTTACACTAACATTTTAAACTCTTTCTCTTACTTGTGGTGTGGATCGACCGTCTGATTATTCGCAGTAGAAAATCTCCACCACAAACTAGTGCTTTCATTGAGATCTGAGTCTCAGCACTTGAGATCTCTCCCCTAAAAAAAAAAAATCCAAAAACCTTCCTAAAAAGGCCTTTTTCACACGATGATGGCCTCAAGAAAGTGAGTCATCAAAGGTACAATGTCTAAAGAAAAAGCTGTCAGCCTCGTTGGGGCACGGTCCCTCCACTAACTAATGATTAGCTGCATACCACTGAGGACACCGACTCCTCGCCTCAGGAGGCAACGTTCAGTATCCGACCACCGCAGAGGCATGGAGACTAGCTCCTTTAGATGCTCACCGATATGAAAGAGCAGATGAATGAATAACATGCCCATTCAGATCACGATCAGGAGCAGGCGGCTCTTGACCACAAGAATGCTATCCACGAGCAGGAGGCATTGAGGGGCTCAACGGTCAACTCCAGAATCAAATCGCTGCTCTTCATGACAACCAGGCATCGACGCAGTCAGAAAGCAAGCTTGAAGTTGGTGGATCTCCCGACCTCTGAGTCCTTGACGAGCTGATCAAAAGACGGATGACGGAAGCCAAGCTGCAAGGCCACCCAACGCCTTCAGCTGACAAGATCTCCGACTCCCTCATCGAAGACATCGTGGTATGTGAGTTCCCGAGAAAGTTTTCAATCCCAGCCTTCGACCATTACTTTGGGGTGAGCGATTCTGTCCAGCACATCAGGCATTTTCGGGAAAAGATGGCGATCTATTCCTGCAATAATCTATTCTTGTGCATCACCTTTTCTTTTAGTCTGAAGGTTTACTCTCTAACGCCCCACTCTCTTCGCAACTTCGAGGAGGTAACCAAAACATTCCACACTCAGAACGCCTCTCGCCAGGAGGCCAAGAAGAACAAGCATCATCATCTCTTCTCCATCAAGATGAGGAGAGCGACATTCTCATATCATACATCAGCTTCTTCTAAAACTAACTCGCCAAAGTCCCAAACTGTGGTGAGGATGTCTATGCACCTGCGTTCATCAGCGGGCTGCAGGCTTCTCACCCACTGTACAAGCATCTCCTCAAGCGTAATATCATTCGAATGAGCGATGTATTGTCACGAGCTCAGCCCTACATTCATTTGGAGGAAGCAATGAAAACTTCCTTCAACCCTACCGAGAAGCACGGTGATGTTGGAAGAAAGTCAATGTTTCCGTACGAAGCCTCTGCCTATGCCCAAGATCAGAACCGGGGGTAACATGCCTACAAGA
This sequence comes from Agave tequilana, assembly GCA_038442645.1. NCBI lineage: Eukaryota > Viridiplantae > Streptophyta > Magnoliopsida > Asparagales > Asparagaceae > Agave > Agave tequilana. The sequence goes on from JAVJIF010003701.1 coordinate 345,867, forward strand.
GACATGCGCTTCCCATCCTTCCACCAAATTCGCTCCGAGCTTACAATCTGATGGAACAATATTTCACTCTGTTGTGGCTTCCCATCAACGAGCTTCACGACCATCAAGGACCAGTCGTGGGTAGGTGTCCGAGACTAATCGGGTATGATCCCTCACTTTTCAGAACAGAAAACTATTGCTCTTATCATCATTGCAAGGGACACATGACCATCCACTGCTGGGCCCTCCAGAAGTACCTGGGAGAGCTGATCCAACAAGACCTCCTCAAAGAGTATATCCTCACTCCCGAAGCAGCCTTCAGATCCGGACAACTCAACCTCCACCGTTTACACAGCCACAATATCTGATCACCCAATACAAAGCAATTCAGTGATGATTCCACCAGACGGTAATCCCTACTATTTTCTGTATGCCACACCAATATTGAATAAAATGATATTTCTGTTCCCCTAACCATTGCAGTCCTTCCAAGCTAGAGGTTCTGGTGATGGGATTTCTCCCACTCAGAACTACTCCGCTGCTGAGATTTCCTCACTCAGAGTCGGTCTTTCCGCTGATAGAATTTTCCCCACACGGTGGATTGTATCTAGATGTTCCACTGATGAGATTTTTCCTACTCGAAACTTCTTCGTTGCTGAGATTTTCCCACTCAGAGTCTTGCTGCTGGGATTTTTCCCACTCGGAGGACTGTGTTTGTACGCTCCGCTGATGGAATTTCTCCCACTCGGAGACGGCAACGCAGACTTGTCTACATGCCTTTTCTTGATTATCCTATGGGAATCCAAACCCTCCGCTGTGGGGATTTCACCCACTCAGAGTCCCTGCTCTGCTGCAGGGATTTCCCCTCTTAGAGCCCCTGTTTGTTATTCTGTTGATGGGATTTCTTGAAATACAAACACTAGCCTATGGGATCCCCTCATCTGACCTATGGGCGGATGAATCTCAAGCAGTTTCCCTCTGTCGGGTCCATGCCAGATCGCCCCTCCGCTACTGGGGTTTTCCCCTCTCGGAGTAGACGCATCTAATATGTCGATGGGTGATACCCCACTTCCGATCCCTACTGAGGTCACAGCTCCGCTGATGGGATTTCATTCGCTTGGAAGCAACTGTGAACTCGACTCGCTTGGAAGCAACTGTGAACTCGACTCCGCTGATGAAAATTTTTCACTCGGAGGTTCAACTCCGCTGATGGGATTCCCCCCACTAGAAGGTCCGGATCGCCACTCCGCTACTAGGATTTCACCCACTCGGAGTTGACGCATCCAATCCGTCAATGGGTAACACCCTCGTTTCAGGTCCCTGCCAGGCCTGCCGAGGTCACGGCTCCATTGAATGGATTTTCCCCGCTCGGAAGTAACTGTGAGCCCGACTCCGCTAATGGGATTTCCCCCACTCAGAGGCCCAATTCTGCGATGGGATATCCCCCATTCGGAGATTCGGATCGCCACTTCATTACTGGGATTTTCTCTACTCGGAGTCGACGTATTCAATCTGTTCGATGAGTGATACCCCATTTTAGGCTTTTTTTTTCAATTTGCAGGTAATCGTTTCGAAGATCTTATGAGTGCATAAAACACATGGTATATACATGAGGATTTTCTTGTTTGGATTATCCTCTCGGCTTACTAGTTTCGTGTGATAATAGGCTGAAGGCACAAGGATATCGGAGAAAACACGGTCGTCCAGGTATTATCCGAACACCACCTTTGTAAATGTGTGCATATGTTATTCATCTCGGGACGACATGGTTGTGTATATCTAGCCTATAACCGCATAAGACAGATGGTATATACACAAGGGTTTCCTTGGTTGGATTATCCCTTTGACGTATTAGTTTCATATAATTAAAAGCTGAGCATAAATAATCTTGTCGGTCCAATCTATTTAATTTATGCCTTTTGTTTTCTTATAATATTGTATCTAATATTTAATTCAAGTTGTATCATTGCATGCTTGTATGCGTATCATCCCTCCGCTGTGGGATTTTTCCCACTCGGAGCCCTATCAAATTCCACACTCTACTACTGAGATTTTTCTCACTCGGAGGCTCAACTCTGCTGTAGGAATCTGTTTCAAGGATTCGAGTTAGATTCAGGCTTTCTTTATTCTGAGGCGGTGATTGTTCGTATTGATGAAGTTTGTTTAGAACTAGGAGAGTTCTATGGTCTATAAATAACCCATTGAGAGTGACCTTCAAGTATTCTATTGAATTTGTAATTCTTAAGGGTGTAATTCACTAGGTGAGAGATTCGTAAGAGAAGCTTAGTCACAAGGGTTCGCTGTTCTTGACAACCGACCATCAAGGTCTTGCAATCTTCTCAGTGTGAGGTGTAAATAATTCTTATTGTACTCCCTTAAAGTTTTAATAAAGTTTCTCCCCCTTCTCCCGTGGACGTACACACGATCTGTTTGATCGATGGAACCACATTATATTGTGTGTTGGCTTTCTATCTACTTTGGAATATCTTTTTCTCTTCTTCTCGTTGCCTTAGTAGATCCCGTAGTTAGTTTCTGTTGTGCTGCACAAGTCGATGTGGTCGTGGGGCATCCCCGAATTCACAACAACTGGCAACATAAAGATGTCTGCGATCAAGTTCGATATTCAGAAGTTCGATGATGTCATCAATTTTAGCAGATGGCAAATTAGGATGAACGCCATCCTTATCCAGGGCGGGTTGAAGAAAGCATTACTCGAAAGAAAGAAAAGCTTGAAGATATGAAGGAAGAAACTTGGCAGAAGTTGAATAAGAAAGTCTTGATGGCTATTCAGGTTTGCTTGACGGACGAAGTGTTGGATGAGTCTTTCACAGAGAAAACAACATTCTCGTTGTGAGAACGACTTCAGGACCACTATCTGAAGAAGTGATTGGCGAATCAGTTGATTCTGAAGCAGCATCTCATTCTTCTTCACATGCTTGAAGGTACACCTATCAAGTCTCACATTGCAGATTTTTTCTCTATTATCAATGATCTAGATAAGATAGAGGTTAAAATAGATGACGAGGATCAAGCACTTCTATTACTGCGTTCTTTACCTTCTTCACATAAGAGTTTTAGAGAAGCTATCATCTATGGAGACAAGTTAACAATCAATATCAAGGAGCATCTGCTCAACAAAGACAAAGTTGGCACCCAGTTGATGGGTGAGTCTCATCATGATGATTCCGGGCAAGTTCATTATTCCAGGGAGAAGAGTAATAATGGAAGTTCCACGGGTAACTCAAAACATAGAAATTTGACGTGCAACTATTGTCACAAGAAGGGACACATTAGAGCTGATTGTTAACTTTGAAAGGAAAAACAACTAGATGCTAATGTCACTGAACTGACTGGAGAAGATGAAGAACAATGCGACGTTCTTTCTTTTACAAACAGATGAGTTGGTAACAAAGATAGATTATCGACTCTGGATATTCATAATACATTAGCTCCAATAGGAAGATGTTCTCATACACTTCGGTTCAAGGGAGAGAAGTGTTCATGGGGAATTCTGCTACAAGCAAGGTGATTGACGAAGGAACAATCCAGTTTTGGTTTCATGATGGATGTATCACTACTCTTCAAAGTGTCATTATGTTCTCGAATCAAGGCACAATCTTATCTCTCTTGGAGCCCTACAAGGGGAGGGTATAGTTTCAGTTCTGAAGGTTATCTTATGGAAGTCTTCAAAGAGGCCCATGTGAAGTTTCAGGCCGAATGCGTCGACAATGTGCATATGTTGCGAAATTCGAAAGTTACAGTTGGTGGATTGCAGTTATTCTCACTTCAAAAGTAGCAGTTGTGAAACAATCAGAGACTATGATGGTTTCGAGCTCGGATGTTCAGTTATACCCCGAAGAGAGATTGGGACTAGGCGCGCAACAAGGTAGTCTAGATCGTTACTCTTATGGTACAAATTCTCATAAATCATGTATGGATTAAGGAGATCGTTGGGTGATAAAATTTAGGTTGCGCATGAACTTATTCTACCTAATCAAGTTGTGAACCCCATGAGGGGGTTATGGAAAAGAGGGAGTGAGATGGAGATGAAGTCAAATTTTGTTCAATTGTGTGTGGATGCGAGCACATGGAGCATAGTGGCTATTCTCGGACTTGAACGTATTCGAGTCTAGAGGGAGATTGTTAGGATTTGTGACTGGAATACGTCGTGAAGGTAGACAAAACTTCGAAGATCAAAGAACGACTTGCACAAGGAGCTGTGCACATTACCAGTCGACTAATACTCGGTATAGTCCACTAATCACATGGATTAGTCGACTAATACATTGTATAGTCGATTAGGTTGGCCAATATAGAGTTAGGGTTCTGAATCTTGTCAGTGGACTAGTATTTTGGCCTAGTCGACTAATACATGGTATTAGTCGACCAGTACCCGGGCCTAGTCGACTAATGTCGGGTCTGGCAGTTTCCTTTTCTGGATCTGTTTCCGGATTCAAGTTAGATTCGGGTTTCCTTTATTTTGAGGCGGTAATTATTCGTATTGATGAAGTTTGTTTAGGTCTATAAATAACACCTTGGGTGTGGCCTTCAATGTATTCCAATGAATTTATAAGTCCTAAGCGTGTAATTCATCTAGGTGAGAGATTCGTGAGAGAAGCTTAACCACAAGGGTTCGCTGTCGACCATCAAGGGCTTGTAATCTTCTCAAGTGAGGTGTACGTGATTCTTATTGTACTCCTCAAAGTTTTAATAAAGTTCTCCCTTTTTTTCGTGGACGTACACACGATCTGTTTGATCGGTGGAACTATGTTATATTGTATGTTGGCTTTCTATCTACTTTGAACTATCTTCTTCTCTTCTTCACGTTGCCTAAGTAGATCTTGTGGTTTGTTTCTCCTGCGCTGCCCAGTCGATCCGGTTGTGGAGGCGTCTCCCCGAATTCTCAACACAGCTCCACTGTGGGTTAAACCCCCAATCGGAAGCATACATGAATTTAACTCCGTTGCTGGGATTTCCCCTCGGAGGCCTAAAGTCTGTGGTACGCTGTTGGGACTACCCCCTCACTCAGGAATAACACCACTAACCTACTGAACTATCAACATGCCAAATTAAATATCTCAGAGTTAAAGACAGGCACTCCAAGAAGACATGATTGATCCGAACAAAACAAATGGTAAAGCAAATCAGGCAAGATCTAGACAAACGTTTCCATCCAGAGAACATTTATATATGTTTTATTCTAAAAAGTCTTTTCATTCCGAATGCATCCCTTCAAATATATATATATATATATATTATATATATTTGATTACATCTAATAAGACTAATACAAAAACTTCATTGCAGTTTTATTTTTGCATCTTTTCGAAAAGAAATACAGATAATCCAATCTTTCCATCCCGCCGTTACGTCCAACCTTACCTCCAAACCCTGGAGGAAGCTTCGAGAGGTTCCCTCACAAAAGAGATCCTTCAGATGAAGAATTTACTATTCGCTCAAAACACGCCTCCTAGAAAGCCAGACAATGGTAAGACAAATATAGTGATGATGTCACACCACCGACCCTTTGTTCTGAGGAAGAGATCAAAGCTCTGGAAGGAGTGCTTCATCGGTGACATCCTGACGGAATACCCCCATACTCTTCTCTTGTTGCTCACTGGAAGAAAAGAGTCTCGAAGCGCGAGGTAGCGGTGTCTGATCAGAATGAAGACTCAAGTCAAGTAAGATTATCGTGGAATCACATCCTCAGTAACCATTTAGGACAACCCTTACTCCTACATCAGACATACTACAAAGAAAGAAGAATTCCGAGCCCCATGATGAGAACTAGATTATGAGAACTAGATTGATCCGATCAAAGATCAGATAAATAAACCAGGTCGAAGTGGGCGCCCTACCCATCCTTCCTGATAGTAGAGCCTTGTCGCGAAAAACTAATATTTTGTGACAAGTTCGTCGCGAAGACTGATATTTTGCGCTAATCAGACTCCTGAACAACAAGAGCACGACAACTATTTCCACCATCTTCGTCCTCTCCCTCTCTTTCTTCCACCGGACGAAGAAGAACGACATGGCAACCCGCCAGAGCAAATAATTTGGAAGCAATGATTTTTCAGAGAAGAAGATAAGTAATTTTTACCATATGGCTCCACTTTATTTATAAATGGAGGAGTCAAAACATCCTAAATTCAAATCCCTGATCCCTAAAAAAGTCGGTTCATATCCCAAGATCTTCGGTTAACCGAATCGGCAGGATATCAACCGCCTTTGCCACACGATCTCAGTCATTATGACGTCAGAATTAGAAAAGACTGATACAGATTTCAAGCAAGTCTAATCGATCGACACGCTAGTTGTCATCCAGTCACACAATCTCTAGGCAAAATCCAAAAGATCTGCATTGATGGATCATATTTTCCCCTTCACCAACATTAAGAAGAATTCAAGGCATTTAAGGACTCTATCAACTTCGCTCTTCCGACTTTCCTCCTACAGGCTCTGATAAGCGAAAGAGCGGAAGGCATCTGTAGTAGTTAAAAATTGACTCTCATCAAGATGTTGACATGTGTTCATTAATCAAGATGTTGACACGTGTTCATGTAACTGATAACCTCCCACTGAGATGCCCACAACTCTCGGTCCTTCCCTACAAGCTGTCACCCAGAGCCATTCAGAGGTACCTCATGTTCCGTAGACATCACCGTCCGGGGTCACTTGTAGTCCAAGATTTCTGACTTCATCACAAACTGGAAGTTCCCAGTAGCGACTGCTGAGATCTCCATCTGTAATCATGCTACTTTCCCTCTCCTATGTTGAGACGGTAACACCCCTACATTCAAGGCGGACAATTATGGATAATGAAGAAATTTCCTGCATGTAATTCCAACAGGCTAGCGCTCATAATCACGACCGTTATAATAAATTCGTAGATAGAGATCGTGCAGTTATTGGAACTTCGTCAGCTCTCATTCATCACCAACAATTTAGTAAAAATGGATCTTCGTCTCCACCGAGAGAGAGGACAGAATGACCTGGATTTGGAGCCTCTCATTGACTGACCTAATATCAGGACCTTCCAAATACTTCCACCGTCAATCATTGTTCCGAGACACTCCAAACAATCCTTATAATCCTTGTAAATCAGCAAATTATAGTTGATTTTCCTTGTGATTTTCCCGATTTGAGTTTTCACGTAAAATCCATGTGTCTCCGTCTCTTTTTTGTGTTGTGTCACTACTTTACACTTACATTCTAAACCCCTTTCCTCGCTTGTGGTGTGGATTGACCGTCTGATTATTCGCAGCGGAAAATCTCCACTGCAAAGCCAAAGAGTGAAATAGAACAAATAAATTCCTTACATTGAATCCTAAAAAATACATCATAGACTGTCCAAGGGGGTGATTAATACAATTCACCATAATCTTTATGCCATGAAAGATATGTGGATGAAAAATCTTATAATGTGAACATACTTAATCGATGCATCACGTGAGTTCATCTGATGTTATTAAAACATAATTCATTTGAACCGCTTGGTACGTGGGGGAACCACTATGAAGCATGGACACATATATGGGAGACGGATATGACACAACATAGATATGGCGACACAATAAATCCTTAAAATGAAAGATACGAGAATACAGTGATATAACTGTGTATGTATATTTCTATGCACATATCAAAACCATAGTGATTAGGATGTGCTCTACTTATAGTAAAAATGAAAAAGAAAATAAACTATAAACGATTTACATCCACACCTTTTGATAAAGTAACAAGCAAAACAAAAAAAATCTTAAAAAATTAATTAATATCTCACCTAGTTTGTGATATGTTCAGATTCTACTAACATATTTGCTTATGCCGAAGAGACATTCTTTCTCATGTTTATCTAAGCACATGAGCTTTAAATTTTATTTAAAGCCGACATAACATTGGACATGATGTCGACACACGCTTTTAAGGGTTTTTTTTTTAAATTTGACAGAGATTTGGAGTGTCTGATATGCGTTGGTGAAGTGTTTTGCAAGTGTTGGTGTATAACATGTGCCCGACACGAACATGACACTGACTTTAAAGTGTTCGTGCTTCATAGGTGGAAACATTTACTGATTAATCCACGAGCCTCGATACTAGAAATGTTGATGGAATGTATTCATGTGATATAGGCCCGATACAAGAGATTTTGGGGAAAGAGAGTTCTCTCATCTATATTATATAGTACATAAAAGACCACATACTACTACTCATATTCCTATATTACTACTTATGCTACTCATATTTCTTAACACTCCCTCTCAAGCTGGAGCATGTACATTATACATACCCAACTTCTCATAAATACTTTGTATCAGGGGACCTCTAAGGGGTTTTGTTAACATACATGTGTTTTAGTTAATAGAAAAAACATGTTGAAGTTCAATGATCTTGTTCTCTGTAACCTTCTGACTAGCTAAACTACAATATACCTCAATGCTTGGTGCACTCATGAAACACTAAAGTTTTCGTAATGTGACTAGACACTTTATTATCATAATATATTTCATACGAATTGAAGACAGAAGATGTAGCTCAATCAAGAGATCTCGCATCCAAACTAATTCACATGTGGTTTCAGTCATGGCTTGATATTCAGACTCAACACTACGTCTCAAAATCACATCTTGCTTCTAGCTTTTTTACGATACAAGATTTCCTCTAAAAACACATTTCAACTTACCTTTTTTTAGCCTCATGTATCACCCTGAATTATCCAAAAGCTTCCTTTACCTAGCACTTTTGGAGTTGGAGTCCATTGACAAAGCTACTGGTCTGCACCCTAACATACCGATTTTTGAAAGTATGTTCAACACATACTTCCGTGAAGAGATTTCTTTCTTTGATCTTGCTATCTCAATGCCAAAAAAAATCGCAACTGTCTTAAATTTTTGTTTGAAACTTTTTGCTGCGATACAATTTTAACTCACTAATTTCTTGAGCATCATCATTAATAATCATTATATCATCCACATAAACAAGCAATATAATTCATTTACCCTGATAAAGTCGAAAGAAAACAAAATGATCTTTATGAGAGCGAGGAAACCCAAATAACAAATGAGGCAAATTTCTCAAACCATGCTCTATGAGATTGCTTGAACTCAATAAAGACTTCCAAAGACGACAAACTTGTCTAGACTCTCTTTGAGTAACAAAACCAAGTGGTGGCTCTATATAAGTCTCTTCGTCAAGAATACCACGAAGGAAGACATTCTTGATATCGAGTTGATGTAACAGCGAGTGATGGATAGCTAAAAATGAAATGAGAAGACAAACAAAGGTCAATTTAGCCACGGGGAGAAGGTTGATCTCCTAATGGTACCCTTTGGCCACCAAATGTGCTTTCAAGCAGGTAAAAGAACCATCTGGATTGAGCTTAACTATGTAAACTCAATGACAACTAACTACCTTCTTCTCGATTGGAAGAGAGATGAAATCGTATGTGTCATTTTGCTCTAGAGTAGTCATTTCCTCATACATAGTAGACCTCCAACCTGGGTCATATAGGATCTCTAACAAAGACTTGGGAATAGAGTGTGAATTAAGAAATGAGACAAAAAAATGAAATGATGGTGAATCATAAAATTATACAAAAGATGCAAAGTATAGCTCCGTTTGCCTTTTCAAAGGGCAATAGGTTGATCAGGATCAGAATAAATAGTGTGAATCAAGAGGAATATGCTCAAAAGAAAGAGTAAGATTCTCACTAGATTGTGTGTTAAGAACTGGAACATGAGACATTAACACGGTAGTGGGGTCTGAAGCAAGTTGTGGAGTGCATCATTTATACACCTGGAGAGATTTATTCTGTTGTATGGTATTTGTTCCAATTCATTATTCTCCAAGGATGACACATTACTCGATAATGAGGAATTTAGAAGAAAAAATATTGACTCATAATTACCAAATTCTACCATAGAAGATCAAATTCAAAATAACATTTAGACTTAAAGAAAGTAGCATCAACAGAAGTTATAAATTTGTTGATACTAATATTTATATCCTTTCGAGTATTGGAGTACTCGAAGAAAACACATTTGGGGTCTGAATTAGTCATATTAGTTTGATTATCGTGAGCAAAACGGACACACCCAAAAATCTTTAGGGGCAAAAGAAAAAGCTTCTGGTGTGGATGAATTAAAGAATACAAGATCTGACCCTCGAGTATAGAAGATTCCATACGATTGATAAAATATCAAGCGATAAAAACTGTATCATTCCGAAAACATTTAGGAACCCTGCCGTGAATTAAAAGTGTGTGCAATTTTTAACAAATATCTATTTTTATATTCTGCAATCTCATTCTACAGAGGAGTGTATGTAATTGATGATTGGTGGACAATACCAGTTTTATGCATAAAATCCACAAACAATGAACTAAAGAATTCTTTTACATTATCTGATCTTAAAACACGAATGAATGCGCCAAATTTATTTTTTATTCAACAATTTTTTTTGAAGTACCAAAAACACTTCTGGACAAATTTTTCATTAAATATAATCAAGTTACATGAGATAATCATCCACAAAAGTGATAAAAATATCTAAAATCAAGTTTTGAATTGACAAGATATAGTACCCAAACATCAGAATGCACTAAATCAAAAAGCTTATAACTCTTTCATTGACTTGGAAAGGATAATATATACGGTGATGCTTACTCAACTGGCATCACTCACAATCTAATGAAAATATATGACTCAAAGTAGGAACTAATATTTTAAATTTTGTAAAGACAGATGATCTAGACAATGGATATCTAAGTAGGGAATGGAACTGGAACAAGCTAGCTTTATACCTCTCGACTGATAAGACTTCTAGATTTATGACATGTGCCAATTATCCTCTGCGTTCTCATTTTGTGAAAGCATAATGGTCAAAAAAAGTCATTGAAAAGTTAACAAGATCTAGTAAGTCAGCTAACTGGCAACAAATTAAACGGGAATTTAGATATAAAAAGAATAGAAGAGAGTGATAAAGATGGTGTAATATTAGCAATGCCCACACCTTCAGTATAAGATGTAATCATCTGCTAATGTTATAGAAAGTAATAAGGATATTGAATTCAAAGTGGATAAAATACTTTTATTCCCAATCAGTGGTCAAAGGCTCCAAAATCAATAATCAAGTACTAGGAGCAGTAAAAATAAAATAGACAATGAGTTACCTATCTTAACTAGAGTGACAAAAGAAGAAGATGGCATCATCTGAGCAGTTTGGAACTGTTGGTACATCTGGTACCTCCCAAATTTCTCATCAGACATAATCACTCTCCTCGACGAAGATGGCCCATCCTAAACTGACGCATCGTGGGTTGCTCGAGTAGGTTGAAATTGCTTGCTCGCTAGTTTCCAGCAAGTAAACTTTGTGTGACCTTTCTCCTTGCAATAGTTACACATCTTCGGTTTGCCAACTCCCTCAGTAATACCTGTGCGACAATTGCTACAACCACCACCTCTAGCACCACGATCTCCACCATGGCCACTTCTGCCCCAAAACTACCAAACTGTCTCTGGTGGACTTCTAAGCTAATTGTTCCTAAGATTCTCTTAGTGTTTGGTGTGTTGGTTACTCTGAAAAGATGTTATGCAGCAAGTGATACATATCTAATTATGAGTTCATAGATGAACTGCCAATTACCTGTGGTTGTGCCAAGGCCCCCAAGAACATAAGGAGTAGTTGCTCTGTTGTGTATGACAGTAATAAAGTGAAAATTAGGTACTTCAGAGGCAGGTGATGTAGTAGTCTCTAAGGATTAGGCATTTTATCTTTAGTTGTAATTGATTTCAAATAAACTATTTTGCAGAAAATCTCTTGTCATAAAACAGATTTGACAAATTGATCGGTTGAAAACAATTGTTAAATCTGCAAACTGATGTAAATTCACAATTGAATCTAAACTACTAAAATGAGTAAAGCATTAAGACCAAGTCGAATCCTCAGGGAGATTTGAGTTGGAATTCTTAATTAAAAATGATGGAAGAATATCCTTTTTATATTTTATTTTTTTAAGTAAAAATGTAAAAATTTTCATTCTAAATCAATCTAAGTAAATATTCAACCTTTGAAGAGATCACAATTATTAAACGATTCTTGAGTTTAAAGTCAATTTAAGGTCCGTGCTTGGAACTCTAAATTATGTAGATTACTTTATTCATCTAGGCATATACCCTCTCTACTTGTCATTCTCCAAAAGTATAAATAAACATAAAGTATCTCGATGATAATAAAGTAATAGATAAATTGATGCGAAAACTTAGTCTCAGGTATAAACTATCTCCTGAATAAATCCTAGAGGTATAGTCTATCTTGGATTTAAATCAAACGTATCAATAAAATAAAAGTACATAGATCTATTCATTAAGCATAACTACTTCACAAAGATATTATCAAAACTCAAAAATATAAATTTAGCTACTCATATTAAAGAAAATCTTCATCTTTATTAAAATATAATCAAGTCATTATAAACATGAGATACAAAAAGAGAGATATTGCTCGATAACTCCGTGTGCGGCTTCTTTTCTTCTGCAGCCTTAGCCTCTTCTTCTCAGCAGAAATTCACATAGATAATCTCTAAAATCAGCTCCCCCTTGTATGATGGTGAGAGAGCTTTTTTATAGCTTGCAACTGCTAAGGATTTACTGAATTTCGAAATTCGGTTTGAATTCCATTCTCATCTCCTTAATATTTTGAATCTCATGAGCTTCTTCCTTATCTCTTCGCTTACTGTTATTTGGTTTGCAATCTCCAACAACTTTTATCCGTACCCCAAGTATCGTTGAGGCGATTGATTTCAAATTTGAATTTGTTTCTATCTCATCTCTTCAAATCTCAACTTCTTTATTTCCTGCGATTTTCTTCTCTTTTTGTTATTTGAATTCAGCTAAATTTGATAGTTTGTTCGTGGTTGAGATTTGGAATTGGTTTGAATTTCTTTGCTTGCTGATTGAGAACTTAAAAAGTAAACATCATTCAATAAAACCTGCGAAATATAATACATATTACTACTTTTCTCACACATTTTAACTCTTAAAATCAATCAAAAAAGATATCAAGTAATAGGAAATATTAGACTTATGAAATACCCCAAACCTACTTGTCCTCAAGCAAACTTTTGAAAACTCTCTTTTTATATTTTTTTTTTTACTTTTTTACTTCTTTTTTTAAAAATAAAGCTGTCACTTTCGTAGGAAACGCGATTGCATTGAGCATATGTAATAAGCCTTTAACTTTCAGGTTACCCTGCAGGGTGAGTTATAATCTCGTGAGGGTTTGTAGTGATACTACCCACAAACATTAGATTGTTTCAATTTGCAAACTAAATTCTTATGAATCATATCACCTCACTTAAATATTAATATAAAATATAGAATCACCCAAGAGTAATAACATGAATTTCTAGAAGTCCGATATTCCTTAATTTTAAAAAATTTAAAATAAAAGTAAATCTTTTGACTTATGATACTTTAACTCAATTATTTCATGCACATCATTCATATTAAGAGATTTTAATCAAACTTACTCCAGAACAACTTATTCAAGATCATTGTTTAATTAAATTATACACATTGACTTGGAGGCTATTTTAATTTAGGCATTATTTTTTTATTTTTTTATTTTTTAAGTACCATACTTTTCTGAGCCGATAACTCCATTGAAACCATCCAGACTTTTAACCAACGATATTCCTAGTATCAAAGGCCAATATTAGCATCTCTTTTGGAACTGTGAGGACTTTTAACCTTAGGATGACACTTGCTTGGTGGGGGTGAAAATAAGAGAATATCCACACGCATTTGCCCTCTTATGGTTTTGAACTCAAATTATTATTTTTAATTAATTAATTAATTAGAACTTTACTTTTTCATCTCATAGCCTCTTTATAAAATACAATTAATCAGATAAATCTTTAAACTCGCATATTGTTAAGAAGGAATTAAAATAATCTCTCCTAAATATATAGTGAAGCAATGAAAAATTTTGGATCCAAGTGTCCATTAATCAGGAAAATAGACTCTTATTTAAATTTCATACTCTGTTATGTTATACCTTGTTCCTTCAATGCATAAGTATCCATCTCATGTTTTTCTAGTTTATACTTGATTTGCACATGGTAATATTCAAAATATGAGATTAATCTACAAATTGGTAAATTCTGGCATATTTCAACAATTTTAAATTCTACTCACACCCCAAACCTAAATCAAACATTGTCCTCAATGTTTTAATAAAAAATAAAAGTAAGGAGAGTGGCGAGTATACCAGATTTGCAGTACAAGTGATAAGATGCAGTGAGATGTTTCCCCAAACCTGAAATGAACATACATGTGGATTTACAATGATACACATGTTAGCCCAAAACTACAAAAGACTCTACAAAGTTGAGTTGCCTCCCAATAAGCTCTAAGTTTAATGTCTTCAGCCAGATTTTCTACATACTCAACCTCTAGGAATCACCTTTCTATGTTGGACCAGAATATTAAATCATTTTTGTTTGTAGTCTATGAAGTCGAATAATGGTGCATCCAAGAATACAAAATGTATGTCCAAGCTTTATGACGTAAAGTGCAAAAGTCTTTGAACAACGTGACATAGGCAGATGTTTGTTTTAGAACATCTAGAAGCGGAATGTTAAATTTTTTTTTCTACTTAGATGTTCCTAAAAGTGGATTCATCCTAATCCTGTCTCTGTTGAAAAGGAGGGATGATCTAAACATTGCTGTAAGAACGCACATAGTACACAAGATACCTCAATGGTAGTCTCAAATGGCCGTCCTATAAATGATTCAGAAGGAGGAACAAATTTACTGCCTAAATGTAAACTGTAAAGATACGTCGTGTTCTAAATTGTCTACCTGACCCTGATCCTTTTCTTCTGTTTCATTATTCTCAACCTGGATTTCAATTGACTCCCAATTCTCACATGTTCAGTAAAAATATTATGTTGTTCATCACTAAATTGAATCTTTACAATGAGTGCATCAATTTGTTTCATTTAGTATTTTAGCTTAACATGCCATTGCTCAAATTGAGCTTGTGTTTGATCAATGGAGGTTTGAATGCTAGTCATGGAGGTTTGAATATTTTGAAGCATAGACAAGACTTTATTTTCAAATTTAGCTGTTCAAGTGGGTTGTGAAAATTGGTAAAGCATGTCAGGTTGTTGAAAATGCTGGGGTGGGCGCGAAAATTATATTCATAAACAGACTAATATTTGCTAAAATGTGGGGTGGATGGACCACTATGGTTCGGTACATGTCATGAAAAATTGAGTGTCATGAAAAATTTGAGTAATTCCACCACTCATGATTGTAAATGTTAGCGACATGTTCATTATTTGTTTGAGCATAAGATTGTGTTGTGTTTACATGATTTTGAACAAATTCGGGGTATTGATATGCATGTGGGCACTCTAAATAAAATCACTTGAACAGTCACATATGAGATATGGTTCTCGAATGTAAGGTACATATGATTACTCAAGGGATAGAAACTGGTCAATTTTCCTATTCAAAGTATCAAATTGATCAAAGAATTTCGGTACATCAGAAATTTTCAGGCCACAAGCACAATCAACTTTTTTCACAAAAATTAGCAATCAACAATCAATTCCTAAGAATTAAAGTTAATCCTAGACACAATTAGACAGCTCCTAACCGATTTGGATTGATTGCGGGCTTATCGATTAAGCCCGTCAAATAAGTGATTGCTTCTTCCTCCAGTCCGGGTACTTACTATCTCCGGCCACCCTTTTTAGACAAGAAAGCTCATCGGTCCTTCCTCCAGGTCAGACACCGCCGCAATAGCTAACTCACTTTTTCTAAACAAGAAAGTCCTCTCTCGCAAGCTTGGAAGTGCTCACCGGAGTTATCCTACAACAGGTCCGCCTAATTCACGGCTCAAAGACTCGGCCAAGTCGGAGACGAGTTGGCCGAGTCGTATCCGTCTCTGCCCGCTCTAAGACGAGTCCGAGTCACGAGTCGGTCGACTCAACTCAAAGGAGACCGACTCGGCAGAGAATCGGAGTTGACTCGGTTGACTCGGCAGTATGATGATGATTTTGTACCTCATCGCAATTCAATGTGAAAATAACTACATTAGCATGTATTTATGAATGTAGTTTGTGCAATTTACTATATTGTGCATGTATTTTGATATGCTTCTACCGACGACGCGTGTATTTATACTTTCGCTTTATGTTTAGTATGCTAGGTGATATATTTTGGACATGTAATACATGAATGTGGATATCTACATTTTTTTAAGATTTGTCGTGATTTTTTCAGAATTTTTTGAGCTTTTTATGTAGCGTTTTGCGCGTATCGCCCGATATCGATCCGAGTCGCCGAGACCGATCCGTCTCAGTCCCGCTGAGTCGGCGGCTGAGACCGCGACTGTGAACCATGGCCCTAATTGAACTTCAAAGTCCTTAGGGGCCAACGTCTAGTAAATTTTATTTAAAAGGCATAAATCAATGCAAATGAGGTGGGTGATTTTTGGGCCAAGGAAGAGTGATAAATCCCTACCTTATGTTGTTTAGAGTATGCCTTTAAAATGTGTTAATTAGGCCACAAATCAAATGCAACAAGCCAAGTGTTTGTCCTTAACTAAATGCATGAAATTGTGCAATTTTTTTTATTTTGGTGTAAGTTATGATATATATTTTTTCTATTTAATGAAAGAAAAAATGACAAAAGAGGAAGGATCTGACCGGATTTGTGAAAGTCAGAAACTCCAAGTGAAGTCACTAAGTGGATCCTTTCTTTTGCTCCACCAGTAGCTCCCTAGCTCATGTTGTACCTGAGAAAGAAAAAAAATCAGTTTCTATCTTTAATAAAGAAAAACAAGCAAAAATTGAAAAACACCTAGGAGGTAAATAGGTGTTATGCTAATCAAATGCACTTTTAAAACTAGTTGAGATGAAAAATGTAAGCGGTCATTCCAAATAAGAAATTGAAGTCGAATTTCTGGTGAAGGGCTCTAGAACTTTTCCTCTTTGATTCCTCTAGATGATGAGTTGAGGTGCTTAATTGCTCCCTTGTTGATATAAGTATAGATCGAAAATGAAAGAAGATGAAATGAATGCCATATAGAAAAACAAGACAAATAGTATCACAAGTATAAGAATATAAAGTAATAAAGAGTAAGAAATCAATCGCAAACACAAGATAATTTGTTTCGAGGTTCGAGCTATTGCTCTACGTCCCCACCTTCACCACTATGAAGGATTTCCACTATATCCACTAAGGGAACTTCCACACAGGAACCTTACACCCAAGGGATTACAACTTGTTCTACTCAAGACTGGAGTACCCAACTCCAACAATACTATCCTCCACACAAGAGGAACCACAACTCAATGGAATATAAGTCACTTGGTGATCTAGGAAGACCACAAACACTCTCTTACAACTTCTTGTAGAGTGGAATATGATTTTAGGCTCAAGAAGCTAAGTGAGAGAAGAAAATCAGTTGAAGAGATTTTGAAGGCTTAAAAACCAACTGAAAAGCTTTTGAAAAAGAACTTAGAAATGGAAAGCAATGAAACACTTCCCTTTTGAAAACACTTGAAATCTGAATATTTTTCTTATAGAAACCAAAACCCATGACCTCTATTTATAGGCAAAGGATAAATAACATTCATAAGTGATACTAGGTCATTAGGAGTGAGTTTAACTACTTGGAAACAAAAAATAGCCGTTGGAACCCATAAAAAGCAAAACTGATCCAAAATAAAGCCGTTATTGCCAACCTGGAACGTCTGCCGGTCGACCGGACTGACAAGTCACTTGGAAAATAGCCATTGGCTCCGGTCGACCGCCCGGTCGACCGTATATTTTAAAAAGAAAATTTTGAACTGTCGGTCGACTGGCCCAAACAGAGAGTAAGGCACATGCAGTCAGTCGACCGGTCGGTCGACTGTAGGAGTTGACGGTCGACCGGTCGACCGTTTTGGCCTAAACAGATACGGTCGACCGTTATGTCCTGAAATAGATTTTAAACAGATTTTTGAACTTTAAAATTTTTAAAATTATTTTGTATTGGTTTGAGGGTTATGTAGCATAGTATAGAAGAGAAAATACATGTTTTAAACTTGATATAAAATTTTGAAAATTATGAAACATGTATTAATATCAAATATGCAGCAAAACCAATACTACCCAAAACTTGTATTTTTAAAAAGTGTATTTTGTGTGTGTAACTTCTTGATCAGTTCTATCATATTCTTACTCTTTAACATACTAAAATCTTACAGGGTCTATGTGACTACAAGATCTTCAATTAGGCTTTTCCATTTACATCGTTGAGTGTACTGAGTTCTTGATCCCGTATTTGAGTCATTTTGAGTCAACACCACCTTCCTTTAGGGGAAGAAACTTCTTGAATCCTTAAACACTGAAATAATCTTAAACACTTAAACTTGATTATACAAATAACTATATATGTTTTGTTATCATCAAACTCTAAAACCGGGTGATTGTAACCTTGGGCCAACAATCTCTCCTTTTTTGATGATGACAAAACATATAAGTTATTTTTAAAAATAAATGTGAAAGAGCTTAAAAAGCTCTCCCTCAATTATGCTATCTATCAAGTTCAAGAAAAGAAAAATTATGAACTTTACAAAAGATTACAAAGAATGAACTTTACAAGTTATTACAAAAGTGCATGGTAAAGAATAACTCAATATTTCTCCCCTTTTTGTCATGCATCCAAAAGGGTAAAAAAATTTCGTAGGATAAATAAAATTTGAAAAAGATTTGTAAAAACTCATGAATCTATAATACAAACATTTAATTCACCACAAATGAATGAAAATCTATTATAATCTAGTGGTTTAGTAAAAATATTTGCAAGTTGAAAATCGGTGGAAACATAATCAATTTTAATATCACCTTTCTCATAATGATCTCTAAGGAAGTGATATCGAATGTCAATGTGTTTTGTCTTACTCTGTTGATTTGCATTTTTAGTCATATGAATAGTATTAGTATTATCACAAAATATCTTAATATGATCATATTGCAAATCATAGTCAAGGGAATGTTTCATCCAAAGGACTTGTGCACAACAAGCCCCGGCCGCAACATACTCTGCCTTGGCGGTTGAGAGGGCTACAGAATTTTGCTTCTTAGAAGATCATGAAACAAGGTAATTTCCTAGAAACTGACTGGTTCCACTAGTACTCTTCATATCCACTCTACAACCCGCATAGTCAGCATCCGAAAAACTCGTCATGAAAAATTGGCCGGTCTTCGGATATCACAAACCAATTCCAATGGTGCCCTTAAGATATCTAATAATGCGTTTTACCGCAATCAAATGTGACTCTTTAGGACACGATTGAATCTAGCATATAGACAAACACTAAACATAATATCCGGCCTACTAGCCGTTAAATATAATAAACTATCAATCATGCTATGATAGAGTTAATGTCTACATTTATACCTTGTTCATCCTTATCAAGTTTTGTTATGGTAGTCATGCGAGTTTTGTTTGTCTTAACCCCTTCAAGCTCAAATTTCTTGATGAGTTCCTTCGTGTACTTGGCTTGATTTATAAAAATCTAATCACTCCTTTGCTTGATTTGGAGTCCAAGGAAGTAGTTAAGTTCGCCCATCATAGACATCTCAAATTCCTCCTTCATACATAATTCAAAATCTTTGCAAAGTTTTTCATTAGTAGATCCAAATATAATATCATCAACATATATTTAAACATTAAGAATATCATTATCAACATGTTTACTAAACAAAGTGGAAATAAAAAATGATGAAAGTCTTTCATACCAGCTCTAGGAGCTTGTTTTAAACCATATAAAACTTTGTCTAGTTTGAAAATAAAATCCGGATGTGTCAGATCAACAAACCCGGGGTTATTGAACATACACCTCCTCTTCAATAAAACCATTTAAAAATGCGCTTTTGACATCCATTTGAAAATTTGAAATCTTTATAGGAAGCAAAAATAAGTGTTATCCGTATGGCTTCAAGCCATGCTACGGGTGCAAAGGTTTTCTCAAAATTGATACCTTTATTTTGGGTGTAAACTTGGGCCACTAATCTAGCTTTATTCCTAACAAGATTGCCTGACTCATCCAACTTGTTTCTAAAAATCCATTTAGTGTCAATTGCTGGTATATCATGGGGTCTAGGGACAATATGCCAAACTTCGTTGCGCTCAAATTGATTGAGCTTTTCTTGCATGGCAAGCAACAATATGAGTTGCCCTCGACTTTGAGGATGTTCTTTGTTTAAAATGAGAAATAAAGCAAAATGGCCACAAATTCATGAAGCTTGGAACGAGTAGTTACCCCTTTTGATACATCACCTATAATGAGATCCTTGGGATGATGTGGAGTGAATCTCCAATCCTTTGGAAGTGGTTGTGTTGACTTCACTTCAACTTCTTAAACTTCACCTTGCACATCAATCTTTGACTTGTCTTCTTGTATAGGTGAGTCCTTCAAGGTTATCCTCTCAATGTCTTCACCTAAGGAATCTATTTCTACGACATTCTCAATAAAAACATTAGATTCCTCAAACTTTACATGTATTGATTCTTCAATAGTTATAGTAGATTTATTGAAGACTATATAGATTTTACTAGTGTTAGAGTAACCAACAAAAATAACTTCATAAGTTTTTACATCAAACTTACTTAAA